>VZRO01004888.1:0-18788 GCA_013397915.1 Daphoenositta chrysoptera | reverse complement strand
GGGGAAAAAAAAAAAAAAAAAAAAAAAAGAGAGAAAAGAAAGCAAGCTTGCCTATGTGAATTCACCCCAGATAAATGACCAATGACTTGTAGATATGGCTTCCTTAAACAACATGGGTAGGGAGCAATTATAAAGACCATTTTACAGCATTTACATCGTTTGCACCATTTAAATTCTACAACATTTTAAAAGAGTATTGAGGTCATGGCTACCAAGGAAGGGTTAAACAGACATGACCTTGAAACTAGAGCTATTATTTGGGCAAAACAGTGCATTAGTGCAAACAGACATCTCTGAAGATAAGCTTTCAAAATGTTTTCCTGATAAATGAAATATTGCAGTACTCTCTATCACACTTTCTTCATAGATATGTTTGTATATTGTAACTAAGCTTTTCTTTAAAAGTTAGAAACTGTTCTCTGCCCATCCTTCAATGAAAAGTTTCTTCACTTAGAGGGTTATTTTCATCGTGCTTTTATGCATCACGTTATTTCAAAACTCTCTTAAAATAAGAATACTTGAAAAACATAATGTCCCCAAATCCATTCCAAGAATGTATGTGTGGGGGTCATCAGTAGGTCAATACATCCCTACTCGTAGAGTTAACTTCTCCATTTTTTTAAAAATATCACATTAACACACAAAGTCTTTACCATGCTGTATTCAGGTTTCTTTGTTATAATCTCTACATTTTTTTCAGCATCACTCCAGACACAGGCATTGTAATATGACTCTGTACTTTATTCCCAGGATGCATTATAATAAGGTTTCTAACAGAATAAAACCCAGCAGAAACAGGCCCTTTGCACAGACACTAGGACTGTTCACAAAGTAACTGTGCAAGTTGAATGGAAACTTCCTTGTCACAAGTGCAAATGTCACATGAGATAAGGTGAGGAAAGAAATGCTTGGCCCCTCAGATGATTCCAAGTAGAATAAAAAAGTATCATATAATTACGTTTTACTTGTACTAGCATACATCAAACTTGTTCTAGTCTATCCTGCTGTACCAGCCTCTAACAATTCATGGTTTACTATTACATTAATGTAACATTTTACCCTGCAGATGGGCTACAGAGCCATAAACTCATTAAACTGCATCAACCAGTTTTCCAAATCCTTCTAAGAAAACAAATTCTCCATATAAGAAGCACTCATTCATTGAGTAGGTATGACTTGCATTCAATCTTTCTAGATTTATAATTGTAATATTGCTGTACAGAGTAAATGCTATCTAAGTGCATCACTTATCAAATAATCCAGACAGGTTTTTTTGAGTGTGTTTTCTGCATTACGTCTCATTCCACTAACTTTTATGGCACATATAAATCTTCCCAGTGATGGTTTTCATGTTTGTTTCCAGATCACAGATTAAAAATATTAAATCAAACTAGTTCGGATCCTGTGGAAAATGTTTGAAATAAACTTATTTGATTATTTGATACTTCAGCTAACATTTGCAGAGATTTGAGAATAACCCAGGTCTTACTTAATTTAGTAATGACCAGTGAATTCTCTAGTCATTAGCATTCCCAAAAGATAACCTAGTTCCACTGCAAGAAAATGTCGCATTCCGCTTTTTGTCGTAAGTGAAGTGTGACCCATTCTTCCACAAATCACTATAAACCTTATTATAATATTTATCATAGAAACTTAGAAAGGTTTGTTTTGGAAAGGACCTTAAAGATCATTTGGTCCCAGCCCTCCTGCTGAGAAGAGGAACACTGTGGTGACCTGTGTGGTGGCCAGTAAAGCCATACAGCAAAAGTCTCAGTCTCCTCCTGAAAGGCAGCAGCCAGGAGATCTCTCGTGGTTAGGGTGAGTGGATTGGCTCCTCCCAAGATCCTTTGTTCCCTCATCATTATGTATGCACCTTTCATTACTGCTATTGGTTTTGTATCTCTCTTCTCCTTTTCTTCCCTATACGCCTCCCCTTCCAGATTGTTCTCCCTTCCCCGCTCTCCCATTGGTCCCCGTTCCTGGCCACTCCTTCTGGTTTTCCCTGTTGCCCCCTGTACCTCAACCCCGCCCATGCACCGCCCCTGTGCCCTGAGACCATTGGCCCTCGTGCTCTCTCCGCCCTCCTCGTCCCCATACAAAACCCCACGACCCTGCTGTGTCTTCATCTTCACCTCTGGGAACCTTCACGCCATGTAAATTAAAGTTCTTCTGTGGAACCCCATGCAGAGACCCTCCCTCGCCTCCTTTATCAGTGCTGAGCTGCAGGGCCGTGCTCTCTGGGAAGGTTGCGGATTGCTACGCAGTGCCACGCTTAAAGAAGGCACCACAACAGGACACTTTTCACTAGACCAGGTTGCTCAAAACCCTATCCAACCTGGCCTTGAACACTTCCAGGGAGGGGGCATCCACAACTTCTCTGGGCAGCCTGTTCCAGTGCCTCACCACCGCCACAGAAAAGAATTTTTCATAACATCTAATTAAAATCCACTCTTTTTTGGTTTGAAGTAATTGCCCCTTGTCCTCTCACTACATGCCCTTGTAAAATGTCCCTCCACACCTTTCTTGTAGGCTTCCTTCAGGTATTGGAAGGCTGCTAGAAAGTCTTCCTAGAACCTTCTTGTCCTCAGGTGGAACAACCCCACATCTCACAACCCATTTTCATGAGAGAAGTGCTCCAGACCCCTGATCATCCTTGTCACTCTCCTTTGGACTTGCTCCAGCAGGTCCATGCCCTTGAGCTGGGCGCCCCAGAGTTGAATACAGCACTCCAGGTGGGGTTTCATGAGCGCAGAGTAGAGGGGCAGAATCATCTACCTCGAACTGCCGGCCATGTGTCTTTTGTTGCAAACCAGGACAGAATTGGCTTTCTGGGCTGAAAGCCCACATTGATGGCTCATGTCCAGGTTTTTGTCCACCAGAAACCCCAAGTCCACCTCGTCTTGCCTGCTCTCAATCTCTGCCCAAACTATATTTGTGCTTGGGATAGCCCTGACCCAAGTGCAGGACCTTAGTTATGGCAATCCCAACTACTTTATGTGTGTTCACAGTTTGTAGTAGTCTACACTTAGTAATGCACAATAATACTGAAACACCGAGTAGCAAACAAAAAAAAAAAATTTACACAATGTTCATTATTATGTTATTTTTACTCACTATCTTTAAAATTTTTATATGCTACTTATTATTATTTATACACCACTCATTATTCTACCACTTTGCCATAAAAAAGTAGTCTTTAGCTATGCAAGTAATCCATGTCTAGGCCATCATGGAATCTGAGTTCTTAAAGATCACCAGTGTCTTTGCTCCTCTCCTTTCCAGTTGTCTGAGGAGCTGAGGTTATATCACAGTATCTTGAAAAACAGTTACGAATAGAGATTTAGAGAATTAGGTCTTTCATTATTTCTCATTATTTATATTTGCTCTAGAATAATTGGTAACTCTGATCTAAGTAAGTGTGTACTAGGGATTACATTTAAGTGCTGTGAGCCAACATACCTAGGCAACTGAAAGATAAAGTGTATTTCTAACGAATTAAAAAAAAATTGTTTCACTTTTACTTCCTGCATCCAGTTTTATTTTTTAGAACTCTGTCATAATTATGCATCTGTACAGATACTTTCATTTAAGGTGAAAAGATCATGTCAAAAATGTTATGATAACCAATTCAGTATTTAGCATTCATGAGGTCCTAAGAAATTTAAATATTTAATTATTGTTTTTAGAAAAGAAATTCCTGATCTTACAAAAGAAACATGCATTTTATATAAATATAATATATTAATTCTTATTTTTTAGTTCTTAAGGCAAGTGACTGTAGCATGAATAATATTTCAGATTCTAGTAGTTCCATACATATTTACATATTCATCTGTCAGCTACAGTAAATCAAATAGGCTGAACTTTTTCTCAAGGAGAGATCTGATGTGAAATTCAACTTATGACCCTACAGGATACCAAGACTGATTAAATCTTCCTTTATTTACCATATTCTGTTTTTCTCCAAAGGCAACCACCTTTTCTCGGAAGGCAGCATAGCCGTGGGCTGGCATTATAGAGTAGAATGAGAAAGTTACCTTAGGAAACATGGATAATAGACTACCTGTTGTTTACACATTTGTTTTGGATTTTTGTATTTCAGTGCCAGGTGATACCTTTAGGCATAAAAATCAGATGGAGCATAAGGGATTTTTGACCACGTGATATGCATTATCACTGAAACTCAAAGTACCTTCATTGAAGAACATGAACCTGGATTTAATTTTAGGAAAGAAGTAGCTAATAATTGATACAGTTGAAGCACACATAGCCATCTTAGAAACTTGATTTTTCAAGTGTATATAGAATCATGGAATAATAAAATCATTAAGTTGGAAAAAACCTTTAAGATCACCAAATCCAACCATCAACCTAGTACCACCATCATGTTCACCACTAAACCGTGTGCCTAACTCCCATATCCAACTTCAGGGATGGTGACTCAACCACTTCCCTGGGCAGCCTGTTACAATACTTGACAACCCTTGCCACAAAGAAATTTTTTTAATACCCAATCTAAATCTCCCCTTGCACCACTTGAGGCCATTTTCTCTTGTCACTTGTCATCCAGGAGAAGAAACGGACACTCACCTTATTGCAATCTTCTTTCAGGTAGTTGTAGAGAGTGATAAGGTTTGCCCTGAGCCTCCTTTTCCCCAGGTAAACAACCCCAGATCCCTCAGCTGCCTCTTATCAGCCTTGTGCTCCAGACTCTTCACCAGCTTTGTTGCCCCTCTCTAGACACCCTCCAGCACTTTAATGTCTTTGAGAGGCCCACAAACTGGACACAGGATTCAAGGTGTTGGCTAAAAATAGGCCCTTTAGTTACAGGACAAGGAGTAAAGGTTCTAAACTGAAATAGGATTGATTCATACCAGATAAAAGGAAGATTTTTTTTTTTTTTTTTTGCAGTGAGGGTTATGCAACATTTGAACAGGTTGTCCAGAGAGGTTGTAGATGTCTCAGCCCTGGAAATGTTCAAGGTCAGGTTGGATGGGGTTTTTACTAACTTGATCAAGTTGAAGACACTTTTTCAAATCAGAGAGGTTGGAGCTAGATGTTTTGTAGGTTCCTTTCAACCCAAATCATACTATGACTTTAGGATTCTATGATATATGTTGTTTTGATATGTAATACTTCATTATTTAATTAAGTTTAGCTCTCTTTATAGTTATTTTATTTTGAACTAAGAAAAGTAGAAAATCACTTGATTTGAACAAAGAAATATGCCTATTAAATACTATTCCAGGATGGCTGTATAAAATCCTTGCATTTTAATCTTTTTGACAGCCTCTTAAAATAATCTGGTTATTGGTAGGGCATAATTATATCAGTCTTCCATCAATTTTCACTTACACTGCTGCAGTTCACCAGAATTAAATGGATTATATGTGATCATTAAAAACTGCTAAATTTAATGTCATATTGGGAGGTAAATTACCTTAGTCATATTCTAAACCTTGAGATCTTCAGAAAATGTGCAACTATAAAACTATTCAAAGTATTCAAAGCATTGGTGATAGCTCCATGTTTTCACCTGTAAATATTACTGGCTCATTTTAATTTGGTTTGTACCTCAAAACTGCCTGTGAAAATTTCCAGGCTCTTGCTCTTTTAGGTTATTTTAATTTTTTTTACTACTCCTACTTATCTTTTCTTTATTTTTTTTAACCCTTTCCTAGCTGCTTATGGCATATTTTGAACTTCATTCAATGAGAAAATTGAAAAGACATGTTGTAGGGGAAGATGCAGTCCTTTTCTTCAGTATTTTCAGATAAAACGTACTAATTTCTGTTGGTAAGAATGGTCTTCTCATTTCAGAAGATGTGGTCATCTGATTTCAGCAGGAAACTGTATTTCTTTATGAAAGAGATTACATTTTCTATTCCTGCTTTACAACAACAGTGGATCTTTAGCTGGGAAAAACATCTCAGCTTCTCCTGATTTTAAAATTTTGTTAAGATTAAGATCATTACAGTTGTGGTCACGCTTCATGATTTTGCAAGCATAAATTATTATGAACGTAAACTTTGGTTTTTTACAGACATTTTTTTACAAAAGTATAATTAATTAGAACTTTTATGTGAATTTTGGTGCAAGTTGCACTAGCTTTGTAAAGTCCTTTAACCTACATATGGAAATTAAATAAGTAGAAAGAGTGGAAAAATGTAAAATCAAAAATCTAAAAACAGGCTTGAGTTTAAATTTAAACAAGATATTGAGGGTAAATAATATGTTATTTTTTGGAGGGAGAACTGCCAGCATTTTTTAGGCTAGCATTCTAAAAGCCTCTCTATATTATCTGCATTTTCTTATTAGACTTGCATTCTTCTATCATTAAGATTCAGAATCACAATTTCACCCTATGAATTGGATGATAATATCATATCTCAGTTCTTTGCTGATAGGAACCATTTTCCTTTTACATCTGGCTTTATCTTTCTTTCTAATTTACTAATATAGAAGTATTCTTTCCTTAAATTCAGTTGGAGAGACATTTATACTAATAAGGTATATAATATTTAAAAAACACTTGTTGATACATTATTCTAATATCCAGATATTAGAAAAATTGAACCACTTTGGATTAGTTCTTTACTCATTGGGTCTTAATATTAGCAGGGCTTTCAGGCTGTTTTCCAATAGTCTCTCATGCACATACTGAAAAAATGCCTTTGATGAAGTGTAATGAATTCTCTACTGGATATTAAATAAGTTCGGTGACTTTAATTATTGATTTTAGAGCATATAATTCAATGTAATATACTTAGAGTTAGTCAGCTAATTGATGTTAGCTGGAAATGCTGAAATAAATGATGAAGTACTGTGTAGACATAAAAAAAGGACGTGGATTTAATGTTTTTGACAAAAAAAAGGGAAGAATTATTTGCTAATTACAAGCTAAACAAGATGTAAAAGAATGTTTCTGAAGTATTCCTTCATTATACTCTATATTTAATTACCTGTAATATAAATGCAACCTGTATTTTGGTTTAAAAAGCAAATTGAGAGTGTCTTGTCCCTTTGTGATTTTGGATTGTGTTGAAAAAATGAAAACGACATAAAGGTACTGAAAGAGTGCACAGTAATTGGACAAACCTTGGCAGACTGTCTGGTAGTGGAAGTTTGTATATGCTTCTCACACAGTTGTTTGGTAAGAAGTTTAAAGTTTTTTAGTTTAACGTCCTGCCTGAGATCACAGTCAATGCTATTTTTAAGACCTTGCTCCAAAGCTGCACAGAAAGAGAAGACACATTTATTTGGGGGTAAAGGGGAGAAAAAATACTCAGAAATGGAAGTTCTGATTGTATGGACTCTACATGTCACCACTCAGAAACCACACCTAGTTTTTAGAACAAGGCAAGTGCATGCATGGGAAAGCATCTACAGACTCTCAGTGATGCCATGTGACTTCAATTTGAATTACATTATCTTGTGAACCCTTGTAGTGATTTCTTTTAATAATTCTGCTATTGATTATAATCCATAAAATACACTGTGGTTACTTCCAGTGGCTATTTGTTTAATAGTTAATTTTTTTTTACAATTTATAGCCTTTATGCTTTAGTCCCAGAGAGAATTTTTAGTTTGAACGAATCTGTTTCCCATCAGCACTGTTAATCCTTAAAACTGGACGTGGGTGCCGTTAACAGCCCTCCAAAATCCTTAATATTAGCTGAGGGACAGAGATCTGCAGCAGGTCTTTCTTCAGTAGGTTCAGCATCAGTAGGAAAGCTGTAGCTGTAGCCTAAAAATAGGCTCTTTTAGAACACATTTCTCTCTGGACAAGCCCTACTGCGAAAATTTACCTTGTATTCTTTCATATTCACCTGGGATAAAAGGGATTTCTCAACCTTGCCAATGCTTTTCTTCAGTTTTGCAAGTTGTTAAGTGGCTTCTTGGGTTGCAAACTTTCTGTGATAGTTAAAATAATATATACAATGCAAATAGAAATTTAGAAATTTAGGCAGATAGAAATTTTTAGCAGTGCATCAGACAGAAGTTCTCCAGAGGAGTTTCATAAACACATCTCCCCTGATTGCTAAGACAGTTTTACAATACTGAACAGGAAGGAGAAGCAGTACTCTTCAAAAAGTACACAGTTACTATTTGTGAAAATTCCACTGTACACAATGTAATTTGAAATAACTTTTTTCTCCATATTTTTGCCTACAGATTTGCTAGTAATCACCATCTCTTTCTGCATAGTCTCTGAACTTCAGAAATCATCAACAATCTGTTAGCATGGCAATTAATTGATTTGTGTAAGACCAAAATCAGTGAGTGACAAACAGCTGTTGCTTGTAGGTGGAATTATCCTATAGATTTTATTCTAGCAAAATCTTCTACAAACACGGGATTGCACTGTCATTTCAGAAAGCTGACTTGGAACATTAGAGGCCAAGGCTGTGACCCATGATAACATCCCTTCATGAGCAGACCATCAGTGAACTATTAATAATATAATTGTCCACACCAATGTCAGAACTGAACATTAGAGACGGAATTTTAGTTTTGTGCTTGATTTTTTATCTTTTGTTAAAGGCCTGCTGAGGTTCAGAAATGTTCATACTTTCAATTTTTCTGCATGATTTGAGCTTCTGTATGTTCATAGACAAAAATTCTAAGGGTCTGACACTTATGCAGTTACTTCAAAATTGCTTAATGATGCTGAGTGGAACTACTGGCAATAAGGACAGCTTGTTTATTTATTCATAACAGAATTATTCTCTTCCTTTGAAATTGGGTTTATTGCACTTTTCTGTGGTAGCTTACTGTTTACTCTTGCAAATGTCTGGTTTGTTTCTGCTATTTTGAAAATGTACTAAAATGTTTTCTGAAATTAATATCTCATTAGAACCTTGGCAGGTAAAAAAAGTGAAGTGTTGTTACAGTTCTGTTCTAATAGCATAATGCAAAATATTGCAATAGGTAAAAGAAATTGGTCAGTTTAATCCACCGGTATTTGGCAGATTTTGAAATGTTCTAATTATCTTGCCCATATGTTTAAATGTTTCTTGGCTTTAGGCCAGAACAAAATACATTGCAGCTGAAATACTGCTAAGTAGAATGAACTGAATATTCTTCATAGAAAACTTGAGCCAATGACAGTGAAAATTTTAATTCCATCTTTGTCAACTCATAGCCCATCAAAATTACTTAGGAATAGAGTCTGTGTCTGTGTGGAACTGACATATATAGAAATAAACAAAAAACCCCAAACAAACAAATAAAAAGGACTGAGTTTTCCTTAAGAAATCAATATAAAGACTATAAAGGTTGGCTCTTCCTAAGATGAGGAATACTCTTGTGCTACTAATTGTACATAAATTTCTCCATAGCTATAGGTAAATCCAAATAGGAAAAGGCAGGCAAACACCAATTTGATTTCTGTTATATAAAGGCAGGAAATTTGCTGTGTTCTTAGTATGCAGAAGCACAAAGACATATAAATTAACATATGTATATTCAGGAATCTTTTAGAAGCAGAATGTTGTTTAACCAAACATAAAAAAAAAAAAAAAATTACAACTCAGTTATGAAATCCAATGTTCTATATTTGTAAGAAACTTTTTTTGCAGCTGTTTCTTTCATATTTTTGCTTTGGTATTACAATGTATATCAATTTTATTGAAATACAAAAAAGACTTTTTAGGAAACAACATAAAGTTTAAGTCAAAAGCAGTGTTGTTTCTTTTGTTTGAAATGGCACTAACTAGACCTGATGAGGATTGGGATTTTTTAGGTTGTGTTACTGTTGCACTTTTTCCTCCAGCAATGCCCATTACTGCAAGAATGAGATTTTTAATTCAACAAACACTGTGTAAAAAGTGAACAGCAGAGTGCTACTTTGACCTTTTCAGCGTTCTTTTTTTAATGGCTGCTCATGTACCCTGCTACCATGGTTATTACAACTTCTGAGGATAAAAGAGAAGATGGCCAACAAATCAAAATATGTTACATCTAAAAAGATATAGTGTATATGAAGGTTTTATGTAGCATTCATCTTCTAAATGTTCATTTTAAAGAAAATGGAAAATTGAACAAACACTCACTAAAAAGGCTGTTCAGGTTTTTCTTGTCTTCTTGCAAATAATTTGCAAATTAAGACACATTCTTGCTAGCAACATATTAATTACAATGAAAATATTAACATGATGCATTTGAAGAAGAAATGTGTACAGAGAAGATGCAAAAAAATAACTTCTGGGGATTAAAAAACATAGAATGGCAAAGTGAATCTCAAAAGCTTGGGGTCATGATTGAAATTGCATGGTCTTTCTGTTGGCTTGAAATACAATTAAATTACATGGTATTTACAACATTATGTTACTATAAGGTAAGGAGGAATATGTCATTACTATGTATTCTATTTTTAAGGTCCTTGTTTTTTTAGCTTTTCTAAAATGAATTGATTAGTAATAGAAAAAGCATGATTTTTGAGAATGAGTTTCGTTTCATCTTAGGGTAGACATTCAAAATAAATAAGATTAACTATATTTTGAAAGCGCCTGCTTTTATTCATTGACTGATGAAATATTTCATATTTTTAGCTTAGATATAGATGTCAACATCTCTGGCATTAAACTTGGGCCTGAAACACAAGGTAGGATGAATCCTAATTTTTTTTTGGTCAAAGTTTAGAAAATTAGAGCATAGTTCATCAAGCCTAGCTGTATTCTCATTCATACACCTTGCTATAAGAAAAACTGGGTTTGTGTTCCCCATCTTTCCCTTGAGGTGTATTTCAGAACCTCACTGCTGTAATGGTTATGACACATTCTTCTTGTGTCCTGCCTATATTCTTTTCTTGAGCAAATTTTCTCAATAAATTGTTTTAGCAGTACCGTCTTTTTTCAAATTAAGTATCAACACATGAAAAGCCTTTGTTCAGGTCAGCAGTCTTTGCTCTTTCTGCTTCTGACAATTTAACATACTGTGAAGAGTCTTTGCATTGTGACTTCAGGTGCAATTTGAAAAAGCCTCTCAACAATGTTTATGTCTTAGAGCATTAACTATGTAATTTTTTTGTCAATGTAGGTTCTTCTGAATGTTGTTTTATCTACAGTGTTCTAGCAAGTACTACTGTCACATTTCTAAATAGTCTGAAATTAAATTCAACATATTTTACACAAGTTTCTCTCAAAACCTTTTCTGATTTAGCAACATCCTAGGCAGCTGTCACTTCTGATAAATCACACCATCCACGGATGAGTGAAGAGATCTTCCTGAGTGGAGAACTCACAAATGCACCTGAGAAGAAAATCTGACCAAAATAATTTTATTGTATCTAACAAGAGTATTTCCTATTTAACGAAAGTTCCATGATTAGATGCCTTTGATCATTATATCATTGCCAGACATCTCAACTTAAATCCTGTCAGCCGTGATGCATGTCTATCATGAAGGAAAGACTCCAGTAAGATACCAGGTGGTTTTAGGTTCTTGCCATATACCTAGCAAAATTTTAACTGTTGAGTGTAGAAGTTTGTTTTCTACACAGTTCACCACTGGAAGTTGTAAAGATTCTCTTTTGAGCACTGTGAAATGAACTGAAATTGTTATCTCTTCAGGAAAAAAAAAAAAATAAAAGCTGAGCGTATCTACTTCTCTTGACGTTGAGATGTAATCTAGTCCTAACTGCCTTTTTTAAACAACGCTGGAGTCACGTGAACTTTACACATCAAAGGCCCTTAAAGTCATCTGCAATATTTCCTTTGTATTAAGACCATGTTTCCTCATGGGAATTTAAACTTCCATTTGTTAAATGCATTGACCTGCCTTTAGAACTACCACGAAAATAATCCACGATTTATCTTTTCTCAAGTGTTTCTGGCAGCATTACCCGAGTCCTGTGATAATTTGGAAGGAAACATTTAAACTTAAATTAGCAAGAAACCATAAAAAGATCATACCTGTTCTCCTGAAAACTTCATTTGGAATTAGGGGTAACACTGGAAAAATACAGTCTTCATGGAAAATATTTCAAGTGTTATACGCAGGAGGTGCACATACATGTATTATTGTATCTATCAAGGAGCTAAAAATACACTTCAGGTGACAAAAAACATCCCCTTAGAAAACTACTTCATGTGTAAGGGGCAAAAAAAAAGAATGAGTTTTTTCTGAAAGACGGCCATAAAGTATTTAAAATAAAATAAAATTTTAAAATGAAAAAAAAAATGGCATCTCGTGAAGTATGGTACAATACATCACAATGCAATAGGGTTCTCAGCTACTGGAGTTTCAGCTTTCAGTTAAATATGAGTGTTACTTTCAGTTTCTACAACGTGATGAAATTTAAAAAAACTTTAACATGCTTACTAGTCTTCTGAAAACTGTAATTGGTCAATAACTGCAGTAGCCTCAAACAGCATAAAGTTGTCTGATATATTTACAAAATATGGACAAGATAAAATGAAAAAATAATAATAAAAAATCAGCCAGAAAACAATGCTTAAGTTTGGCTTTCACTTTAAAGTAAGTATTCAGGGGAAAAAAATAATGTAGCAAAATGCAGCATTAAAAAGGTATTCTAAAACTATGTTATGCATGAGCTGTTCAGTCTGCATCCAGACTGGACTACACTTTTAATGGAATGTAAGGTCAGTTAACTTTTTTTATTCATTAACAAGTAAAAATTCAGCTTTCTTGTTTCTCTCCTTTATCTTATCTGAATGTAACATAGATCAAAGTTCTCTTAAAAGCTCAGTGCAGTTTCCTGAAAAGAAAGGCAAAAAAAGCCATCTGCCCAAGTCCCTGTTTTCCTTCTGAAATTCACTGGCAATTACTCATATCAGAGGTTCTTTGAGTCAGGCTTCAGATTAGGGTTTGATTTTTGAAATTTACCTCACTACAATTCTTTAGGTCAAAGTCACTCACAGATGGTGTAGTACTGCTTTATATTCCCATAGTGTAAACTTAGAGGCAAAATTTGCCTTAAAGAAAAGCCATGGACTTGCATTTGAAACTTAATAGAACTGAAATTCATTGCCATCTCCATTTAGCTCTTTAAATCAGGTCCAGGATTAAGGTCAAAGTCATGCCAACATGTATTTCCAGGGACCACCAGTTATTGCCCCCACTGTGAGCCAGTGGTTACAATACAGATTTCTGCTATTCAGAACTATTGCATTAGAAGTGGTCATATATCTATTGACTTTATGTTTAAATAGAAGAACTGAAGGCTATTATACTTACTAAAGTGCAGTGGAAGTAATAAAGGGAGTTTGACTAGTCTTTCACAGAACTTACACCTGTGCTATTTCATCACCATTTACAAAATACATCCTTAGAATTTAAAGTGACTCTGGGCTGGATTATAGCTGTTATTGACAGCCTTCAAAAATTACGTTCAAGAACTAAATAGAAGGGACATTTTTCCCTTACATGTCCTGTGTATTTGGCTTTGTTCTTTACATTTATGCTTTAAATATCTACACTTAGTATTGTGTTTTAGATTCCTCAGGACCACAGAATATGGGTCCTGAGCAATCTAAATCCATGTCCAATATTCTACAAAGCTAGAGAAATAAAACCCACCTATTAAGTTTGATTAAACACTGAAGTTTAATACCTACTTTAAAATAATTTAGATAAGTATTTTACCTAGTAAGTAATTAAAAATACTTTTCAGACAAAATAGCTTTCTGAATAGTGAAATACTGAATGGCATCCAAATTTTCAGCATTTGAGATTATGGTTGATGTTGTGCCTACTAACTCTAGAAGCTCAGTGAATGTGTTATAGGTAGCAGTGGAGTTAGCTAACATATATTAAAATGACAGCATGAGTTTGCCTGTGATCACTGTAATTGAGATTACTCTGCATGCTTTATTTCCTAGGCTGAATATTAGCCTGCTTTGTCTTTTGCAATTAAAATTCAAGAATGAGAGTAAAACCAAGGGATTTATTTTATTATACTTTTATGCAGGTCTGAAAGGAAATAGTGGAAACTTGGTCTATTTCTTGATGTATGATATGTAGAGATACTAATTCATTTAGAATAAGGAAATAATTTAATTCATTTCATTCACTGCTTTTTGTTTGAAATTGCATGGCAAAAAAAAAAAATTATACACAGCTTTTTATTCTGCAGCAGGTAAGTTATTATGTTTGGGGGTTTTCTCTGTGCTTTCAAAGGGAAAATACATAAGCTGAATTCCAGGATATCTTCATAATTTCTTTAATATGATTTCTTTGCTAGTAACTTTCAATTAGCTTGCCATATGTTCATATATGTTTACAACAGTAAACATAATCTTTATGTTTTTCCACTGTTAGATACACTTGGTAACTACTTGATTTTTAACTTGATTGTGATGTCACATAAGTGGGGTTAAGTTAATGATATTACATCAAAATAAGCCATCAAAGGATGGCATGTTTGATGACATCTGTCTCCTTTTCTGCATAAAAGAAGGTATGCTCTCAAGTAGATTGCAATGTTATTGCTAACACTTAATTTAGAAATGCTTTTTATCGTTGATACACCATAAACTTTGTGATAAACCCAGATGAAGTGACTTTCAGAACTCTATTCCTTTTAATGTGCAGAAGGAAGAGAGAGCTTGAAAATGATAGATGAAATCAAAGTTAGACCTTAACATATTCAGAAACCTTTCCTCTTCCTTCCTTCCCCATGCCACTTCACAAAGGTCTTCACTAGCACACTTGATCATAAGGGGCAGGTTTAGGACAGAAATTATTATTATTTTTTGAATAATAATTTTTTACTGACTGTTAAGCAAAGATAGGAGTATAACAGAGAGGGTATTAGTACCCACTGTCCTGGGTGACTCATTCTCATGGATGCCCTTTATCAACCTAGCAAAAAAAATCTTAGAGAGTCTTCAATTCCATGTTTTTAAGTGTCTATTACCTGAGAATGGCAGAAAGGTTGACACTGGAAGGGACATCCGGAGGCTATCTCTATCTATAGAGACCTCTCTATCCAGAGGTCCAATCTCTAACATGCCAAAACACTTCTGGTTATAACATTTGAGCAATAATATACATATTATTCCAGCTTTAGGTTCAGCGTCAAATGTTGTGTTTTTCCACATGAATTAAGATCATTTTATCTGTAAATCTATGCCATCAAAAAGCTTAGAGTTACTTCCACGTAACAATAGTTTAAATTCTTCAAACTTCTGCCTGCTTTGGAAAAAAAAAATAATTTTTTGCTTTTTATTAATTTCAACTAGTAATTTATTAATCCATAATTAAAATGAATAAATTATCAGTAGAAACTAATGAAAAATGATACATTATCTCCAGGATTTTAAAAATATCTCTGAGAATTTAAATATTCTATAACTCCATGTAATACTATGGAATGGTTTTAAAAGCCTGGCCTGTTCGGTTAAATTGTGTCTATAACTTTCAAAATAAATTACTCTGATTAGTAAATATATTTACAATAAAGGCCTCTTCAAGTCAGAGGTCAAAGGAGAAAGTATCTGATTCTCCAGAATAATCATAATCTATGTATTTACTGTATTAGTGGTTGGTGGCTAACTCAGGCATCTGAAAGAAGTTTTCCAAAATTTACCACCCATTTTTCATTTGTTGCAGGATGAAGATTAGCTGCTAACAAAGTTGGACAGAGAATTTACTTATTTGCTTTTTAATTATTATTATTGTTATAATTTATTATTATTTCCATTATTATTTCCATTATTAGGATGTTTTATCCCAAAATAGCATACAGTCAATAGAAGGAATATCTCCTTTTTTTTCCAATAGAGGGAGAGGAGAGGTACCTTATTACCTCATTGATATGATCTGTAGTTCAATTATGTCGGGGAGTGGATCACAAAATTTGATCCTGTGCATTGTAAGAATTAAGACAGACTTGAGTTAAAATAGCTGAAATTCCCACCTTTTTTTAAAAGGTAAGGTTGAAAGGACTGAATACCTTACTGTGATTAATCTGAAACTGGAAAAGAAGGAAAAATAATGTTTATAAAGGTTGTATCATATACTGGATTAATGCTTTTCTAATGTTTGGATGAGGTTTCTAATTCAATACTCATAGAAAAATAAGGTATGTCTAGTTTGTATCTCCCTGAAATAATATCTTTGAACTCCTAATAAAGATATTTTTAAGAGCTTAATATCTTTCTGCCAAAACTGTGAGTGAATTTGAGAGGATACGATGTTTTATTTGAAAACCTAGTTAAAAAAAAATCTCCAAAATCTGCTCCCTTTAAAGAACATACAATAATATGAAAATATCAACATCATCATAAATTGAATTCCCATCCAAAAATAGTAATCCATTGTAGGCCTCTTGGTTTAAATGGGATAAGTATCAGTTTTGCAGACAATTAAAAACCTTACTTATATAAAAAATAGCAAACTAGTTGTGTCCATCTCTCATTGCTTTTGTCCACTAGAATGTGATATAAACAGTGAGATCACTGATTTTCTCTTTTGTGCTAATTGGGTCTGCTGGTTGCATCCACCCTCTGTATTCCTTGGCATGAACAACTGGAATAGGAAAGAGGGCTAGCAGTTAGGCTGCTGAAGGGTCTCAAATCTATGCAAAAAGTACCACTCACACTTCTTAACTTCCCAGCTCTGCTGAGACGTGACTGCAAAAATGAAAACTACAACCTCTCCATGCAAATGGAATGACTCTATCTGCCTAGGAGAAAAGGACTAATACGGTAGTAATTCCTGTGGTTTTGGCACTTGTTCCCTAAATCACAAAACCAGTCCTGGTTTTAAAGATTACTGTAGTGCAGTTGCTCTTGAAACTGGAAATTTCTTATCAGTACTTCCCATTGGCAGGCAACAATACAATGCAGTAAATGGGAAACTACCATCAGGAAAGAATAAAGCTTTTCATATTGACTACCAACATTTCTTTAGCCCAAATAAAAGATAAAATAAATTGCTTTGATGGAATTCACACTTCTTAAAGGTAGGTATAACTAATTGTTAGCTAAAGCATAACTGTGACAAATGTGAAGACAAATAATGTTGTTACACTAGAAAATATGACATGGGATTTTGAACTGGCAATATCATTTGAAGTATTTTTAGTTTGCATGCAAAGATGTCCTTTTGGCTTCCTTCAAACATTTTTTATAGGTTTAATAAATGAAAAAAAATCTAATTAAATTACTTTAGAAAAAAAGTTCTATTGATTTGTTTAAAGCTGTTAATAAAAACATAGTAACTGCCACACCTATGTCAGATCCAGAAATGTTAAATTTAATGTGTCTTATATTTCTTGTAGGACTGCAAACTGAGGAACATTATATCTTGATTTCTGATGCCAGTCTGAATTAGTTTATTGATCTGTACTTCAGTTCATTTCAGAACTCTATTTCTGTTTGTTCCCTGGAGGGTCAATTTTTTTCCATCCAGAACTGAAAAGTATTAATGTTAAAGAGCATTATGGTCTGTTTTACTACTCCAGTATGTGTTTGGTATGTCCTACCTATATTCTGTATAAGAGGCAGTCACATCTATGCAAAAAAATATTAGTATGATTGTATAATAACAACAACTTTCAGAATTACTTTCAGCTGAGAAATTATGTGATTCAAATACTGTTTTGAAGTTCTTATAGAGTTACTTCGTGTAATTTAGCTTCGATGCTATATAGAATATGATATGAAGTATCTCCTTGATTAATGTTTCTTGGGGACATTATTTCTAAAGATGGTCAAAGTTTTAATGAATTAATTTGACCATCATTATGGGTAATGTACTGGAGACACATTAATCTAAGTGATATCTTATAGCCTATGCAGAACTAATTCATCTGAATAGGAATTTGGCAAATTAATCCAGGTTCCAATATGGGAAAGAAACTGATGCCCAGTTTTACTCAAACAACGAATGCAGTCTGGCATACATTTTTCTGTTAATGGTCTATGAATTTGGGGGGGTAAATTCCTCACAGATAAATATAGTTATGTTCCCACAAGTGTACAGTTGTGAGGAAATGTATGAGGCTATGAATTTTAATGTGTAATAAATTATTCTTGCACTAGGACTGAAAAAAAAATCTGCAGATTACAAAAGATAATCATGTCTCTAATTATGTAACAGTTTCCAAATCATAAATAATGCTGCATGTGTCATATTCAAATCAGAGAGTAATAACTGGATTGAGAAGTATCCCCTGAATTAATGGTCTAGCACAAAGTTCTGCTTCTGTCCTTTCCAGCAGATTGAGATGTTTCACCCATTAGCTCACTAAAGGTATGTTAGAGTTCCCAAGCTCACAATCATCAGGGGCTTTCAGCTTAGAGGTTTCCAATGAAGTAGAGTTTGTGGTGGACAAGAAAAGGACCTCGTACCAGATACTTCTACATTTTTCTGTATTTGGTTTTTCAATATCCTGTGACGTGTTTTAGCACACAACCAATGTGCAGTTCTCCAAACTGTGGAGAACTGTTGTCACAGATATGTAGGAAAATTAGTTGGAGCTTCACAGATTCCTTGTACTTGAGTAAAAAGACTATCATGGAATGACACTGGGCCAATGCCAGGCACCCATGAGAGCCTCTCGCTCACCCTCCCCTGCCACAGCTGGTCAGAGGATGGAAAAGGAAAAAAAAAACCAAACAAGCGCTTCATGAAAGATACAAGGCCTGGGAGAAACACTTCAAGGGTGAAACAGGCTCAACTTAATTTGCAAAGTGAATTTATTACTAACAGAATCAGAGGAGGATAATGAGAAGTAAAATAAGCCCTTAAAACACCTTCCACTCCCCAGGCCCTCCCTCCTTCCCACCGACACCGCAGGGAGACAGGGCACAGGGGTT
>VZRO01004887.1:115092-138995 GCA_013397915.1 Daphoenositta chrysoptera | reverse complement strand
TTCGTGTCCTAGAACCACAGTCAACATTCTTTGGAATATGTTTTAAGGACCCCCCTCTCTTTGCAGGTAGGAACAAGAAAAGCATCTTGTCTATCTCAAATGAAATAAGCCTCATTCCTCAGAGTTGGAGCAGCTCTTAGGGGAAAAGATCGTCAGAAATATTTGAATGAATTCTGAAAAATAACTAATGTGAAAAATATATTGGTGTTTTAGTAGAGTTTAAATATTTCACAGAACTTAATCTTGGATAGACTTCTACTGAAATGTTTGTAAAAGATTTGCAAAAGATTTATGTATTTTTTTCATGTTCATTCCGTTTACCAGAGTATAATAGAAATTTCTGGTATCTGTTGTACCAGGATAGAAATACTTACTATGTGAATTGTGTAGCTCCATGTGTTCGTTTAGAGAGGATGGTGCATGCAAATTTCTATGGCATAAATCAAAGAGACTGTCAATTACATTGGGATACCTTTGATGCTAAAACTACTACATATAATTTTAGATGTTAGGGAAATGAATTTACCAGAATATGGTAAGGAATATGCAATTTCTTTACAAGAATATGGTGCTTGTTTTCAATCAGTACAAGCAGATGTTTAAAGAAATAGCTATGTTTGCATTCCCCCCTGTAAAATATATTTAAAAATGCAGGACCATACTACATTGCCATGCAGATGATAAACACTACTACAGAAACACATATAAGATTTAAAACAAGATAAGGTATAAATTTCACCACTTGGATTACTCTAAATAACTTTGGTATCAATACCTTCATTTGTGACCTTCCTGAAAAGCTGTGCCTTTGCTTCCTACGAAGAAGTCACAAATTTCTGAATCAATAAAGATAAGAGCTTCCTATCATTTTTCCCTTGTTAATCTGGAGGCCACTAAAAGCAAGAGAAAAATTACTATGTAAATAAAGTACACTTTTTTCCCCCTGAAATTATGCAGGATAGCTGAATACATTTTTACGATGACATGTTTGGGGTTTTTTCCATGTAGTTTTCCAGGAAAAAAAAAGGAAAAAAAATCAAACAAGAAAACAATTAAACCTCCATTAAACCTAATATTTATAAATATCATTGTAATTAAACTTTGGTTACTGCAACATTGATAACTTTATTTGAAAGATGTTAAATTCTTTCCTTTACCATCCTTTAATTATACTGCCAGGGAATCAGGTCCCAAGTTTGAAGAAGCAGGCAGAAACAGGTCTGGTTATTCCAGGTTTTATTCCTACAAGTGTCTGGTACTATTCTTCTGTTTTAGTAGGGATGAAAAAGGAGAGAATTTCTTGGCATTCCTTGCACGTGCCTGGTTGGCAATGGGGAAGAAGGAAGAGACAATTTACAGGTAGTCTTAGATTGTCTGCCCCAGTATTATATTTTCTGTACTCAACCATGCTTTGTAATGTGATCTTTTTGAAAATCATCTTTCTTAATATTTTGATTCTGTCTATGTTCCAGTCTTCAATATGAGGCTGGAATTTCTTTACAGGTAAGAGGGTTTTTTCTGCCTTTTTTTGAATTTCCATATCAGCACAGAGATTCATTTTAAGGTGAAAGAGGAGTGAGAAAAGAACTTTCAAAATACTTTTATTTTTTTTAATGATTAATTTGTCCCTTTTCATAGCTAGTTCTGAATAGAAAAAACAAGCTGTCATAGCAAATGTGGTTCCTAGGAAACATCTGATTAACTGTATTCATCTGGAGGAATGAGCAAAGATTGTAACTTTGAGATATTATTCATATGTTCTCCCGCTTCAGCTGATGGCAAGGTAGACTACAGGGCTACACAGTAATTTGAGTCCAGCAATGATAGGCTAAATATAAACAAGTCTGATATCGACTATTTTTGACAAAGATTACATTACAGTATTTACATTACAAATGAATAACAAAAATGATTGTTAGAACCATAGTAGAATTCAGGTCAAGGTCCTTTCTGACCTTGAAAGTTAGAACCCTAGAAGTTAAATATTCTGACCCTTGAAGTTAAATATTAATATCCACACAATCTTTTTAATAATAAAAATATATTTGTGTTTCATCTGTGCAAATCCTGACCAATGTTACTGTTAATTTTTCTAGCTTGTATAGTATTGAGTAACAGATAAATAGTTAATACATAATTAAGAAAGATTTAATAATATCTTCTTGAAAGAGTTATGACTGCATTCATGAAAAAACCCCAAATATATAGGTGAATATTTTTTAATGTATAAATCAAAATATATTAAAAATAATTAAATGCAACTGAAGCAGACAAGTTGAGAAAGAATTGGTTGTATACAGGGGCTTGTATACTCTTTCCTCAAATCAACTCTAACCATTACTTAACCACATGGGAAATCAATTCAATAATTTCCACCTAGGGAATATTTTTAGAATTCAGTGATATAAAACCATGTAGAAAAACAGAGTGTGATTCAGTGACTCATCTATTCACCCATTGTGGATGCCTGCTTTGAGAAAAGATGAATCATTCCCTTGAAGTGTTGTGCCTTTTCATTGACTATAAAGAGAATCTAGATAGGTTGCACCTCACCTAACTGTAGCAATTTCCAGTATTGGTCTCCCTATATTGTCTTGTCATCTTAACACAGTCTGTACTTCTCTGCACAGTCAGGGGAAGTGTAGATTTATGATAAAATCATCTGAAAAAATACAGAAGCCTAATTCCAAAGTAAAATGATTTCTTTTTCAAAAAACTTGTTTCGTTCACTGGCTCTCAAGGAAGCCTGCAGTGATGAACTCAGATGCAGGCACAGCATTATTCAATACACCAGACAGCTGCACTGGAATTCTGACCCATTAACATTTTGCAGTCTGTTTGTGTTATACACAGTGATACACAAGGTGCCAGAAGCCAGAAAATTATGCTGGTATTACATTATGAGAGGGCTAAGGCATTGGCTAGTGGATGATGCTGTGTGATGCCATTCTGCAGGATCATAAGCAAATATGTGCCCCAGCACAATAACAAAAAAGCTGTCTTAAAAGATCATTCTATTTCTATTAGATGACCTAGTTAAGAAAAGCTCTTATTACTAAAGAGATAAAATGACTAGGAGCACTAGCCTGGCAACAGCCAAAATTATACAGAACCACTTAAAAAATGTATGTATCAAAGCCTACTGATCACTGATGTATCTTGAGGCAAAGGGGTTTTTTCACACTGAAAATACAGTCTGCATAGATATTTTAAAGGCAAAGGATTTCCCTCATTTAATTCTTCTATCAATTCCTTATGAACACTTTCTTTTTTTCCTTCAGATAGTTTTATTGAAAATATCTTAACCCATGGCCAGTAAAAGTCCTTACAGGAAGCAGATTAGCTGTATGTACATAAACACACCGATATTTTTGCAAGCATACAATTATAAATGGGTCATGTAGGCAATGCTATCAATTCTTTCTTTGTAGTTGCTGTTACAAGTATATGGTATTTTGCTGCACAGAGGAACAAAGGAGCTTTAATATCTGCATTACCTCTGTCCTGCAGGGGCAGGGCAAGTATGCTCTACATACTTACCGTGTCCCTGTCTTTTCCCTCCCATCGTTTACTAAAGGGATTCTATGGAAGCTGCCTGCCAGAATATTTGGTTTGCCTTTTAAAAGAAGTTAATACATGTGAGATTTCAGCAGGCAGCCAGGTCCCATTCTGAATGGCCGCTAGGACACAGCCTGGGTGACCCAGCAAATGGGAATGAGAGCTGGACCTGTCCTGTACACAGAAATTTTCTAAATTTTCCAAATGGGAAAGGTGTTAAAAGGTTGCTTGTAAGGCTGAGCAGATCCCTTTTCCTCATGCAGATCAGAGCTCACTTCAGATATAATTTTAGTACTTGAATGACTCTCTTTTTATGTTTCTGTGTTTTTTCTGTAGCCTCTTGGCTGACCTCAGCAATTTCTGTAGGCCACTGTAGCACATGTAACATGGAAGGAAGACCTACGTCTTTCAAGAATTTTATTACTATAGTAGTTTCTCATTTCTAAGGAGTTATTATATTCCTGTGATTCTTTCATCTTATTTGAATGATGTATCAGGAGATTTTGTTGATGGCCATGTTTTGTTCTTCCCCCACTCTGCCCCTCTTCAAAGTAACTTTCACTTCTTGTGAACAGCTCATCCTGAACAGAAATTTAAATGTTGAGAACTACAGCAAAAATATACAAACTCCTACTTCAAAACCCCTTTTTACATTATTTTCTACATGTACAAACTTTCCCACATTTTCTCACAATCAAGAAGCAAGAATAATAATTAGCTCCATGAATATTCATTGGAATTGCTCTGTTATTTTAGCATAATTTTCATGGAATATCTATTCATTGTACCATGAAGAAACCGAAGCCATGAAAAACGAGAAAGCTTGTAGTGTTGATATAAACAAAGAAATGGGAATAGGCGTGAATATGAACACAACTATTTGAATGGTATTTATTTTCCATTTAAAAGCTGTGAATTTAAAATGTCAAGCAATAAATACTTCTGTATGGACATTTCAAGGAAACCTTCTTGATTAAATTGAAGAATTAATTTAAAATTAATATTTATTTATTTCTAATATATGAAATGGATCATTCTACTCTTCTGTTTGGCTTTAGTGCTCTGGAAAATCTTCATTAATAACAATTAAAGCTGTATTACCCGTAAATCCGTATAATCAACATATGAATTAATACCAAAAAGCAATAATAATGTCAGGAAGCCAACAATTAAATTTAGAAAATGCTTCAATAAAGGTGAGAAATTTCTCACATATACAGATTCATAATGATATTTTATTTAATTAGGAAATTACCTTTTGGAGGGCAGGGCAGGGGAGGGCAGGGCAGGGAAGGCAAAGGAGGGGAAGACAAGGCAAGGCAATGCCAGGCAAGGGACGTACACATCACCCCTGCAAGGGCAGACATGGAAGTTAGAACATTTCATGTAAAAGGATCTAAGCATTTCAAATTTTCACAATTTAAAATCAATGTAATGGTATTTTGAAGTATTTTTAATTCCAAATAAATATCAGTGTTCGGGTATGAATAGACTAATAAGGAAGTTCTCATACCTGTAGATATTGGGCTAAAGCATAAAGTGAAATTAATATACAGAATTATGGTCGTTAGATGTGGCAAAGTGCTTTGATACTAAGCTTAGGCAATGCAGTAACTATTTGGTACCGGATTATTTAAAATATACTATTACCCTGCCTAAGGTTTTAGCACATTTAGAGAGAGGTCTTAAAAACCCAAATGAAGAGCATGGGATCACAGTGCAAATATTAATGGAGAGAGATGTTCAAACATTTTATTATTTTTTAAAGATCTTCTGTTTCCAAACATCTTTCTCTGTCCTCATTATGGACTTTTTTCTAGATATAACTGAAGAGAGAAAATGTTATTTTAAAAGAAAACCTGTTGGAAAGCTTCTAAACAAATACATATTTTCTTACCCAGAAACCTATCGTTTCAGTGTGTTCACAGTCCTGAGGAGCCTTCATAATATATCAACATGTTTTAGTGTCAAGTGCAAATAGCTGGTCCATAAGCCTCTCAAGCAATTCCTTTTGACACAGACCATGTTTTCTGAATGTATATATACATACTAAAAAGTATCTGTATGCATTTACTTATAATATTTATATAAATAAATAATATTGAAGATTTGTTTTGTATCTATGCAATTCGACCTATAAAAAACTACAAATATTAATAGCAGAAATTCCATCTGTTGCACAGTATATTTTTCTTTCTGGTTCCTTGGGAAACAACAATCTTACACTTGAATTAGTCTTTTGCTGTTTTAACAAAAGTACATCCTTTTTTGTATTTCAGTAAATCCCCCACGGGTCCTATTCTCTTGTCTTTTCTTAATTGCTATAGGCATGTATTTGAATGCAGTAGTCATTGTATATTTCAATACAAATGACATAAGGTTAAGAGAACAATTTTATAAATACCTCTGTGGTACATTAGAGGCAACAGTGGGTGGTAATAATGTCTTCTTTGTATGGCATTAGCCATCACTCTCATTTGGTGGTGACACACTGTTATAGATTGTGGTACTCTGGAGAGTCAACATCTTCCGGTGATTCACCTTTAATTGCTGAAGTTTATCCTTTCTTACTGGCATGTCAAAATTTTCTACAGTCGTGAAAGATATATAATACCATGAAAATAACAATAGCATATTAAATTATTATCTAATCAACCTTTTTTGAAAAGGCAGCTTTTGGAAACCTTTGGAAAATACCTATCGTTTTAGTTATTCAAATGTCAGGAAATAAAAAGTAGGAGGTAGTAATGTTTTTCTATTGCACCATTCAAGATATGTAACAGCAGCAAATGCTGAAACAAAAGATGATGTGATATATGACAGAGAAAAAACAAATCAACCAAACCAAAACCAAGGAAACAAAACAAAAAAGCAACACAGTTTTTTAATTATATATAAATGGGTTACTTGAGGATGTAAAAAATTTACCTGAAGCAGGAATAAAATATCCTGGAGACTAATCCAAAGCAGAAATTGACTAATAAGGTTTATTATATTATCAAAATTATTTTTAAAAGTGGGCAAAATCAAAATGTTCAACTAAATAAGAGGAAATAATTAATTTTTACTATATTCTTTTTCACACCTTGGTCCTGTAGCTTAAATTAAAATGATAGCAGCCTCAGCAAAGCTGGGTTAAATTACTAAAGTACAAATTCACAGAATGTGCTCCAAAACCTGTTTATGTTCTGAGCCTCAGTCAATACAGTTTACTGATGATGGTAGAAAGCCACTTAATTAAGAAAGCTCATAGACCATTTTGGTGCAACTTAAACAATGATGGTCTTGGTTCTAGTGTCCAATTCACTCAACAACATACAACAGACATTAATGACTAAGAAGTTACACTCCATTGTGTGGCAGCAAATAGTTCACTCTGTACTGGGCACCACCATCTAGCTGTGAACAGAAGTTACAGTGCAACATATAAAAATCAATAGACTCAATTCACCTATGCCCTACAGCATACCTTCATGATTTTCTGTAGTTATCTTTCTACCCAGCCTTTCTTTATGGCTGTCTTTGATCATATCTTCCTCTTTTCACCCACTATATAATGTAACAAGTATTTGCTTAGCAGTTTATCAGAGATGTCCAGTTTAAATCTGAAGGCTTTCTTCCACAGCAAAAGATCCTAGCAGAATTCATCTAATGTCTGCACTGACCAACTACAAGTTACCTTTATGGGTATTAGGTCAGGTCCCAGATCAGGAGACCTCTCTAGAAAGAACTGCTAAATTGCAGCGAGTAGTCTGGAATGGACTGACTTCAAAAATACCTTTTTTCCTTACTTTGAAGCACTATACAAACTGCTGTCTCTCCATCTATAGCCTCTAACACTGATTTTGTGACAGTTCAGATTTCCTTGAACTTTTAATGTCTTTTAGAAAAGATGTACTGGAAGCCAAAAGAAACACCGATTTTATCTCTTTAGTTAGAAATGAAACAAAACTCCAAATACAGCATTTTAACAAAAATCATCACAGAATTTTGCAACATTTTTTCTCTATGAACCAGGAAACACCAACCACAGATAAATTATGAGTTTACAGCTTTGAAGCAAAAGTAGTATTTTGGCTCATCTCCACTTCACGAATCATTTTTGAAAGAATTTCTGAATTTCCTTGCTGAATCAAGAAGGAAAAAGAATAATGCATTAATTGATCTGTTTACACCAGAAGATCATAATAAATTAATAATGTAGCTGACACTTTAACAAATAAGTATTTCATAACTTCTTTACCTCGTCTCCTAAAACAATGGACACTGGATATTGTGAAAATTGGGTGTTCCTTTTTAAGAATTATCTTTCCAAGTCCTCTGTCAACCAGAGCACAGACTGGGTTAATGACATAAAATTCACATAATCAAATCAATACTGTTGGGATGTTTTTTTTAATGGGAATAAATGTTTGCAAGTGTAAATTTCCTTCAACCAAAAGTTCGTTTGTCCTCCATTTCCCGTCGATTTCAGATTTTACATTCCGCAGTGAAATGAGTTGTTCAAACTCTGATTGATTAGTGGCACTAACCAGCAGTAGTAAAAATCAGGGAGCAACTCAAATTTAATCCTTTTTAATGTTAATCAGTAGCAGGGACACAAAATAAAGCTACAGGCTCTAGAGTGGAGGGATTGGCTACCTTACCTAACCCTATGGAGACGGAAGAACGAAAAAACAAAGGCAGAGGAATCCTCTCATAATATGGAGATAAGTTGTAGAATTCAATGTTACAGAATATTGTGGTATATATGGGCTCCAGGGATGGCAAGGAAGTTCATAGAAAAGGCATCTGTTTTGTGACCATGAACACACAGATACTACATCTGTCTCAGAAACTCCCCGATCTACAGATAATTGAAGGTTGCATTAAACTCCCAGAAGTAAGGCTGGTCCTTTTCCAACACTGTTCTACGTATGTGCAGCTTTTAACACTCTGGAAGTCAATAGATGAGCATGACGAAAATTTGGTCAGATTCATGAAAAATCTGCTAACAAATAATCCTTGAACAGTTGTGTAACCTATTCAGTTATGTCACTATCCAAAAATATTTAAACAATCTGATTACATTAGTGAGAAGGATTCTTGGAAAATGATGATGATTTTGCTTCCTCAAACAGGAGGTAGATAAAGCACTAGATTTTTTTGTTTCAAAACCTAATTACAAAATATTTGATATTAAAAAAATTTAGTCCGCTCTTCCGCTATCATATACCAATGCCACCATAATTTCAATGTGCAGGATAAAATTTTATTCACCATGGAAACATCTGATATTTCTTTTGACAATTTCATGCCTTGACAAAAACAAGGATGTTAATGCTGAATAAAAAAGACCTTGACATATGCATAGACCTACCCATACATAGTAAACATAATACAATTTCAGCAATGTGTTTTTCCATGTTTGTTCATTATTTATGATTTACTTTTTCTCAGATTAATTATTCCATTCGAAAATTACGTATATGCAGGAAAACAATCTCAGTTAATAACAATGAGGATTCTCAATCGTTTAAAATTTTCAGGCAATAAAATGTAGGGATATGGTAATTGAGTTTTCCTTTCCTCTTCCTTTTGCTAGCACTTCAGTTCGTTTCCATTGTAAATTAAGCAAATATTTTATAGGAAATCAGTCTATCTAATTGCGATAACCCTTAAATTTATGTTTCTGCCTTCAAGTGCACATAATTTGTATGCTGAGGTCTTCAGGAATATCTACAACACATCACTTGTAGTCGAGTAAAAATTATTTCTGTCGTTGTCAGCGGGATGCCCTGGTCCTGGTGCTGACCCCTGGGAGAGGTGGCAGAGCCTCGCCATGGCCTGGGTGTCACTGGTTTAACCCTGGGACCAGCCACTGCCGCCTCCCCTGCTCCAGCCTCAGCTCCGGGGGCTGCCCCCCTCCCACAATCGCCCCTGAAAAACCATCTCCTTTGGAGACCTGGGGCTGAGGGTGATGGGGCTGTGAGAGAGCCCCGACAAAAGGGGAAGGTGTGTTTTGTGCAACAGTTTCTTCTGTTTTGTAACCGAGGCTTTCCTGTGCTACACATAATGCTCCCTCCTCTGCAGTGTGTCATACAGTTCATTGTCTAAATTAGTCAGCACTTCACGTGACTAGCTCAGTGATTTTTCTGCTGAAATAATGGAAATAGAAAAAAATAGTTTCAATACATTCAATACTGAAGTAGAAAGCCTTGGCTTTGACAGGAATAATTGTGCCACTTTGTGTTTGGTTCATAAAAAGAGCTTCAAAGAATGATGAACAGCCAAATAAGTGACCTCATGACAATCTTCTTAATTAGAATAAATTAGAAGAAAATATTGTTTTAGCAGAAGAAAATCACTAGAGTTGTCTCTAACAAGACACTTAATTATATACATCAAGGGGAATTTCTTAAGGGACATCTTTTTTCTTTATCTATGTAACTCATTTAGCATATTTCCAACTTTGTAAATGTGACTAGGGAGATGCATCAAACTGGATAAATTAGATCTAATTTCATCACCCATATAAACCTGGTAAAAGTTCCAACCAGTCAAGAAAGATTAAATCCCAAAGCTGATTTTGACTTTAATAAAAATTACATTTTATTCTTGTGATGAGTGACTAAACTTAGGTGTAATATCTTAATGACATACTGAAATGAAAAATTGCCATCATTTTACAGTTCAACCAGATGTTTAGATTTATGAATAGTAATACAGATTTGAAAAACAAAACAAAATGTAACCAAGAAGAATGGACCAATCTTATTTTATTGTTAGGATTTTTTTCTTTGAATCACATAACTAAAACCAGTAATTTAGGAGATAAAGCACACTGGAAGCTTGGTCTAACATATACGTAAATATTTTATTAAAAAAAAAAAAGATACATTGCAGGACAAATAACAGAAGAACTGTAGCCTAATCTACCCTCAGGACTCTATGAATTACCTACCTAAATGCATAGAGGTAGACACATTGTCACATATACATGTAATTACATACACAGGAATATACAGAATATAAATAATCTTACATATAGCACCAAAAAATAGAAAAGAGAAATCCTTACATGTACCATTATTAGTCTGTATTCCAATATTTAATGGTACCCTCTCCTACTGTTACCTGAGACAAGTTGCAAACAGAAGCTGTCAAAAAAAAGGGTGACTACCATAGACTCTCTGCTTCTACATATCAGCCCTGATGGATATTAAATGGTGATAAAAAAGCTTGAAGACTGAAAAGATTAATGCTAATTAATTTTTTATAACTCAGTTTACATAGGAGTATTGGATCATGATACAGGCTTGTATTTTAAATCAGAACAATTCAGAAAAAACCTGGAGAACTGCTTTCATAGTGGTTTCAGAGTCGCACATGTTTAAATCAATTTTATAAAGCTAGTTTATCCTTTGTCCAATGTAGACAGCATACTTTTAACTGCACTATTGATTCAGATTTAAAGTATCAAGCCTAAAAAAAGTGAGAAAACAGTTAGACTATGTATTGTTTCTTAAAGGATTATACCTTGAAGTTATTTTTCATGAGTGAAGTCCTTTTCCTGTCCTGAACTAAGTTATGAGCTAGAACTTTCTATGGAAAAGCTCTCAAAATGAAGCTAGAAGCTAGATTTTTTTTAAAAAGTGATTTCATTCTGTATATTGCCCTTTTTTTCTTTTTTTTTTTGTTCATACCAGCTTCAGATCTATTTAATTCTTACGGCTAGAAGTATTTGGATGTCCTCCCAGCTTGGTGACATAATTTTAAATTTTCTCTCTTTTTAATTCGTTTCACATTTAAGTTGTGCCCTGATGAGTACACTCCATCTGCTTACCATGCAATTGACAAATAGCTTACAAATTAATGATCTCAAGCTGTGAGGAACCTCTTTCTCTTGAGTTCAAAACTCGTCTGAACTCAATGTTGAAGTTCCCGACATTTTTGAGGGTCTGAAATGCCATTAGTGAGCTACATGATGAGGCACATTTTGAATTCGTTTTAGTGGAAAACTGTGTAATAAGACATCCTTGTAGGAAGACTCTAATTTTTTGTTCTGTTACCATTGCTTTTTTTCCCCACAAAACTGTATATACAACTTCAAGCTATTTTTATATCTTCTATTTGCATAATACCACTTGGTAGGTAAAGCTATATAGGCCTTGTAGTTAATGGCTTGAAAACTGACAAATCAATATGATGTCTCATTCTCATTTGGAAAAACCAAATCAAGAGATACAGATTATTTTCTTTATATCTTGTTCCTAATATAAATAATCACTTGTGACTCAGATAGTAGATGCTATTTTTTTTTCAGAAACCAGATTAAAACAAGAGGGCTTTTATCCCCTTGATAGTATGTGTATTGATTACGTTGTAATCGGACAAATTGTCACTGGAGTTCTGGAATAGGTAAATATGGCATAAGAGCTTTTTAGAGAAACCACACTATTTTGTAGCAATTAGAGATGTGACAGAAACAGTAGTGTGTCTCAAATATCTTTAAGAAGTTATGCTTAGATTACTGAATCCTCATTTTGGTCAACACAGCTAATTTCTGTAAATTAAAACTGTGCCACAGTTGCAATGATGGGCATAATAATTACATTAATGTTGTTGCATAAAGAGCAAAAAATGTGCCAACTGTATCTACAAACTGCAATTTATTTTGCAAGCTAGCATGGTCTTGGAGCTCAGAGAGTTGATTTTGATGAAACTACATTGAAAGGTGTATTTCAGGAGTATATATAAGATATTTAGACTGCTAAGGGGTTTTTCTAGCTATGGTAATTGAAAAAACTCTAGCCAAAGCAAATTCTCTTTACAATGAAAATAGTAAGGTTGAAGGGATACAATCAAGGTGCCCACTAAATGTGATCTGAGTTTCTTCAATTACTTGATTGACTACATTGCCATTTACCATAATGTGATTTTTAATACTTTGCCCCCATACACATACCTCAGTTGAGATATCAAAATTGAACTGAAAACAAGCATAGAAAAACAAAACAAAAAAACCCTGTATGTGAAAAATAAGAAAAAGAACACAATATCATCTAGTCATCTTGAATAATTACTCTATTTTCAAATGTTCTAATCTGAACAGCCTCAGGGTCTTCATATGATCACTCATCCCAAAACAGTTATGATCTTCATTTTCCTCAGATGCACTGGGGAACTCTTTTAGACTCATCTCTCTTCTATTGGAACCATTATCCAGGAAATCTCTGTAACTATAAAACTGAGAAATGTTCTTGGGCCTATGATAGAAAAGATCAAGTGAAGAAAATTTTACACTAGCATACAACTATTCTAGACAATAGTACTTTAAAAAATATTTTAGCTTCTAGTAATATTACAGTATCTGAATCAAAACCACTTTAATCAATTATGCTTCTCAGAGGTTTGTTTTGAAATACGAAAGAACATTTTGATCTTGTTGAATTATCATTAAAATTTAAATCAGCTCTCCAGTTCTATTTCTTTTTTTCTCCTGATAAAAGCAACTAATTTAACACAACTATCCTATTAATGCAATTTCCTTATTTAAACATTATGTATTTTGTTTTGAACCTTCAGTTCTGAAATCCGAAGGCTTCTCTAAGAGTTTCATAAATTTGCATATAGAGCAGGTTATCTTTGTACTTGACCTCTGCAAAGCCTATAGTATGTTTCCAGTTAACTGTGAAGTTTGTTTACCTTGTCTCAATTTTTGTGAATGTGTTTATAAATCTCCAGAAACTGAAAACCCTTAAAAATGGATTTTGACTATCCATGAGTTGAGGAATCTTCTAGTCACAAAATCTTGGCTGGCAAAGGCAGAAGTGTTTATTAACACTATTGTCTGTCCCATTCACTCTAGAATTCCTTGAATTTCATATGAACAAGCTAAATGGATGAAGACGGGATAAGTCTGGATGAAAATGTAATTTTAGAATTTAATTTTCTTTATTCTGAAAAAAAAAGGACACATAAACCCATGAGGCTATGAGGTGGTAACTGCAGGTACGCACATTTCTTGCTCTGAAAGCACAGTGTCAAAAGGCAGGGACCGTATGAAAGAATAGAAGATAGGTGGCTTTATGATGAAAGATTTTTATATACATTGAAACACTGAATAAGAAAAGTATTAAAAATGTTGCGTTGTTTAATTTCAAAAGAACTTCTTTGCATAGGAGATGTTCCTTATTCAATATTTCTTCTTTGTCCCAGGAGTAAATAAAATGATATCATGATAATTTTAACTTTTCACAATTTATTTTGCTCCGTCAAATCACCTTACATATAATGCTATAAATTTAACTCAAACATTAAAACATTTAATCATTTAAAAAAGAGAGAGAGATTCTTTCATGAAATCCTCACAGGCAAAGTCAAGAACTGTGCCTCAGATAAAAGGGCAGTGGGATGGATTGAGAACTTGTTGAGGTCGTGGAGTCTCCCTCCCTCGAGATATTTGAAAATCATCTCTACACCATCCTGTGCTGTGTGCTCTGGGATGACCCTGCCTGAGCAGGGAGGTTGAAGAGCTTGACCCACTGTAGTCCCTTCCAACCTGATCCATTCTGTGATTCTCTGATTCTGTGATACAGGAAAAGAAACAAAGCATAATTCTACTAAGCGCATTGGAGCTGGGAATGCAGATTCGCATCATGGTAAGACGACTTTCTATGAGATAGGAATAATTAATAATTTCATAATTTATTTGAACTACTCATACATTCACATGATGTGGATAAGATAAAGACATCCTGTTTTGAAATTTATTCCTCATAAGATTTGAATTACATCTTATTTTCCGCCATCTTGGAATTTTAAAATATCAGTTACAGTTGGTACCATTTATTATCTCAATATTTTAAAAAATATTAGAAATAATATAATTTTTTTAAGTAATAATTTTTTTTAAGTGTCTTATAATTCAAAGCTCAGTTAATATTTTGTACCCCAGATATATACTCTGTTAAACTTCACCATGATATCTCAAGTGCTGGAATAAGTAGAAAAAAATTGCTATTAACAAACTGGAACACGATATTCCGATTCTTATCAAAGGGCTGTGCAATCTTACTTGAGAAGTATTCTGCTGCCATTTCATTTCGTTGTCTTAATTTTCCTCCTCCACAGTTTTCAGGTTTAATAGAAGTCACCTCAGAAAGTTAACAATAGTATAAAAACTGACTTATGTAAGAATACTAGCCCAGGACTCAATGTTGATTTGAAGAATTAGCATTCTAATATAATTCGCTTTGGTATTCTTTTTTAGTTTCACACACTGCATATCTAATATTGCCACATTAATATTTATCAGTGTTACAAATACGCTGATATTATAAAACCTCCCACCTTCTGCCACTATTGCAAGGTAAAATGAAGACATTCTTCTGCAAACGGGTTAATTGCTGAAACAGGCACAAACAGGGATTTATCATAGAATAATTTGGGTTAGAGGGACCTTAAAGGTTATCTAGTTCTAACCCCCCATCATGGACAGGGACATCTCCCACTGGACCAGCTTGCTCAGGGCCCCATCCAACCTGACCTTGAACACATTCCAGAGAAGAATTTCATCCCAATATCTAATCTAAATCTCCTCTCTTTCAGTTTGAAGCCAGTACCCCCTGTCCTGCATCTACATATCATTGTAAAGTCCCTCTCCATCTTTCTTGTCAGTCTCCTTCAGGTACTGGAAGGCTGCTATAAGGTCTCTCAGAAACATTATCCTCTCCACACTGAACAGCCCCAACTGTCTTAGCCTGTCTTCACAGAAGAGGTGCACCAGCTCTCTGATCTTGTTTGTGGCCTCCTCTGGACATGCTTCAGGAGGTTCATGTTCTTTCTTATGTTGGGAACCCCATGACAGTGGAGTATAGGGGCAGAATCACCTCCCTCGACCTGATGGACAAGCTTCTCTTACCCCAAGTTCTAGGCTGCAAGTGCACTTTGTCAGCTCATGTTGAGCTTCTCATTCACCAACACCCCCAAGTCCTTCTCCTAAGGGCTGCTCTCAATCTTGTCTCTGCACAGTCTGTAATTTTGCTTGCCTTGTTTAACTTCCTGAGTTATGCACAGGCCAACCTCTCAAGCCTGCCAAGGTCCCTCTGGATGCCATCCCTTCCCTCTAGCATGTTGACTGCACCACACAGCTTGGTGTTGTCTTGCAAAGTTGCTTAGCATGCGCTCAATCCCCCTGTCGAAGTCACCAACAAAGAGATTTACTAGTGCCAGTCCCAACACTGACCCCTGAGAAATGTCAATCATCACTGGTTCTCCACTTGGACGTTGAGCCATTGAGCAACTCTTTGAGTGAGAGCATTCCAGCCAATTCCAATCTAGTAACGGAATTGCTGGGTTCAAAAATTGCAAACTCCTTCTGGGGGTGACCACATAATACCTTAATTTTTAATACCGTACATCAGCAGTTGATGGGAAGTCCTTTTTCATTTTACTTGCTGTTTGTTGTCTGTCACTGTTTTTTCTATTTCATAAGATTTAGCAGCTTTAGTGAGTTTACAATAATTTCCTTTCATTAATTAGATTTTAAATAGCAGAAAATTGAGAGAGTAGATTAAACTCTAGCAAATATGTCTTCCATCTACTATTAATTTCGGTCATTTTATTTTTAGTACTTATACCATGCCTTACAGGCCAAAAATTCTTGCAGACACAGAGCACATAGCTGTGACTAAGCTGTGATTTATTACCTTATCCATTAATACAGTGAACAAAAACTGTCATTTATTCCAGGGGTATAACTGTGATAATGAGCACCATTGGCACAGCACAAACCTTCGTGTATTCCTATTTAAATATACATCATGCAACATATGGGAAGCATATGTGGATTTGCAGTCATTTCTGTCAAAACATGACATTAAGGTCCCAAGTATTTTATCACTACTGTTTGTTTGGTTTCCTAATACAAGACACTTTTTAACAACACAAGCAGGTACTTTTGGCTATGTAGTAGATTCTATGGATTTCTCAGAGAAGACTCTTGAATAAATGATGTTTATATTAGTGGTGAATAGACCGTGAATGGTTTGTTATCTGTCATGGGATTTTCATTTGGAGGAGAAAGTAAAAGTTCCTCCTTCTATTTTTCAGCAGAAAATAATAAAATAACAAAAGAAATTATATTGTGCATTTTGTTTGTTTTCAACTCTTTAACTGCAAATCCCTTAGAAAATGAAAGAATAAGAAATTTCAGGAAGCTATTGGTATTTACTGTCAATTTCATTTTCACCTTCCACACAATTAAACCTCCAAGAACATGTGGAAAATATCTTTTTGATACAATTCCTATCAATCATTCCTAGAAAGAATTAGGGAAAACTAGTCTTTCAGATATATGACATAGTTTAACAGGACTTTTCCTTTAGGCATCTTTTTAGTCATAAACACAGATATGTAATTTCAAACAGATTAGAAAGTTTCATTTAACAAGTGAAAAGTTTCATATTTTAGCTTAATAGAATAGAAAAGATATGGCTATTTTTTTTTTCTGTTTACTGTGAGCTCAATGTAAAATTAAAATATATTCTACATGTAACATATAATACTGTAAGTGGGGTTCTCAATATTAATTTTACTGATTTCATCTTGGTTTTCTAGGTGCCACCTTTAAACTGAATTTAAAAGAACAGATGACAATTCTTATTGTGCTTAAGCAAATATTTAAGTCCCACTAAAACAGCAGAGGCACATGCTGAAAGTTAAAATTATGTGTTTTGTTCTCCTAAACATGTTCTTAAATCTCATCTAAAATTATCTTTTATCAAGACTCTCCACCTCCAAAATAGGATCTCCAAGCTCCAAGCTTCAAAGCTCTCCAATCTTTGAAGAATGATAAAAATATTACATGAAGGGTCTCATCTATTCATATAGAATATATTCATTCTAAAGGGCATCTTTATCCATATGAATGAGAAGAAGGTTATCAGGAGTAGCTGGCATGGACTCACTAAAGGTTAATAATGTTCTACCAACCTGATTGCCAAAGAAAAGGACATTGCATAGTGGTGTCCATCACTGTCCATCACCACCAGCTTCTTGAGCTGGGCATTGAAAAGGTGAGATTGCTGAGATGTAGTTTTCAAAGAAAGAAAATAATAAAAAGAGACATGTTACCTTTATCAATTAAGTTGTAGTCTAAGAGTTCAGAAGAAAGGTACAGTTCCAGAAAAGACTGAGAAAACCTTCCAAGGTCATTAAATAAATATCAAAATAGCATTGAAAGTTGTTCCTTCATAAAAATTCAGGAGGGATCTAAAAGTACAGCTGTTCACAGAAAAAGATTAAAGGATAAAGCAAGTAGAACATGTATAGAGATGGATATGAAACTGCTCCAGAGAATAGTTTTAAAGGAGATTTATACATTTTTCCTTTTTTTCCCCCACTTGCTTTTAGAGAGCAAGTAGAAAAATTCTACAAAAAATATTTTATACGTTATAAATTATCTTATTAAACAGGTTTGTTTACTTAACTTCTTATATGATGTCTATTGTGATGACTACTTTCCTGAAGTGCCAGTCTCAGGCATTTTGGAGGTAATATACAATGTAAATCCATATAATGTAAGTCATTATATAGACCCATATCAGTGACTCATACTGGGTAGGCTGTTAATGACAGTTTCCTATGAAGGGATTTGTATAAATGCTGAGAAAATCAGAAGACAATAGAAGTTCTTAAAATTAATTTAGTTAATTCAACAGTAGGAACTCAGGTCATTGTTATGTGAATTCTTTTTGTGGCACAGTGAAGACAGAGGCTTCCATTATTGTCAAGTTCAAAGCAGGCTGAAAGACAGAAGAGTTTCACAAATCAGAATAGTTTAGGACTTTATTGTTGACTGTAATAACAAATGTCATCTGAAAAATGATAATGTTCCTCCTGATACCGCTCTGTGCTATGAAGACATAAAAATATCATTACTTCAGTACTTAGAGATTGTACAGATTGTATTAAATTTGAAAGTTACAGAGCAGAGAAATTCCTTGATGTCAAAACACGCTTAACTGGAAAATCCAACGTGACTCTTGAAGTTTCCAGACTAAAAACTGCAGTTAAATTTCCCAGTTTTAGAGATTTATTGAGAACATATAAATAATTTTAAATACTAAGAAACAGATTTTTTTTTCTAGTTTATTGATAAAAAAAGCTTTAGTTACTGAAAGAATCTAATACTTGCACCTTGAATTTCAAGTGCTATGCCATATTGGGAATATTATCTTGATAAATTGGTGGGTTAACATTTGGTAATACTATGGGTGTACACACCTACTCAGACACAGTAGCAGTCACAAAACCAAAGAGAAACTCAGAACAGTAGATGGGGCATTGATCAAACACTTGGATGAAAGTTTGGTTGTGATCGATTTTCAAGTCTGTCTACAAAGCCACCATCAAAAAAGAATAGGACAAAACAAATGGTTCTTTCTTCAGTATGATGACATAGATGTTTCTCTGAAATAGCAATTGTACAGAAAACAGTACTGTAAAGGTCTTTTCCATGAAAGCAATCTTGAGAAGAAAGACAACAAATTTCCCAAACCCTGAGAAGGTGTACCACTATTATATTTAGAGTTTCAATTGCTGTCAAAAATGAATACACCTATTGTATCCTAAAATTAAAAATAAAACCCTTAGGGAGAAATACTGTACTTTCACACAAAGACATCTTAATACTTTTAATATTTGATCTTTTTTGAGTTTCAAAATGTTGATTAGAACTGAAGATTTCTAAAAGAGATGATTTGCATGACGACAAAACCAGACTACTGAAAGTCCCATTTAAGCCCTGAATTTTATTGAAAAAAAATTTGGATTGCACAGATTTACGAATGTATTTATTCCATAGACTTGTATTTCATACAAGTGTTTCTTGTTTATAGCTTTTTTATGTATATCAAACCACATAAAGCTAGTTGTTTTTCTAAATAGCGACTTACGGTTTCCTTCCCCATGAAAGATTATTTACTCCTTATGTTTGTGAGCTGTATTTTGCTCTGCTTTCAAAAAATAATATAATTTCTTGAAAATACCATGTAAATAAATTTTAAGGATCCTAGATTTTTCTTCAAGAATTATGACAGAGAGAAATTGATTTAGTCCATGATTCTTCATTGAACAGTGTCCACAGTTTCAAATCCATACATTTTCCAAATTATTCATTAAATTTTTTTTTTTTTTTTTTTTTGGTTTTAGGCTAGCTGACATATCTACAGATATTTGTTACCTTTAAATTTCCAGTGTAAACAAAAAATTTCAAATGTCAACTATTGTCTTACAAATGTTATCAGCAGGAGCATATGTAGACTATTTTACCAGTTACTGTATACGCAACTAATACATTCTTATTTTACTGGAACATTGCAACAGAGGATCATGAATGACATTTTAAAGAGCCAATTAAATGCATCGTAATCATATGGTTAATTTTGCTCTTCAATATTTTGAAGTATATTGAAGATTTACACAGAAAAACTAATGTCCCAAATGAGTTCTGTATGCAAATTTAAAAGGCAGATAGTTCAGCTTAATATGAAGATCCAGGCGACATATTATTTCAACAAGAAGAACCTAAATACCTACACTAGATTTTATTCAGGCTTAACACACTTAAAAGTAAGGATGTAATCAAAGAATCAAAATTAAACTATAATCTATTACTCTGTGGTACATAGGAATACAATTTTCACCTATAAGCTTGTCTATGCTGCTTAATCTTCGGCCACAGGTCATGTCCAAGGTGCTGTTATTTGAGAAAAGATAAGCATCTCAGAACCCTATCCATAGCTACTAAGACTTAGAGTTTTGTAAGTTAGCTAACAGTAAATTTTTCCTAACTTCTGGTCCCTTTACTGTGTTCTTAGTATACCTAACACACCCCAAAACATGTTTATTACAATTATCATAATCAATTGCCTCCAAACTAATGAATACTTGAAGCTGTATAAGAGAATAAAGGCTGCTAGTCTGCAGGCTGTGAGAATAAAAAAAGGTAATTCAAAGAGAATAGAAATTTTCATCATTAATTTGTAAATTACTCTCATTAGGCTGATGAATTCTCCATCTTTCCTGTCACACTACTGTCAAATGTATAATGGAAGGATCTTAAGATTAGGGAAAGTGATCAAAAGAATGCAAACGCTATCTGTAGAATTCTCACCAAAATAAGAGTGCCCTGGTCCCTATTCTTTAATTTGCTTACATATTTGTATTATTCAGTCACCAAACACAAGTTAGAAATAATTAGAGACCTGAGCCCCATACTTGAAGATGTTGTGTTGTAGCTATGGACTATTAATTTCTGTCTCGACTTCCATCTTGCTCTTGGAATCTCATTTCCTTCTGTATAGAGCAACAGATCCATGAAGCAGCTAGAGTTTTTCATCATGAAAGCTGGAGCTTTGAATACTCTTAGGTGAAACCTGGATTTCTGACTTGCTGTACTGAGCAAGTACAAACCTGACAACTAGGTTTTGTACAGAAAGGGTGAGGAGCCTTCAAACATCTAATTCTGTCAGCACTTCTAGAAGCTTGTCTATCTTCTAGCAACAGTGGTACTAAGCAAACAAAGCAGGTCTTGGACAGAACTGAAACCTTGAGTTCAAAACTCTAATCCAAGAGAAACCCAGTACATCTGGAGCTACTAGATACTTCTCTGATGGTTTTTTTTTTTTTTTTTCCCAAAGGAATGGGACTAATTTAATGTAAGCATCTAACAGTTGCCCATTTTTCTCAGCTACTCACCAAATGATTTTCTTTTAAGTCAGGTATCTAAGATTCTAAAGGAAATACAGATGATTTTTTTTTTTTTTGACTGCTTGCCTAAATTTTAAATGAAGTTAAATTAAAAGGCTTCTATTTTATGGGATTCCTAATTTATGGACTTTCCATTGTGTTTATTGCACAGTTAAGGCCATTCAAATTTATTGCAGTCTAGCACTTACAACTACTCGTGGTTGAGGTTGCTGTACAAAGGGCTTTGAAGCTCCCTGTTTGGTGTGGAAAGCATAACTAATGAAAGCCAAAATATATACTTTATTACAGTAGAAACTGCTTTTTAGAAAACAGCACATGCAGAAGAAAAGCTGTGGGTGCTATTGCGTGCTATTTTAAACAAAGCAGATTAGTGGCTAAATCATCCAGTCAGAAAGAGATTTAGATTTAACTCACTCCTTGGCCTGAAAGGGAGCTTTAGAGTGCCAAAAAGAAAATGTTTTAATCCCCAAGGCAGAATAATGTCCTAAACTAATTTCTAAGACATATGAACAGGATAAGAAAGTAGAAGAAAGTGACAGTAAAGTGCTATAGAAACAGTTGAAAAATAATATTGTAATAATACATATCACTTCAATGTCTTCAATTTCTAGGAGGGAACATGAATTAAGTTTTCCCCAACCCAAAACCTGATGAATGGTGTATCAATGACATTTTTTGACTTTGTTAGTGAAAATATATAAATAGGAGAAAATTAATCCAACCTTACAGGTAATAGGTTTTTTCTATATTTTTTATTTTCCTGTTGGAAGCTTTCTATATCTCTCTCTCAAAGTAATATTGTCTATTAATTACATAAATAAAATAGGTCAAAGACTAGGTTTTCAGCCCTTGCTAAAACAGTAACAAATTTGTTCATAGAGTTCACTTTTTTACTGAACTAAGAAAAAAAAAATACTATGTGACTGCTTCCAAACTGACTGTAAGACACAGGCTTGCATCACTATTATTATACCTACACTAAAACTGCAATTTTTTTGACACAGCATAGCTAATTTGGGCCACAGCCAAAGGGTTGTCCTTACAAATAAATTGTATGGATATTTTTGCATTAGTGTTTAGGTCTGTATTTTGTTCCTTTTCCTTTTACTGCTATATATGTATCTATTGTAATCAGCAATAGTAACACAGCTTTGTAATACCTGAGCTAGGTGAGAATTAGGTAGTCAACTTTACTTGTTAGGGAACTGAATTTATGCCATCAACCAATTCTTTCTTACTCTGGTGATGACTCTAGTTGAGGAGATTTTTCTAAACCACTGCATTTTTGTGGTTCATTCTTAATGCTGTATTTTGGTTTTACAGTCCTTTCAATCGTAATAAAAGCCATGGGAAAAAACAGTAGAAAAAAGCCAAGAAATTTATCAGTGCCTAAACAAAAATCTTTCAGTCTGAAGCATACTCAAGTACAACTTTATGGTTTGAGGTATAAATATAGACCAGGAAGATGGCATCAGGGAAAAAAAAAAAATCACTAGCGTATTAATGCAACACATTCAAAGAAATTGAAGGATAGAATAATTGCTTGCACTGAATACATGGGGTTTTCCTGTCACAAAATAGCCATCCATGAAGCATGGCATATGTCTCAGCTAATTTCAAGTAGGTGACCACACTATTTTCCTTGATAATCTCTTAATTTATTAGTGTCACTTCTTTCCTTAAAAGACTCTCTGAAACTGTGTCAGAAAATGATAGGAAAACATGGTAGGAAATCCATGGTAGAACACTTCAAAATACTCAAAAGTTTCTCAATCGAGAAAATCTAGATGTTTATTATAGTAAAATTGACTCTGAAAAATTTTAGTTTATGACAGTGAAATCTCATAGTGTAAAGTGCATATTTTTATTTTCAATTTTATCACTGACAAATATCAGCAAATAAAATACTTGACTATTTATAATCTTAAATAGTGCATTCATCATAAATTAAACAAAAATATGGAAAAGAACAGGCAAATATTATAGCAAGATATTAGATAAAACTTACAGGTTAATAAGTATACTCTCAGTGAATTTACAGAAGTTTATTTCTGAGCATACAAATTTATTAAGATAAAAGCACAAACAAGGTATATACAGATTAGTCTTGTAGGAGCTTCACTGAATAGGGGGGATCTAATTCACCTTTTCTCTCTATTAATCAATATGTAACAATTTTGGATTTGCTTTCCATTGTTGCCAATAGGAGGAAGTAAAAATTATATTGTTGTGCATTTAGTTCAAATCATTAATTGCATGAAAAAGCCTTTCATCAATGCCTTCTGATTTTTACCAAATTGATAATCTCAGCAGTTTTTTAATTGAGGTGGTGAAAGGCTCAACGGGTGAAAGGTCATGAAATGGGTGAGGTTTCAGGGTTTCTTGTTTTGGAAGATAATTGTCCGGTGCCTTTGGAAGAGCTTTCCCTGTGAGACCTGAATGCAGAATCTCCTTGTCTCCATCGAGTCAGCTGCCTGTTTCTATCCCCTGGGTGCACTCTGCTGTCTTTGCTGTACATTCAATGAAGCTGTGCAAGGGAGCAGTACCCTTCTGTCACTAATGCCATTTTCTCTACACCTTGGAGAGAA
>VZRO01004887.1:87449-115069 GCA_013397915.1 Daphoenositta chrysoptera | reverse complement strand
AAAAAAAAAAAAAAAGATCTGTGGGTTAAAATTTTCTCTTTCCTTCCCACACAGACAGGGGCGGGGACAGTTCAGTGTTACTGATAAAATCTTTTTATTGCTTTATTAGTTGAAGTAAGAGGAAAAATTAGGAATTGTCCATCATCATCCATTGCTTATTGTATGTATTGCCACAGACACAAAACATGCTATTAACTAATTTTAGTTTGCTTTGTTAATCTCATTCTACTTTTGATAGCTTGCAAATGTGGCTGCCTACTGTGATATGACCCAAGTTTCATGAAATAAGATCCTACCGGGATTCTACTGCATAAGATGTATTGTACAGCTCAAAGCATATTAAATATTTGAAATCACAATATTTCTTCAGTTCAATTTAAATAAATGATCCTGGTTTATTATGGGAAATCAAGAAAGTCCAAGGAAAAAGAAGGAGTTTGGAATGCTGGAGTCTAAAGGTTGAAATGATGATATGATCCAGTTAATGAAGGGCTAGCTTTCAGCCTATGTAGGCTCAGCAATTTCCTCTCTCATTAGATGGCACTATGCCAAACAGTAGTTCAGTCCTGTGTTCTCTAGGAGATTATAATTACTCTGTCCCTAATTGCAATATCTGTAAGAAAAAAAATGCAAGAGGAAAATTTTTAGCTGGTTTGTGAGATTTTATACAGTCTCTTTTCTTTTTATGATTTCTCATTTCTTAAATCTGTACATCATTGGTCATGGTTAAATTAATGGTGTGTCAGGAATTTTAATCTGTTAATTAGACTGTGTATACATAACATGTATTGTAATGGTTTGAATTACTTTTGAAAAGCATGGCCAGGACCTTTTGCATAACAGAATGTGGACAGAACTTCAACCATATTTTTGTTGCACTTTTGTGATGTGGTCTGTTCCAAACTTGCTTTTGTTCCTCAGTAGAATATTCTTCCTGAAATACAAAATAAAATGAACAACCAATAATCTGTGATACAGAACAGTTTTGTGGATTGGAAAAATAAAAAATCTGATATTATTGGTGATTTACTCACACACTAAGAGAAAAAAAATATGTACAGTGTATGATTTTCTTTTTTGTGAATTTGACAAGTTCCATACCAAGCCTTATGCAGCCAGAGAAATCCTCTCCTCTGTATCATATGCTCTATATCCTATATGCCTCCCATATTCCGTTTATTGACTCACTCACTCACTCATGCAGTACCTATATTCATACCAAATAAAGCTCTTAAATAATGGACACAGACAAAGACTGACTTGGAAACCAGTCTAAAAAAATCCTTCTCACACTGTACTTCCCTTAGTAAGCACAGGAAAATCTCTGCTCCCAGCTTAGGCCATTTCCCAGTTTTCCTTTATTTGTCCAAAAGACACTTAATTCTCCAGAAAGCCATTGTGAGCATCTAGACTGCATTTCTCTTAACCCCTCCAGAGATTTGGGAAAATATACAGGGACGTTTTTTTCCTAATTTAGACACTTAGGTTACTGTACCTCACAATCATAAAATCATTTAAAGTTTTTCTGGAAGTCATTTAGTCCAAGACCTCATTTCAATCAGCATCAAATAGATCAAGTTATGAAGAAGCTTGAGTTTACAATCTGTCATCTTCAGGGATGGAGATTCCATCCCCAGACTCTCTGGGAAACTGTCCTGGATTTTAGTTATTCTAGTGGTGAAAAACTTTATCCTAATATCTAATTTATTTTTCCTAATATCAGAGTTTCTGTCATTGCAATTCCTCTCCTCCAGAGGAGGTGTGCATAACTGCACATCTCCAAGAAGAGTCCATCTCTCTTCTCTGCATAAAACTTCATTAATATTTTCCCTAAGCCTGATCTTCTTAACACTGCACAAGCTCAGGTGTCTCAGCCTCTTACACATTTGTGTTCCATAGTCATTGTGATGGTTCTCTGACATGCTCATTCTAGCACGTCATTATGTTTCTTGCACCAGGGAATAAAAGCTGGACACGGTACTCCAAAAGCAGACTCACAGCCACCAAATAGCAGGGAATAGTCACTTCTCTTGACCTGCAGGCAATACTGTTCCCGCAAAGATATTTTCTGCACTCCATTACCTGCAGGTCCCTTTCTCACAGCATTGCATAGTCTCTGCTGTCCTTAGATGATACAAATACACTTTTAGATGAACTCCAGAAAACAACTAGAACGTAAATGAGAATATGGTGTGGCAAGTAGTGTTTATCTTAGTGACTTACACATGTCATGCAGAAGGTGAGAGTATGCAATCTCAGGTATACTTTCTGGCATTAAAAATTAATACCATATAATGGTATTAGTATCTCCAGTATGTTGTTTTTTATTTAATATCCAAGCTACTTCTATGAATTATAGTATCTCAAAAGCTATTATTTCATTACAGTGTACAACACCACCTTGCTTTGGTATATGTCTCCAGTCATTAAAGAAAAGTGCTTGAACGTAGGTCATTTCTGTGGCAAATACAAGTTTGGTTGGCTGCAATTTTCCTATTGAGAGAGAAAGTACTCAAGTAGAATTTGTCAATAACAATCAATTATAGGGTAGGTAGCATACTGGCTATTGTGTAGATGTTTAACATTCCAGAATATTTCACTTTGTTTCAAAGATTTCTATGTTTCTACAAAGTAAATTCTTTTTTAAGATAAGTGAGAGGGAATCTATACTTCAGGAAAAACAAAATAATCAGAACTGTTCTTCTCATGTAATTTGTGAAATTTATATGGAAAATTTAAAAAATATTCTCTCTGCAAAAAACTTTTGTCCCATGAGTTTTGCTTTTGTATATACACAAATATGTGTGCAGTAGATTATAGAGAAATTCTGATATAGTGATAAACTCATGAAGTAAATTATCATAGTTTTTCCACCAAGTACAAAGAAATAATAGAAATAAATACTTATGTGACATTCTTTTTTATCTTTGTTTCTCAATTTTTTTCTCATCTTTCTTTTCCATAAGAAAAATTCAGGGAGCATACCAAAAGATAGGGATGTGCTGCCAATATTTTTGAAAGAATTTTCCTGGAAAATCCCCTTTTATCTTGTAACTCAATATTGTATTAATTTTCAGATAAAATTAATAAAAATTAGAAAATGTTTTCCCTTGGAAATAAGATTTTTTTCCCTATAACTCTTAGAAAAGCATTTAAGAACAGCACTTACTTTGAATGTGTGTTTTTCGGAGGCTTTTCTGTTTGTTTTTGGTTTGGGGATTTTTGTTGTTGTTTTATGGTAAAAATTTTCTATCTATTTGCATTTCTGGTTTTTTAAGAAGCAACCTGTAGTTTTTCATGCCTTTGAAAGGCATGTCTTATATAACTTATGTTGAAAGGAATAAATAGACTTGTAATAAAAATGCATTCTAATTTTAAAACTCTTTTTCTTGAGTACCTTTGTATGTTCTCTTCCAATTTATTTCAAGACTATTTATTCTGAAAAAAGTAGGACATTACTTGTCGTCTACTGAAGATGTAATCCGTACTTCATCTTACCTATAATCCTCAAACCATACTATAAAAATACTTGCAAGCATAGGTTACCTCAGTGATGCTGATACACATTTTTTTCTTTCTTGAAGGTAGTCTTATTTGACATTTTCTCCACAGTTAAAGATTGCCAGTAAAGTACTGTGCAGGACTATTACGTCAGAAAAAAAAGTACAAACACCTGACACATAACTGTCTTGATCACTGTGCTGTTGAAAGTAAAGCTGCCAGATAAAGTCAGATATAGCTGATCTATCAAGATCTGAAGATTTGGGACACTTTCATAGAGAACTGCTAAACTATTTTTCTTGTTGTCTTTGCTTTGATTGCCTTCTTTTCCTCCATATTTTTTCACAACGTCTTAACAGAAGAGAGAAGAGGGGCAGGCAGGATAAAACAAAAAACAATTCAGTGGAGCAGTATCCTGCCCTGCCACAGGCTCTTTTCCCAGAGCAGCAGGTTTTCCATCCACTATGCCAACATGGCCAGAAGAGACAATTAAACCTTTTATGCTTGACAGGCTAGCAGACTGGCTGGTTCTTTTGCAATTTCTATGGGAAACAACTCAAACTTGGAAAGAAAGTAAGTCTCCTATCATAAAAATCTCATTCACTATTGTTGTTCCTCAATTAACAAAATATTAATCAAATGAAAACATTCCTACAGCATGAAGTATACAGAAATTGCATTAACTTCAAAATATTTAATTGCTGACCTAAGCAGTCTCTGGACAATTTATTTTCTATTAACTCTTCATGAGTCCTTAATGTTGCCTAGTTCATGACTTAAAAAGAAGCACTTGACATCATTTTTAAAATAACAGTTTTAAAAATGTAATTCGTTGTGGAAATAAACCGTAGTCCATACTGCAACCTAAGAATTTTAATTTAATTATTTATTTCACTATAAAATGGTTCTGAGATTTTCAAAGAGCTATTGGATGTAGTTAGGATGTAGAAGGAATCTTTTTTTTTTTCTTTTTTTTTTTTTTTTTTTAGTATAATGTAGAGATGCTACTTATACATCGAAAACATTGAGACAGTTTTCAAGTCAAGACAGATAGAGCTGAATCTTGAAAAGACTGTGCATCATTCTCAGTGCCTTATCTTTATATTAAGGAAATTGTGTTTAGAACTCCATACAGAAATGGTGTTGCTTTATTTAAGTTTCAACCTCACTTGAAAGTTTTATTCTTGAAAGTTCATTATTTCATTCCCAAGAAAGGAGGTGAAATGGTCCAGAACACTAATTATAATAAATCACTATTTTCAAAACCATAGTATATCTTTAATAAAGTAATTAATGTGCAGTATATTCCCTTTTGATTGGTCTACATTATGAGAGCACTCATTAAAAAATTTCAACACAGTGTGTACAGTTTATTTTTCCTAGGATCAATTACAGTATAGTCAGTCATAAGGGATCTACCGGTACAAGGATTAGGCTTTCATGACAGACAGACATCCAATCAGAGGGAGATTGCAGTGAGGAAACCAATAAACATGTGAAAATTTATAGTCTCAAACTTTTTTCCCTTGAGACACTTCAGGAGAAAATCATCAGTGACGGGAAAACTTTGTAAAAATATTATCGGAGGAAAATAATTATAAATAAAATATTAATTAAACACGAAAAATACATTAGGAGACTGGAGTGTTGTTAATTCTCTACAACACGTGTATGTACATGTATGAACATATGTTAAAGCATCAAAGGAATAAGTGAGGTTTATGTTGCACTTGGATATGGCATTGTTGTATGGCATAGATAGTGTATATAGTGTAGATAGTGTATATAACTATTTTATTAGCTATTTCAGAACAGATACATGCAATTTAAATATGAAAGAACTATTGGCAATTACATTTTTTCAGGTATTTGAATTAAAAGAAAAATAATCTCGTGACAGATACAATTTTATTATGTTACTTGAATTAGAGGAAAGGAACAATGATGAACAATGATTAAAACAATGGAATTATTTCGCTGAATGTATTTTTAAACTATTTAACATGAAAGGAAGTGCCAAGGCAAGCCTAAACCTGTTGTACTGCAGACGTTAAGACATTAAAATTAGATTAATTGCATTGAAAATTATCAGGGCCGTTTGTTAGACATGTCAAGTATGCAGTCAAAATAGGAGGTTTTGACAGGAAGTCTTCACATCCCTGCAACCTAGCAAACGGATAGATGTACCTTGCTCCTTTTTCCTTAATTCTTGATAGAACTAACATGATCTTGCAGCCTTTTTCCATGTCTATGGAATAGTCCGTGCAGTAACCAACTACTCAACTAGGCTCAGCAGCTGCAAGTTAGACTAGTTTTAGGGATTTTTTTTCAATAAATCTATCTTCCAATGACATTTTCTAAAAAATAGCCATATTTTCAAGGAAACTCATCATGTGGGATGTAAGAAATTTCATTTTTTCTGTATAAAACCTGTTCTAAGCCACTTATAAAATTTAATAGCAAATGATAACCTTTCAGATCAGAACAGAACACCTAAAGATTTCCTATACGATAGTGCTGCCTGGGAAAGTGAACACTGATATGTTTAAAGTGGGAGATTAGCCCTTTCTGTTTATCTAATAAAAGTTACCATCACTGCTTTCATCACCTTTCCTTAGAAATCAATATACTTGTAAAACCGCTCTGCATTTTTAACAGGTTCAATTCATTTTCTGTGTAGCTTCCATGTTCCGCATCAGGGAATTCCTGCTTTAAATTAATTCATCTATTGTTTGTGAAGGAGAAACTGGGGAAAGATATCATGGTCTGCATTATTTCTTTGGCAGAAGTAGTTTGAAAACTATTGCCTGTTGAGAGGTAGTTTTAATTTTCTTATTTAAACCTGAATTTAGAATTGTTGCCAGTAGATAAGTGGATCAGAATTATTCCAAATCACATAAACACATAAAGTATTTATTTTTTTCTTCCCTCTACTTTTTTTGCTGCTGAAGCTACTTCTTAAGGATCTTGTTCCTTTTCAGATAAGATCCGTTTTTCACCAGGTGAAAGTATCCCTAGAAGGGTCTCTAAAACCTGGCATAAACATACATAACTGAATTCGCTTCTCAAGTGGCCATCACAACAATAGAAGAGATAATCAAAATGACAAGTAAATTAAAAAGAGCAGAAGTCAGTACATTGTCAGTCTTGTCTGTGTTGTATTATTCTGTATACTTGCTGCTTTCCTTTGCTTCCAAGATCACTCAGCCATGTAATACGTAGATTTTCAATCTGTTGGTACTTCCTGCATTAGTTGGTGTTCTGTCATGCAGTGATGCAGAGATTTTCTACCGTTTTCCTAAGCAGGCTAAAGTGATAAAGTAAATGCAAGTTATTCATGCTACTACAAAAATGTCTGCTGGGTTTGCTTATCCAGAGTTTTTCCTATGTTTTACACATATTATCCTGTATTTTTAAATGCACCTGTTTTATGCCTCTAAACTGACAGAACATATGCGATAATTGATATTCTGACACAAAAACGTATTAAAATTACCGATTTTCAGTCACTTGTTGCTTTCATCAGTACGAGAGGCAGTTCATAGGCAGTAAAAGAAATCACTGATTTAATGACATTTTGCTCTATATTTGTTTCTCAAGAGATATCCTAACTGTAAGGTTCAGACATAACTCAAGTCTCATAACAGTGGTATGTCAAGCCTGGATTCATGATAGACCTAAGGAATAGCAGCACTACTAGAGCTGTAATCCAAAGCAAAAGTGATTAAATGATGTGGATGGCAACGGGAGAAGATCAAAAACTGAAACCTTCCTAAGTCTTGTGGATTTCAAGCTTTCAAATTTAATCTCTTAGGAAAGAAATAGAAATAAATTATATGCTGTTCTGATTTTGGGAATGATATTTCCAATTCTCTGTTGAAAGAAGGGCAAGATAAGAATAAAAAAATAATCTAAGGGAAACTAGATAAAATAAGAAGATAAAAGCAACTCAGGAGAGAGGAGATCATGGTTCCATTAAGTGCTTAAGGGTTTACTTTATATTAATAGTTAGCCAAAAAAACACGTGAATGCCTCTTGTGAACAAGGCTCAAAACTTATTTTCCTTGTTCCAGGAATTTTTTCCATCAACCAGCTATTTTTTTTTGAGCTAAAGACACTGAGTGATCATTCATGTAGACCGTCTGCATGTGAGAGCAAACCAAACTTTCAGTCATAATGCCTATAGATATTTTTATTTACCAGGAATGAGAACACTAATAAAAACAGCTCTGGTAAATGAAAAAGCAGAAAGTAAAAAAATATATTATAGAAAAGCAGAAAAGTGGCATAACACACATAAGTGAAAGGATAGTTTAAAGATTCACTTTGCTGGGAATGGTTCAAGCAGGTAATGAGAGAATGGTCTCTGACAGGCCTAAAGGTGATTAAAGCTCAGGAATTCTATAGCAAATCAACTAATCTAGCAGAGGGTAAAAGAGACCAATTACCTTGTTGGCCCAAGTTACTGTTGGGTTTGATGTGGACTCAATAAAAAAACAAACTGAAGGAGAATCAAGGTTCTCTGTGGATGTATATATATATATGTAAAACCAAAATAAAAGCCAATTTTTTTTTTTTTTAATTTGGAAAAAAAATCACAATTAAAAAATCACCAAAGAGTTGCCTAAGGCACTATTTTATAACACATCTCAAACTCCTTCTCATGTAATAATTTAATTCAGAATATGTATATGTATATATATATAAAATATAAATATATTTTCCCTACATAAAACAAATAGTATCAGGATGAGAGATTTGCTGAAAGAATTGTAAAAGGAAACATTTTATTGCATGCATAAAACCTGTATGTCAATATTATATCTATTAACTATTCTAATAATGAAACAATGCCCCTCTAAAGTCAAACCAGAATCAAAAAGCTACTCTTATCTTCAATAAAAATAAGTAGACTAGCGTAAATCTCATATTTCTCTGTTTTCCCAATTAATCCTATAATTCTTTTGAATACGTTTAGTGCAGTGCTTTGTCATGTTAAAGGTTACAAAATCAATCTAATTTTTCTTTAACATATATATCTGTGAAATATATCTTCCATCATAATTTTAATAATTAGATCTGTCATCATTTAAGATATTTATAATATTTCATCTTGACCTCAGTGAGATAAAGCTCTATTTATGCCTTAAATTGGGATGAGATTTAATAGCTCTTTAATGCTTAGATCTCCAAAATGGGAGAGATGTTTAATTCTGAATGTGAAGTAAATCATAAAATCAATAGAAGATTATACTTTCCAACTTCAGCATTCTCTTCTTTACATCAGACTCTCAAATTAAGTAGACTGATTTATCAAATATAAATATGCAAAATATATGGGAAAAATTTTTAGAAATAATGTTAATATTGTTCATTGTCCTTTAGCACTCATCTGTGGCACAGCAAAGAGAGTTTTAAGAGAGACAGATTTGTCTTCTCTTTTTGAGTTTTATGGTGGAATAATAAAAATTTTTGCTGTTATATGATCTAAGTAAAATTTTGCAGAAAGCAAACTCTCAAAGTCTTATGTGGATTATTTTTTGTTATAGGAAATTCAGAGCAACATTGTATGTATTTACCAGTAAATACAGTTATTAGTAATATAATTATGATGTAGTATAATACTTACATGTCATGTAACTTGCAATGTATAACAACATTATGTGAAAAATAACTGTAATTACTTCATAAATTATGCATAGTAGCATCAGGACAAACAGGCATAGGAAAAGCAGGTTATTATTAAGGTAGAAATAACCCTTAGGATGTCTCCACCAGAATCACAAGAAGGAAGGTTACTGTTGTGCAGTGGGAACTGGTGCTTAAGATCAGCTTTCCCTTCAGTGTGTGTGTCAGCTTTTTCCCTTCCTTGAGGCCAACAGGAATACTGAGCCCAAACCTGCAGGAATCTGCCCTCCCCTTAGTCCCTTTGCAAGCTCTTTCCATCTGTCTCTGCCCCACCCGTGGCAGAAGCAGGTTACCCCACAGAACCTCCAGCTCCTCTTTCTTAACAGCAGCATGCAACTCTGCCTGCACTGCTGGCATGACATAAACTAGCTCTGAGAGGCATTATATAGCATTTCATAGTGACTTAGAACTCTTTTAATGGAATTCCCAATGCTTTTTGAATCCTCCCTGATTATTGGGAATGAAAGATTTGTGCTATCATCCTACTACTCCTTGAAAAAAAAATACCAGAAGATGTCAAAATATAATCAAATTTTGATTAAAAATAATTAAAAAACCCCTTTAATTTGTCAGCTGAATAGTCTTTTTTACCTGAAGCAACACGAAGGACTGGAAGAACCAGCTAGCTTAATCCTATGTTTTTGGAGGCTTCCATTCCAAATAAACAATTCATAGATCTGCCAGTTTCCATTTTAAAGATAAATCCATTCCTATCCTTCATATAATCAGACCAATCCTCAAAGTGGAAAGTTTCACTTTCCTGAAAGCAAGCGTACCAAAAGATACTGAATAATTTCCATATTCCTACGTAAGGTATTTTTAGAATACAGTCTAATATCTTCAAATAGGTAATTTCCACTCTCCCCAGGGAAGACTCAGAACAGCTCAGTGAGAGAAATTAAACTAAAAGGTTTCAAAACACTGAAAATCCACTTCATTTTCTTGAAGTAGAACTTCCTTCTTCTGCAAAAAATACATAATCTGAAATTTTATGGTTTTTTTAAATAAGCTGGTTCATCTACCTCCATGTCTGGTTTTCCTTAATTGTTTCCAAGAAAAATCCCTACAAACTTTTTCTGAATGCCTAATTTTATATTTTATTTCCTATAATAACATTTTAACCTATTTCTGATATTTTAGCCCTAAAGTGATAATGTTCCTTCTACAGTGCAACAGAGTTGCACTTGGCATTGATTACACCGCCTTTAAATTGCAGCCAGCCATTCCTACTTTTGATATTTAATAAAAAATACCAACTGCAATTTGTTCCTAAAACATCTTTGAAGAATCCCTGTAATAAGTTCCTTCCATTCTGATTTCTTTCTGGACAGAATTCAGCTACTGATATGGTGGGACATTCTGAGTTTATTATGCTTCTGAGTTTTACTAAGTGATGATACTTGAAATTTTCACCTCTCATTCCTATTCTGTCTATGCTATCCTATGCTCAGTAGTATTTTTCTATCATTTTAACCTTTACTGAGTTCATACACAGCAGCTCTGTTACTTTTCTCACTGTGTTTATATTGATACAAGTATTTATATGGTTTCTACTGTGCTTTATTTTCCTCTCAAAAAAACAACTCAGAATGGCTTTTGAGAATTTTTACTATCTACTCATCATTTGTCATGTCTGCTCAATTTTACTTTAAGTTTTTCTGACTCCTCTTAGTATTCTTTTTTAGAATACTGTATATTCAAGTAGCTCTGTATTTTAAATTCTATATTTTCAGAGGTACAACCAGTTAAAATTTCATTTGAAAAGAAATATACAAAATCATCATATTTATTTGAGTAAAATTTTCTGTAGAGCTAACAAAATTTATCAGTGCATTTATTTTATGATTTTTCCATTTTTAAATATAGAACTTTAGTTACAAACCTCACTTGTGTGGAAATTTGTGAAATAAGTTTCTCCATGCTTGTGAAGTACTTTGTTGCTATAGCGATGACTGTGATAGAAAAAGCTACAAGAAAAGCAGTAACTGTCTTGAGGACATGGTTTCAATACAGTCTAATAAATGAAATATACAGCTGTAGAGGGAAAATAAAAAGATAAGACAAAATATTGAAACCCTATTTTTTCCCCCCTTGAGGATCATCCATTTTACACACTTCATGACATAGTCCTGGGGGGAGAGGAGGTGGCTGGAAGGAAAGGATGCAATTGTAAAATTTTATGTAGTTGCAAAGTTACAAGGAGGTGCACTTAATTCTAGAATTTCCTAGTTTATTAGGCTTGGGGATATTTTTCTTTAGCAAAGTGTTGTTCTGGCCCTTCCCTGGATATGCAAGAGATGTAGCTTGAGTTATATGATAATTGACATGAGGTTCCTGTCATTTTCTCTCTGGAAGATCAGAGCCTTTTCTTCTGCATCCTTTTTTAATTTTCCTTTTGCCTTCAGTCATGAAGAAACTACAACTACTGTACACTATCCAGGGAGGCCTGGCTGATCCACAATACCCTCTGTGTCAGCAGCAGCTAGTTTTGGGTTAATCTGTGCCTGCTTGCACACATACATCATTGCTTACATAACTGTCAGATGTAGCCCAGAGATAGATATCTTAAATTGTTTATGATTATTTAAAACTGATAGAGTCTAACCCAAGTTGCACAAGAGAAACAGACAAAGTTCATTGGAAAAAACCATAAGGATAAAACTAAGGCTAAATATCTCTTGGGTAAAATGTCACAGTTTTCTTAAGATATTAGGGAATGTGATCCCTAACACATATGATTAATACATAATAAATATGGTTAAACTCTTAACAAACCTTTGGTGACACAATACATGGGCAGAGGAAAGCATATTTAATACCATTTTGAAATACAACATATTTACTAAAATAAGATCTGTTTCCAGTTGTTGATGAAATGAAATGAGGTAACTGAGCTGCAGCAATCATATTATGAAACAATTTCTGCTATCTAGGCTGTTGAGTTATTCTTATCAAACATGTATACTTAATTTATGCTTGTGTGTGTATCTATGTATCTTGTTTTGCTTATTTATAATAGTAAGTACTGGTATTCCATACTTGATTCAGATGACGTTTTTTCCCAACATTGTAAAAAGTAAAGCATTAATATGACATTAGGGCAATGCAAGAGACTACACCGACATGGAAAATTTGGTTACATTTTGCCACTTTGATGATCCTCATGGATTCCTTCCAACTAAGCATATTATATGATTCTATGATTTTGTGATGTATAGCAACCAGTATGGAACAAGAATCAGATACAACAATTTAATACAAATTAAATTAAGTTGCACTATTGACTAACTGTTTTGGCTGGGGTTTTTTAGATAAAAACAATTTTGTGGTACTTCAAGACAGCAAGGTTTCTTGAACTACATCAATATCAGAAATGTAGTATTTTTACACAGTAAAATATTTATTTAATGCAGAAACATCATTTTATCTGCCTCCTGCCTGTAAAAGGCGAATTCCAAAAGAAATATATATAGGCTCCGTTGGTGTAGATCTCACAGCTGACCATTATGTGTTCATGTTTAGGAAAAAGCATGCAATTGGTAGAAACATTGTCTAATTTCACCCAGTCCAGCAGAATGTTAACCTTTGGGATTTGGCTATGACTTCTCAAGACCAGCTTGCTTCTGGTAGACTATCTGACACATATAACAGTGCAAAAATACATGGTAACCAGCAGACTTGATATTATTTTAAACATTTTAAAATCTATGAAGGTGGGACCTGCTGCTTTAACTTTTTCATATGTAGAGATGTTCAATGTACTCATATAGTTTCTTGGATTAGATGATTTCCCATTGTTAAATATGGGCTTACAGAACTAAGCATTTAACAACCGTAATTTCTCTTAGTTTTTCTGTAATTACTGTTTCTGAAACCCAGTTCAAGGCTCCTCAGAAGTTTGCATAGAATTATCATTGTTATTCTGGAGTTGAAGAACCAGGCTTCTCTCACCTGGAGAAGGGGAAGGTCAAAGACAGGAGTCATTTCTTTGGGGACATGACTTGTTAGAGGGAAGTTATAGGAATTGGGCAATGGCTACTGCTGTTGGGAAGGATCACACTGCATTCCCCTTCCTTCATTAGGAGATGTCAGTTTATCTGCCCCAAGATCACAGAACTTGGGATACACAGAGAGAAATCCTTTTTTGGTGTCTGATAGAAGAAGGCAACAGTTTTAACAGTTTTACTGCCCTAGCAGTCTGTTCCCAAGGCAACTGTCTCCTTCACCTGAGCCCAGAGTGTGAGAGACCGAAATGTTAGGGTTAATGGCTTAAACATTGTTATGAAGGAGTTTTGTCCATTATAAAAAAACGGTATAAAGAAGCTGTGACCACCAAAGCCCACACCTCCTTGAATATGCCTCCTGCCTGGAAGTTTGGACTGTGATTTAAGACTCCTAAGGGAACTTGAGATAAAAGTGACACTGTTGTTCCATTGCCTCAGGCCTAGGGAGTACACAAGGCTGAGGAGATGAATGTATCTACCAGGAAAGCCAAACCCAGCAGCTGTCCTGAAAATCATCTCTGGCTGTGTTTGGGGCGTGGGAGGCTGTAGCCCACAGGCTCCTCTGCTGAGGCCAGGTTTGCACACTCTCCCTCACAACCAAGGAGGGAGGAAGAGAATTTTGGGTGTGTGGTGTAACCTCTGGTCAGAGGGAGTGAAGATCCATCCTCCCTTACACAAATTGGCTGTGTTATAAAAACCCCCACCCTGGGAAGGGCACATACACACAGGACATTCACATGAGACACAGCTGAGAAGTGTCATAAACCATCAAAGACCCCGAAGGTGTCCCCCTGACTGATTCCTGAGGCCTTGCACCAGCCTTGCCTGTGATGCAAAGTGGTGCAACAGATCCAGAGTCTGCAGCAAGAGACAGAGTCAAACTTGTACCTGGGTATTCCTACCTAGCCCAAATGTATATTATCTAAGTTCTGAGGGACCCTCACCACTGAGAAGATCAGAAGAAGAGGATAAATGGGACACCATTGGGATCCATGTAGTGGTGATATTTTCCTTTTTATCTCTGTCTCTGTCACTTTCTTTCTCTCCCTCCACCTCCTTTTCTATTTATTTATTTCTCTCTCTCTCTCTCTCTATCACCCCCTCACATTTACTGTTAAATATAATCCATACTATTCACTTTGGTATATGGTCTTGTTTGCACCTTAATTTGGGCAGAGACATCTCTCTATTAATTTTAATAACCAGATCATAACACAGAACTGGCCTTGATGCTTCCTAAAGAAAGGGTTTCTTATATGTTCTTGTTTTCAGTTCTGTCGTTCTCATTACAGACAAATAATACACACTATTTCTCTCAATTTATTTTCTTCGAACTCCTTTAAAGTAACAAAACCTGTCACTGCTGACAAACAAATTTCCTGTGCCTGAACTCCTTGTTAATAAAGTTTAGAGCATCCCAGATATTCTTTTATAAATGAAATTATAAATTATAACATTACTCAAACCCAAATGTTCTAGGAGACCATGTCAACCCTTTTTCAAGACCTCTGGCAGTTAGGATGTCCTCCCAAAGTCCTTGTGGCAAAGAGTGTCTTTATCTGTCAGTGTTCACTAGAAGACAGTTATCTCTCCTGAAACTACAAGCCACCTCTCCAATTGTAATGCATCAGCCTTAGTGTTGTCTTGGGAATAAAAATCCACAAACATGCACAAACCATCAGCTGTCCCGCTCAAAAAAAAAAAAAAAAAAAAAAAAAACCAACAAACCCCCCCAAAACCCAAAAAAAAAAAAAAGCCAACTAAACCCACCTAAACCCAACCAATTAACCAAACAACCAAAGAGAAAAACCTCATATTAAAAATTTGGAATAACAGAGTAAGCTCAGTTGTCATTATTCCAGTAAGTTCTTTTTTTTCTTTTTTATTTGTCAGACCGTTGGGTGAAGACAAAATTATTTGTAATCTGTTACCTTGATATCCTTAAAAAAAGTTTACAAGTGAGAGAAGAGACTCAGATATTGACATGAAATATTACCATAGTAACCCAACACTTGCAGTGACATTGAATTTAAGATGATGGCCTCCTAAACTTTTTACTAAGATACACTGTAATATCTGGTCTCAATATTATTTTAATAGGAATTTTTTTCTCAACACCAAAATGGAATTTGTAATAAAAAGCCCAGACGAACATATCCTCATTCTTTTTGGAAATATTCAAGCATCTAGATACTCATACAGGATATAGAAAGCACATGTTCTTATCTCAAAGTTGACGTTATTCTGGCTTAGCCTCTAATAATCAATAGAGATGAGCCAGCTCTAAATGATTAATCTCACCTTCTCATATTTGAGCAGTTTTTCTCCAGTAAATGATTGTATTTTTTCTTGAAACAAGGATGTTAACCTCAATTTTCCTTAACTGTTCGAACTTGCAGGCTATTGAATCTGTTCTTTTGCAAGTATTGGGTATTTAATTATTCATACCTGGTGAAACAGTGTCATCAATAAAGACATGCATAATTCCATCTAGTTTTACACTAAACTGAAGATAGAAAGAATATGGCAAATAGGAGGCGCACTTTCATCAGTTTCATCATATCTAAGTAAACCCAACAGAAACTTGCGTCTGTATTTCTCTTATTATTTAATAACCAGTATATACTAGATATTTTTAAGAAGGTGTGTGTGTTCTTTGGATTATGAAAAGAATGGAATATTTTTTAAATTAAAAAAAAAAACTAAACAAAACACAAAGAATGGTCTGTTGAATAGAAAAGCTTAATGTCTCTCCTGTCTGTGTTTCTTAGCAAGTTCTTGGACCACTTGCCTATCATCTGTTTCTCCAGGGAGGTTGTGGGAGACCATATCAAAAGTCTGGGAGAAATCCAGGTAGACAATGCCCTGTGCTCACGCCACATCAACTGAGCAGGTTATTTTGTCATAGAAGGCAATCAGATTTGTCAAGAAAAATTTACCCTTGATGAATCCATCCTGGCTTTTCTCAAACACATGCTCCATTTCGCTTGTAAGGCCCCTAGGTGGATTCATTCCATAATTTTCCCAGGGACTAAAATATGACTTATGAGCTTAAAATTTCCTGGAACTTTCTTTAACCCCTTCCTAGATGAGGGTGACATAAACCTTCTTCCAGTGACTTTTCAAATATTGTGGAGAATGGCCTTGCAACAGTGGCAGCCAGTTCTTTTAACAGCTCTCTTGGATGTGTGTTGACAGGGCCCATCGATTCGTAGGGATTGAGCTTCTGTAGTAGTTCACACACCGACTGATGATGGGTCTGTGTTTGCAGCAACCTGGATTTCTGTTCCCAGGGTCTGGGGCCCAACAGTGATGGTAAAGGCAGAAGTGATGAAAGCATTCATAACCTTTTCAGCATTGTTGGTAACTAGTTCACCTCTCTGACTGGCAAAAACCAAGCTGGGTCAGCCTTGCCCAGAAAGCTGCCAGTTAAAGTTTCTAGTTCCTTGCTGAGGTCTCTGTTCTTCCTTGTTTTTTTTCCTGGCTTTGGAAACCCACATGTACATCTTTTTCTAGCACTCAGCCACAGAACTGAACATTGCCACAGCTGCACTGACTAATGTGGATAAAGATCATAAAATATTGTGGAAAAATATGCCCCACAACAATGTGCAGGAGATAACTGCAGAGAATGTCAGGTGTTGATAACCACCTCCTCACCATGCCTGAATCATTATGCACTGCAGAGTTGTGGGTCTGGGATTTTCGATTTTAGTTTCTGTGTGAATAAAGGCTTTCTTAATAAGATATTAACCACAACATGCAAAAACTACAGGTAGCTGGCAACAAGCAGTAAGAATTTCAGAAAAGGTTGAAAAATATGGTCTATTATTCCTCTACTCAAGTAAAGCATTGTGAAAAGCTCTTTGACCACTGAATACACAGCTGGGAGGGAAAAGGGATGTGAGCTGTAGTCAGTAGCAGCATAAAGTATGAAATACATTGATGTTCAAAAATGAACAGGGAGTAGAGACTCATCTGTGCAACTAAATTAGAGCCAAATTAGAAACGACGAACAACGAACACACAATATAAAATATGATATGGGTCTGAAGTCTAGAATCAAAAAAATGAAGACCCTGCCCACATTTCTATAAGAGTAAGGGCAATGGAAGGATTACCATGTTGCAATAACAGTAGTAGTGGCGATGTTATTTTTTGCTAATTCCTCTGCAGTGCAAATATTAGGGATATTATGACAACAGTCTGTAATATCAGCAAAATAATTTTCTAAACCTACGACAACAAAATGATAAAACAAGACAAAATAGGAGGATGTAGGACTCAGTCTCTAGCAGCATAATCTTCAACCATGTACTCTCTGACTTCAGCTATTTGTTTGTGTCCACAGGTTGAATTGAGCTAGAGTTTTCCTGGTAAACATTTAGCAGATGGAAAAGCAGTGTGCGTGCATCTACATCCAAGCTTTCAAAGTACCTGTGGAAGTTTTATGGCTTTCCATACACTGTGAGGCTGATTCCTCATTCCAAAAGTGAAAAGTGTGAGAAGAGTCACAAGTATGCTTTTAGTTTTGAAGAACAAATTTCAATGAACTCCGGTCTGGTGCAGCCTTGAGGCATTCTTTTGAACCATGCTGAGTACTTGGCTTCTGCTCTGACAAGCGCTTTACAGTCTTCCTACTAGCTTAAGGTTAACTTCACATGAGCATCAGAGTTTCTCAAACTCATCTGTACATGTTTTTACAGAAAAAAAAATGACTTTCCTATTTCTTTAACCATAATCAAAAGGAAAAACTACTGTAATATTTAAAAGATAGATTGCCATCACTTTTACAGTCACTATATTCTCACAGTGAATTGTGGATCAGTAGCAGTCAGAAGCCCAGAAAATTGTGTCTGTTTCCTAACATATCTAACTGCTGAAGAATTGGTGGCATTTACAAGAGGTATTAAATAGTGAGATACTGTAATTACCATCCAGCTCAGAAACTGTGCAGTTCAAGAGACCAAAAAGGGGTCAGGAAGTAGCAAACATTCCTGACAGAAGGCTGATACATCATTTTTATTGTCCTAATTTTCACCAATCTCTTATTCCAGGTCTAAATGATGTTGAATGTAATCAGGCCAAGGAGCTTCCTGTGAAGAATTATCTCCTGTGACCTTTTATTACACGTCCTGCAGTCACCCAGTGGGGAAATCGCTCTCAGTGAGAACTTTGAACTGGACAACCTGTGTCATCTCACGAGGGCTCAGCCTCCACTCCTCACAGGAATGTGTAGAAACTGAGAACTGATCATAAGCAGAAAGATAAGTCTGAATAGGTGAGCTGCTGAGATAAACATTTACTGAATAACAATTTACTGACTTACTGATTTAGGAAGCTCAGGGTTGTTTAAAGGTTCATCTGCAGCAATCTCTGAAAACTGGAAGAAACCTGTAGGCTACAAAAAAAAAAAAAGATTAGTAGTGGGTAATGGCAAGTGAGTAAGTTTCTATGTGGGTTGAAACAGTCACCAGTTGTGTAATATATGCTATGACTACAATTAATAAAGAACCTGCTTAATTTTAGGACCCAGAAAACATTTATCCTGTTACTCAGTAAACATTATTTAAAGTAAGGTAGGAATCATCAGTGTAGATAACCCCAATGCAAGAGAGTACACTAGGTAAACAAAGTACCTCCTATAAACAGAAAAAAAGAATGTTGTCAAACATATGCTGCATTATCATTAAAAAACTCCACAAACAAAAAAATACTTGATTAAACTTTGAAGCACTATCAGGAAAAAATTAGTTGCAGAGAACTACTCTATGGGAGAAAAAAAAGTAAAACCTTATTGCTATTTACACCAAGAAAAGGAAGGGAAGAGAAAGAGGAGAAGGGCAAAAAGAAAGAGGACAAAGCTAAATTTCCAGGGAGAGTTTACGGCTTCTTAAAGTTAGAAATGTGGAAGAACTTATATTCCAGATTCATAAAGGTTTCATAATTGGATAGTCTTTACATTCAAAGTACTATCAGTCAGGGTCAAGTCCCACATCCTGGTTTCAGAGTATATGTCAGGGAAAGAAAAGTTACTTTATGTAGTTCATTATAGGTTGTGAGATTTGAGACTGATATAGAGAAACTCCTACATTGCATGGGACACCTACCAAAAAATCATCCTTCAGACACTGAAATCATTGATGAAAGTATTTTGATAAGTTCTATGACTCATGCAAGAAAGACACCACAGGCATACAGATTTTGGAGGTTTTTTTGGTATGTTTTAAAAAATGGCATCAAAGACACTTAGAAAAGATTAGAAGAGAAAACAGACACTTATGTTACAGTGTAGACAACCATAAGTTACATTTAAAATACTGAAGATATTCTAATGTGTAAATTTGAGATGCCTGTGATTTACTTATTTTACATCAAAAAAAAAAAACAAAAAATACCAAAAAAAACCCAAAAAAAACCCATGCCCATACCAATGAACAATCCTGGGAAAGCATGAAAACAGCAAGTACAATAGAATGCATATGCAAGCTGAAGGTAACACAGAAAAAGGTGTCAACACAAAACTGGTTAAGCTGTGTCCAGTGTCTCAGAAACCTTGGAAAAGAGCACTAATGTCAGATACAAAAATACTCAGTATATGGACATAGATTTCAGGGTTCTGAAAAAAACCAGAACATGTTCATAGCTTAAGTATGGAAGTATCTCAAATACTAAGCATGATTGCTGCTGTGCCAGAATCCAATCCCACAGTGAAGTAAATATACTTTGCAGAAGGCAGTTGCCAGCCAGTTAGCACCTGTGTCTGCAACCAAGCTACAACTTACAAACAACAGACCAGTGACCTGCTTGATTTCACCTCTTCTTCAAACCCAGCTACGAATAATCCTAACAACACTGACATATAAAAATATTAGCTAACCTGGGAGTATTGTAGGCTGAAGAAAGCAATTAAAAAAACCCCATTCTACTAAGAAAATTGCAGAAGCCTGGATGCTTCCAGCAGCTGGCAAAAAGACACACCATGCTCTGCTGCTTGACAGATGTTTGTTGTCTACAGAGTTGATTGAAGCAGAAGATTCACATGGACGTGAAAGTGAGTGAGAGTTACCATGACCTCTTGCTGACAGTCTGGAACATGTGACTTATTTCAAGGAGATGGACACTACATAGCAAATTGAAGTTAAAAATAAAGTACATAGACAGTAATTTTAGGATGTATACGGATACGTACAGATGGTCAATTATGTCTCCACAATCGGTGATTATTATTCAGAAACCTGTGAATATTTCATATTGCAAGTGCATTTTATGCAGAAGGTCAATGATCCAAGAATTACTACATAAAAGAGCAGATATATATTTCAACTTCATCTTTAAATATCTTAAATCATACATCTCAGAAGAAAGTGAGCTCTGATGTTGACCCTGACCTGTTGGGCTGACATCCTTCCCGGACTCGGCCCATCCTATTCCCCATGGCCTTGCCCAGATATTATGAGACTGTGTCTAACTCTGGTTCCACTCACTGGGCATGTTCCTGAACCCTACCTGTGGGCTCCTGTCCTGGCCCATCCTTGAGCCATTCCTGTCCCCAGGTATATACATGATGATGGGTCTGGGAGAGACTCAAGTGCTATCTGGCTGCCCTGCTCCTGGCTGGAATGATGGAATGAGTCCTGGCTGCCAGACTCTGCTCTAGCAGACCCCTGGGGAGCCCCCAGCACTCCCAGTTCTCAATTTCATGGAGTGATCAGCCTCAGCTGTATCCTGACAATGTTTGCTGAAGACAGGTGCATCTTATAGGGTGACATAAACTATATTTTCTCCTGAAGGATTCACATAAAATCATCCAGTGCCATGACAATTAATTTGTGCTCAATGGAAAGGGTAGGTGAATGCTACCACCTTATCTCCAAGCCCCAAATACCACGTAATTTTAGTAACAAAGGCTTATGGTGTAAACTGACATAAATCCAGCTTTCTAGAACATGTATCGTTCAGAAATTTTCCATACACAAGGGACTGAAAGAGAGAGGGGAAAAAATGTTAATTGTGCTCTTACTGTGCGACAGTGATCTCTGGTAGTATCCAGGCTTACAATAAAGGTATAGATAAATCAGAAGCCAACAGTAACTATGGAGAGACACAGAAAACTGCCCCTAATACAGCAGATAGCACTGAGACAGATATTAGTGCAGTGATATGAGGATACAAGATCAAGAAAGTAGTTCCTAGTAAAGTAAACTTTGAATCAACCACAGCCAGTCTACCATCTACCATCTGTATCAGTGGTGTCCACTTTCATCAGGTAAGAATCAAGGTGAAAGGCCTTCTGGAGAACCTCCTGTCTTCACAGAATTTGTCACTGTAGATGGTACCCAGGTGTCCAGATTCATTACTGCATCTACTGGGAGCAAATGTATCATCAGGAGTGCTCCTAGCTGTGTTCTTCAGGACACCGATTGCAGATTGAATGTGAACTTGCACTGCAAAAGAACATTTGTACACTGAATTACTGCAGACATACTAGTTATTACATACTTCATACCAGACAACTGGCAAATCTGAGAAGTGTATTGTCAGGTGTGAATGTGAATTATAACCTGGTGATAGGTGAGCAAATAACAGAGTTTGTTGCAGTACATTTCAAATAAACTGTTTTACCAGTCAAAGCTGATTCAATGAAATTGAGGGGTTTTTTCTCTGTAAAATCATGCAATTGTTCAAAACGTTACCAGGATATATATTGGAAATTTCTGAGTTTTAAACACTTGCAATCTCATTTTGATAATTAAAAATGCCATTTCAAAAGTTATTTTATTCATCTTGTTGATAATTTTTCAGTGGTATGGATTGATAATATGGCACAGAACATCTGAAAATATATGGCAGGAGAGAGCAGTACAGATGGGCTCCTTCATCTCATTTCTGTTTATAAATGAGAGGAACTAAGTCTCCTCTTACTGCTTCTCAGAGTACCTGACAGGGATAAAATTAAATTTTAATCTTAAAGAATATGATTGAATCTTTTAATGTCCTAAATGTTCCTTTTCAGACAAACCCAACACTTGCAGTAAAATAAAATCTAAATTAATGTTTTTTCTTTTTGTAGCTGTACTTTTCATTTTTCCAATGGCATGGGTCAGATAGAAATTAACTATGCCTTTTAACTTTAATGTCAAGTGGTAATTCAATTAACTGAACAACAACTGATCCTTTTTGTACTTTTATAATTTGTAGAATCAGTTCCTATTTGTTGCATAGTTCAATTGGCTGCATTGTTATCTGTGACAGATGCACTCAACCCCTTAACCAAACCAGCAATAATTTGGTATAGACTCCAAAGGAGGTAAAGGCCTGAGCCACAGCCAGCCCAAGAACTCCTCTAGTTTAAATCTCTCCTCTGAAAGCCCACAAAGGGCCTGAGAGATACAGTGAGGATAGGTGTGGATGAGCTTGAAAACTGACCATGTCATTAGCACGTTAATAGCATGTGGCTTTTCTACGACTCATTTATTCAGGAGCAAAGAAAGTTCTGGATGCAAGTGGTCACATGCCTGCTTTTCCCATCACATTCAGTTTGACTATGAGTCAACCACTTTATCCCATAAATATGACCACCTGACTGAGCCTTTTTCAAGCTCTCCCTGTGAGGCAGTGTTGGATGCATGGCTGTGGTCTCCTCTTGAGCTGGGATACCAATGTCAGACCTTTGGTAAAGCATCCAAAATCACAGATAACCCTGTAGTGTGGTAACTTCGATTTGTGCTTTGATAACTTTAAATCATGGTTCAAATTATTGTGCTGTAATAGAGTGAATCTTGCCATCAAACTTTCCTAAAATGCACTTTTATAACATCAGCATAATACAACTTTTGCTAATACCTTTGACAGTGGTTCTTCAAGCAATTTAAATCACCCATTCACGACATTATGCTGAAAATGGTTGAATAATTAAATCCTTTTTTGGTTGAATAATGAAATTTGCTCCAGGGCTCTCAGCTATTCTGTAGCACGGGTACAGTGTTGCATCTCTAATGTGCTACCCCTATTGCCATAGTGTGTGTGTGTGTAACTGGGGAAGAGGAGGTGTGGTTATTGCTATTACGCCTTTAGCAGGCTAAATCTGACTTACTCCCATCAGGCTTGGTCCCAGGCAGCTCACAACTTCAGAGCTAGGCTTGAAGCTTCTGATTATCTTCTGACAGATCTAGTTTGTGCCTAAATCTCTAATTAATGCATAAGTTAGTTATTGTATCTAGCCCAGTGAAACAATTATGACCCTTATTCTTCTTGACTGATATTCCAGATTCTCTTAATAAAACCAACAAATCCACTGTAATTTTAGGAATTGTCTCCGCTACTGCACACATAGTTGGCAGGCAATGGAAAAATAGCACCACTTGTCACCTTGGTCAGTTAAAGAGAAGCCAAGTTTCTGGCACAAACAGATTCCCAAGTTAAAAAAAACTGTGTTTTCCTAAATCAGCAGCCAAATAATCCACAGGATTGGAACAGTAGCCTTTATCTTATTTATTTTATCCTTGCTATGTACACATGTCCTGAGCTTTCTCAGGAGACCAACAGATGGCTGGACCTCAGACCAGACAAAATAAATCTGCACATAACAAAAGATACTATGAAATCTAAATTATTCTGTGTCATACAGAAAGGAAATGGAATTTCAAGTGTAGTTAAGAGAGTGAACTTGGTTTCTATGGCTGTAGAAGAATATGTAGATCATCTGCTGAGGATATTGAATGCAGGTAGTTCAGGTCCTTACACAGAGACCTGGGGACTGGATGCAGCCTTGAAAATGTCCAGAATAATTAAAATATAATTTCTATGCACTGGAATTAATTTCTAATTATAATTATATCCCTCTTTGATTTCCTTCAGCCTCTCTATACAGTAAATTGCTATAGAAGTACAGCGGTTCTGAGAGCACAATGCTAACCAATGAGCTGAAAATTACTGCTATTATTTGAAACTGGGTTCTTTGACAGTTTGGTTAAACTAAGATATCTCTAAATTCTAATATGTAATTTGATATCTTTATGCAAGAACATTTAATTAATTAAACACTTTTTAAATTGTAATGGTGAAAGCACTTATTAGCCAACCACAACTGAATTTCCATTATTCCCTCTAGATTTATTCTCAATTGTGCTTTTCTTTCCTGCTGAAATTTTTGAGACAGAGAACTCTTCATTGTATCATGTTTTATTGTATAGCTCATTCATGGTTTTTCAATGCATAAGTATTAAAATCTATTGACAAATCCAGGTGTTACTGAACCCAAAAACATGATTTGGAACATGTAATTCAGGGCTGGAATCAGTTTACTATGCACTGAAAGAAATAGCTGCCTTGGAAAGATGATCTATAAAATTCCCTATCTGTAACTACTTGATAGAGAAAAAGATGTGCATTAAACTCCAATACTGGTCTTTCCAAGGCCTCAGTGCCTGAATTAGGACTTCAAGTGTCTCATTCCTAGAAGGGCTAGGTATCAGTAAATATTTTTTTAAAATATTAGCTTCTTTTGCAAAATTACTGAGTTATGATGTTAAGTATACCCTGTAGTTAGAATACCTCACATGAATACAAAGTTTAATTCAAGTAAAATTTTACCTCTACAAGAACACAGACTAAATTCCCAACTGCCTTGTGAGAAAGACTAAAGTCTTAAAGAGTTAATATTCAGCAGAAATGTCAGAAATAAATAGAAGACTGTGAAACTGGAGTAATACACACACAGAAAAGGAAAATACTTTTCTGAAGTAGTGATTTGAATTTTCTTCTAAAATCTAGGAATTTAAACATGAATAGTATAAAAAAAAATCTCAAAAGCCAGCCCAGTCCTCCCTTTTCCTAAGTAATTAGCTGATAAGTAATTTCATACTTCTGATCCTCAGTACAGCCAGTACTCATTCTCTTATGTTACTTTATGTAGAGTAGCCCTGCTTGAATAGGAAGGAGCAGCATTATTCTACATCCACTTAATTATTATTTTTTTCCCAAATGAGTGTTTGGCTACTGCCTTGCACCCCAGAAAATGGGTTTGAGTCAGCTTTATCTGCAAAGAGTTGGGGTAAGGGCCTTGGTTTTGTGGTAGTATTCTCATACCATGAAGTACATAAAGAAAGGCAAAACTGCTACAAAATTTGTAATAGACAGACTCAAGAATTTTTGAGGCGGTCATGGGTTGGAGCTGAAAAGTAATTGACAGCTTTTTAATCCAATAACGCTTCTGAGATTTTGCATATTTAAACCAGCAGGAGGCCCAGAATTTTCTCTTTGATCCAGCGGCGGTGCCTGGGGTGGAGTGGGGAGGGGGAGGGAACCGCTCCGGGGCCCCGGCCTTGGAGGGCCGGGGCTGAGCTCCCCTCCCCCAAATGCCAGGATAAGGGGACCCTGGCACGCATCGGGGCATCCCCCCCTCCCCCAAAAGCTGCAAGCAGCCAAAGAGCAATCAGGAAGCTGCTGCCAGGAGCCGGGCAGTTCTCAAGAAATCGGGAGGGGCTCCCCTCCCCCACTTCCCCCCGGTCCCTTGTGGGCTTGGAAGAAACCAATTTTTTTACTTTTTCAAACTGAAGAAACTGTTAAACAACTGGCAACCTCGATAGAGAAAAGCTTTTTCTTCAACAGAAACTGTTCACCATGAAGTTAAGTGAGGAGGAAGAAGTAACAAGTAAGTCAGGCTGGCTGGAACTGAACATGGCTGCGGAGGAAAAGAAGGAGGCGGGGCCATGAGCGGCGCAGAGCTTAAACGGACCTTTTTGCAAAAAACGTGGTAAAGGAACTGTAATTACCATAAACTGTTCTGTTATCCATTTAAAGGACATGGGGGGAACTGAGAATACCCCATGTTTGGATGCTCAGTGCTATAGGGTGTCTCTGACCGGATAGACTATTGCAGTGACAGTTCCAAAACCACACAGAAGCAAAGAGGACCTCTTTGTTTTCCAGGAGTTTGGAGAGACTTTTTAAGAACTCTAATATTGACCAAAAATTCCATCTTTGTTAATCTCCTGGTGCTCTCTCCTGAGAAACCTGTGAGGAGGTCTGTGTGCCCTATAGGGCCCAGGGGGAGGGGTGGGGAGCTGGCAAAACAAGGAATGTGGTTTTTTTTTTTTTCCTTTTTACTTTCTTGGTGTAGTTTTCTTTTCCTGTTAATCCTACCTAGTAACAATAAACTATCTTTATACTTTTTAGAAGTTTTTAGGCCTGTTTTGTCATGTTTCTCCTAATTTATATATTTATATCTCACAGAAACAAATTAGTGAGCTTAATCACTGCTGCAGCTGGTGTTTGGCTTGTTCACTAAATCTAACCCATTACAGAGGCATGTGTTTCATATAACAATTTTTTTAGGCATACTATGGATGCATTTATCTGGTGACACTTTAGGAGTAATTAGAAAATTCTGTGCCTTCTGCAAATGGTTGGGTATCTGTGGATGTGTTTTCTGCACAAGACTACCGTTTTTCCTGGTTTTTTACTTTCAAATGTTTCAAAAACTGATGATAGCCCTGCTGGTCTCATCACCCCAGACAAATTTCGGTGACTTGCTCTGTATCAAAAGTCAATTGTTACACAAGTTGCTATCAACTTCGGTCCCCTACCTCAAATATGGTATGCAGATGTGGAGCTGTTAAGAATTCATATGTAGGTTTAATTTTAGGTCTGTTTTTGTCCCTCCCCCCAACCCCTGTATATACAGATATGTAATATATATTATCAATATACAATATACATTAGACACAAATATTATCTTTATATACACTATATATAAAAACCATTAATACAGGGAAGACATAGTCCACAGATTTTGGGAAAGCCTCACTTCAATTAAGTTACTGTTATTTTCCTTGTTTTCCTGTCATGTACCAGCATCATCTAATGATGCCTACAGGAGAAGTGCTTTCAGCGAGGCTTCACCCCATTGCAGATTGTTATTACTGATATCAACTCTATAGGATTCAGCAGAAAAGTTGCAGAGTTCAAGTCAAAATTTTGTGAAGGGATACACAATCTAATTTTCCCTGGGCTACATAAATTTTGAAAAGTGGAGGTAGCAACTTGAGTAAAGACAATTTGAAATGAAAGTTTTTGATATTTTCTGAGTTTGACATGCATTCAAAGTCTGAAACCTCTATATAAAATTAGGTTTTAAGCTCCCCATTTTTATTGAACATGAAGATAAATTTTTATATGTAGCAGTTGTAAAATAGGTGTTCTATGCTCCCTTCATTCCTCATGCTGCTTGAGTGCATGTCATAAATAGATATTCCAAGTGACCTAGTTTTTAGTACTTATCACATGAAAATTAAAAAATTCCCAGGTGTTCAACCCAGTACTTGTAGCTAAGGCACACAAAGCCAGCACAGATGTTTGAAAGTTTAATCTCAAGTGAAATTAAGGTATCTCAGAATTTGAGTAATCCTTTACCTCAAAAAAAAA
>VZRO01004887.1:52901-87428 GCA_013397915.1 Daphoenositta chrysoptera | reverse complement strand
AAAAAAAAAAAAAAGTTTTTAAGCTGTTATTAATATTTATCTGTAGGTAACTTAGATACTTGCCTATTTATTTCTTTACTGGATAGAAGGAATTTAAAGTAACAGCAGATATGTGGGGATACAGGTGATGATGCCAGAGGTGTGGATAAAGTCTAAACATAAAAGAAAGAAGGCTTAAGAAATTGTCACCAATAAATGTATTCCTTCCAAAAGTTCTTGTTCAATAGCTAAGTTATTGGAACTCCCAAGGTTATAGATTATTTTTTTAAGTAGCTAAAAGTCATGGTTTTGGAATGTTCATCACCAAATCTCCAAATCAGAAGTCACCAAAATTTATCTGTTTTCTTCAATTGTTAATCTTCATGTTCTTTTCACATGTGAAGCCAGAAGGAAAAGACTGACCAGCTGAAAAGTTTTAACATTGTTTTTTTTCTCATCTTGAACTGATTTGTTAAACATCATTTAAAACCTTTGCAAGTCTAAGTATGTATTTCCCAATAAACCATGTCCTTTAAAAATACAGGACAACATTTTTAATAATATGAAGTGCCTTATTTTAATTCTTAATGAAATTTATACAGTTGAAAGGACTTTTGAAAAGCAGTTTTCAAGGATTTTCAAAGTCAGTTCCTTTTAAAATGTCTAAACTGGATTATAAAATACAGACATGCAGATTTTCTGGTTGTGTTAGTATCTTAGAATTAACAAAAACCACAGGATATGCATGTTTACGTTTTCTGATGGTAAAACAGGATAATAATTAGCATTATTATTATAGGATATTTATTCTAATGTGCTGTCATTTATATGACAAATCAATAAAGGTTGATTATTTTTCTTGAATGAGCACATAAAATTTACTCAATTAAACAGTTAGGTAGGTTGTAGTAACGTTAGGAAGATGAAAAGTCTCAACCATTCATGGAGACTCTGAATAACACTTGGGGAAAAAAACACAGAAACAACTAAACAAAACATAGGAAGTGGCAATGCAGGAAAACTGTGAAAATAATAAAACTTTCCTGGAGCATTGGAGGGAAGTCCTAAATAACATTGCGATGTCTACAAAAGACCTGAGGCAAAGGGAAAGTTTCTAAAATCAAAAGACTAGACAGGAAACCTGACTTTAGCCAAACTGTTTGTCTACGTCATTTAATATTTCAAGAAAAATCCTTTTGACTAATCTGAAATTTTACAGCCATATCTGTTAACTTGCAGCTTTTTCATAGTGCTACCTATAACCTCTAACAGGTAGCTTAAATGTTAGAAATAACACCCCTAAGAGATTGATTCTCTGGATTTGCTAATATCTGACCCCAACACAGAGCATAGAGTTCAGGGCAAAACACAGCTAGAATTCAGAGAAGTACTGACTTCTGTTTGCAAAATAGTGTGTCAGAAAAAAAATTAAAATTGAGGCAGTGAGGAAAAAGGCAATTGAAGTTAGAGAATAATACCATAATCTGAGTTTTAATATCACATAACAGAAAATATTTGCTTGGATAATGGAACATGAGGTTTCTAGCTCTTTTTCACAGTCGAATAACCTCTGACCTGAGTGTTTTAGACATTCCATGCATGGAGAGTGCAATGTATAACATAAAACTTACCTATTTGAAGATAGTTAATGTTACACAGGATTTCTGATTTATCAGAATGATACAAAATATATGAAAGCACAACAAACTTATAAGATACACATATAAAAACATAATGATGGCAATACACAGTTCGGTCACAAAACCCATGTCTTCCCTGTTACCAGTCTGTACTGTCACAACACTGTGTGTCCCCACTAGCTATGAAGAAAAACATGAGCTGATAACATCTCAAACTCCTTGCTGTCTTCAAAACTCTTTTGTCAGTTTTTCAGGTTTTATACTCAGGCTGAACCATGTATACTCTCTCCACATTGCTGGTCAACTAACTCAGGGATAAATTCGCATTCTTAACAAGCATAAAAAGAAACATGTAACCCACCAGGTGATCCACTCAAATGACATAGCTTTTTATCTAAAGCAAAACTCAACTGCTGATGCCTTCTGTGTCAGCTTTCATTACAACAGCTCTGGTCAGTCACACACTACATTTCTCCTAACCTTCATGGGCATATTTCCCTGCCCAGTCTCCACTGAGTTTTTTTCCGTTGTAGATGTTTACTGCTCGGTCACAGTCTTAGTCTAAAAGACCTAACACATAAATATACATAAATTGCAACAAATTGTCTAAGCATCATGCTAAAGGATGCTTAGCCATAAACAGTCAGTGTCTGTAAAGATTAGGTAATGCAGGGAAAACGTGGGCAAAAATGCACAACAGATATCTGACACATCTAGTTCAAAGTGAGGCACTTGAGGATATTCATTACATCAGAACATTATTTCTTCAACATATTATTGCTTTTTAAGTGTAAAGTATTACTGTCCTAGGTTACAATGTAAGATGTAACCCAAAGCATGTATTCTATTACCACCTTCACAAGCTGTTAAAGTGTGTGGGGCAGCGTTCGTTATCTCCTACCATGACTCGTCCCTGATACCTCCCTCCGGGTGCTATCTCTGTTAATGGGCAATCAAGGACCCACCTCATGACTCATAGAATGACATCAGCCCATTGTGAGATGCCCCACCCAGGGAGGAGGAGCCAAGCATTCTCACTTGGATGTAACCTGGGGTTTGGAACAGCACAAACAGCCCTTACCTACTGTATTCTTAGAGGACAAGAGCTACCACTGGACCTTCAGGTGAAGGCCAGACGCTTTCTGCAGGATCACCATTTCAACAGAACCACTTCATCTGGACTGTTCCCACTGCCCTGACTAACAGGGTGCCAGGTTGTATCCTGACTCTGTCAGTGTTCTTGTACTGTTGCATTTATTTTAATTTTCCTATTAAACTATAATTCTGACTTGTGATCTCCCACTGGTTTGTTTTCAAACTAGTGGAATTACACTTAAAAGTTGTGAAAAAAAAAATTCCCTGAAATCCCCCAATTTAAGGTTAACAGCATATCTGGCAACATAAACCTTAGTTAAATTTACTGGTATATACATAGAAATGGCAATTTAAATAAATGAGGCATATAGAAGAGCAAACTTCAAAAAAAGAAAAGGTAAGCCTTACTGGTATCACACAAGGTATGTCACCCAAAATCCAGTGTTTTATTTTCCTGGTGTGCCTTTCTGTGTCGCCTTGCATATGAACCTTTTAAACTGCTGTTTTGGCAGGGATAGAGTTGATTTTCTTTTCAGTAGCCAGTATCAGGCTGTGTTTTGGATTTGTGCTGGAAACAGTGTTGATAACATGGGGATGTTTTAGTTATTGCTGGACAGCCCTTACATAGTATTAAGGCATTTTCTGCTCCTATCCCTATCCCACCAGAGAGCAGGCTGGGGGTGGGCAAGGAGTTGGGAGGGAACAAAGATGGGACAAATGACCCCAACTGACCAAAGGAATATTCCACATCATATGACATCTTGCTCAGCATATAAAGTTGGGAGAAAAGTTGTCCAGGGGGCTGCTGCTCATGAACTGGTTGAGTATCAATCAGCTGGTGGTGAACAGCTATTTTTGTTTGCATTGCTGGTCTTTCTGGGGTTTTATTTCCCTCTCTTTTTTATTTATATTATTATTATTACTATTATTACTATTATTACTATTATTACTATTATTACTATTATTATTATTAAATTTTCCTTATCCAAATTCCCAAGTTTTCTTGATTTTACTCTTCCAATTATCTTCCACCTGTCCTGCTGGGGCAGGGGGAGCGAAGGAGCAGCTGTGTGATGCTTAGTTGCCAGCTGGTGTTAAACAACACTATAAACAAAGGTATGTTCAGGATGTTTTTAATTCGGGTACCTAAAAATCCTGGAGAGATGGAGATAAACCAGTCAGGAGTCAGTCCTGATTGTGAACCATCTGAGAAATTTAGTTGTTTGGCAACCCAGAATAAGGTTTTAGCAACTGGAATGGTGTAGAATTGTAACAATACAACGCTTCATGTCTCCTGAATCATGAGCTGCAAGTGGCCTGAGTTGATCTCCTGGTGCAGTTAAGGTCATTATAACTTTGAATAGCTCTAGGTTTTGCACAAAATCTCTTACAGAAAACCTGAGACACTGGTTTTAGGTGTAATCCTTCAGGTACAATATTGAGAAGTCTCTGGAATAAACCAGGAAGGGATGTGTTCAGGGTGTTTATTTCTCTCTACATATTAAATAGGACTTCTACTTGACTTTATTTACTAGGTTTTCTTTTGGGCCTTGTTGCTATATTGAGTTATTATTTTACTTTAGTTCTTACACTTCTTTCAATCAAAACCTACCTGTTCCTGTACTTCAATCTATCTAATAGGTTGAAGTCAGTTTTCCATTTATATGATTCCCTTTATTTCCCGTATTTGGGCACTCCGGGCTAGAGATGGGCTTAATTTGAACAACAAGAATGGAAACACTCAGATCTTGCATATAACTTAGCCTCATGGTTAGGCAAACACTCCTGGAATGAGTGCCGGACTGGGAAAAAGCTCAGATTTGAAGTTTTTTTTTTTCCTTGGGCAAGCAATTGAATAATGATTTTATTATATATATGCTTTTATTAATTTTTATTGTCATTTTCAATAATCCTAGTGGAATTAATCAAAATATATCTTTAATTGAGTCTTGTAGATTTCCCTAGAGAGGAAATAAGTAAATCTTCATATAAACAGAATTGTGTTAAGAACATGACAGCTTTGATTCAATGACATCCTTGTGCTCCCAATGAAGACCACTAAAAGTACTGCATTTCTAAATACTTTTTAGTGTACCTTTTTAACTCTATAATAGCTGTGGTAAAGTCTACTTTACCTCCCCTCTCTTCGCATACAACTCCAACAACAGTAAATGCTAAGCCAATTTATGATAAACATCCATTTTACTGCTAAGCACTAGTGAAATGATTTAGAAAGAGGTGTGGGAAGGATGAGATGTAGGATGAAGACTATAAACCTGAAAATATATGGGCCTAATTTTAGAAAAAGATGAATATAACAGTGAAGCTAAAATCAATAAAAAAGAAAAGTGCTATGGTGGAAACAGAAAGTCAGCTTTAAGTACAGCATAGAAACTCTGCTGGGTGCTGCCATGCAGGATGATTATAATAAATCCCAAAGAGTGAAAGGAGAAAAAATCCCAAGTAGAGCCATTTCTATCCTGAGGATAACCTTACTTTGATTTGTGTCTTTATACATGCTCATCCTTTTTTTATTGCAGATATTTTACAGTGCATTGACTGCACCATACTTTGAGTTTCAAACAGAAAAATTATGAATTTGGCTATGAGAGGCTAGGTGTAGGTTATTTTATCACATATATTAAATTGGTAAGGAGATATACCAAGAGGTTAATTACTACAAGTATGCCTAAATGTATGCTAATAGTTAGGTATGGTATGAAATGTTCTTAGGATATTTTCATAGTTCTTAGATTGTGTATAGAGTTCTTACCTACAGTTTTCCATCTAGCTTTTCCTTTCTTTTTTTACCCTCAGAAATGCTTATCAATATGCAATTAAAATTAATTGTAAGTATGATGGTGCATTTTGAACAATACCAATTAAACTTATATATATTTATTTTTCCTTCAAAATAGTTTTAAAGCTTAGTATATTGTTAATATTGGACTAACATGATCATACTTACTAAGAACAGTCTTCTATTTCGAAAACAAAGTACAACGTATTTTCCCATCACGTCATGCACACTCTACCAGAATGTTTTCAATATTTTTTTTTTACTTCATTTCTGAGAATCAAGTTATTAAGGTGGGGATCAGTATATTGCGTACCCAATGTGTGTAAATACTTTCCTCATTATTTATAACAAGCTATGCTTCCATGTACTTAGTTCCATTGGTGTCCAGCCATAACTACTACTCTTCCTGAAAACTTCAAGCTATTTCTAATTATCTTTCACCTTACTCTATCGTTTCTGACAAGATATTGCTCTCCTCTTTCCATTTATACCTCTAGAAACTATTAAATTACACTATATATTCTTTATAAGCTCTTTAAGCTTGATATTTTCCAGATTTCTCTTTACCTTCCTTGAATTTCTTGACTTCTGAAAACGGATTCAACTGTTTGTCATGTTTGATGGTTTTGTTTGTCTGTTTTCAATTTTTTGTTTATTTGGTTTTTTCCCAAATACTGTTTTTATTAGGACATTTTTTCCTAAGTTTATTTATGACTTCAGCTCAGGAGTCCTTTTCTGGGATTGCTTCAGCCTGCTAGATTGGTGGGTAGAATGTGTAGGTTGTGAGTTCAAGAACAACCAAGGAGCAAAGTAAAATGACAACCCTGTATACTATATAGTGTAGCAAATATCCCCAAAAGAATACTTAAGAAATGAAGTGAAAGATGAATTCTGTTTACTACTGTCCATCTAGAGAACTAAACTGATCCCATCCTGTTGTGGTTTGCTCTGGAAATTTCTCAAGCTGCAGACTGGGCAAGAAAAGCCCTGGCAGAGCAAGCCTGAGGAGCCTCAGCCCCGAGGCCTGGCAAGGTCAGCACAAGGCTTACGAAAATTCTCTGAACAATTACATGATTGCAAAGAACAGAAGACTCAAGACTCACAAAGTGCAGAGAAATAACCATTTCAGCAGAGGAGAGGGAGCTCTTTTAATTCAATATTTGTTCCAAAGTTTTCTGTGAAACCTACTCTTAGTCACTCAGGTCAGTCAACAAAAGACAAAACTGTAAGAAACCAGTCCTAATTTTCTAGTCCATATGAATCTTCTAGTTTCTTTTTTTTTTTGTCGTACTGTCTGTCTACTATGTTTTTTTTTTTACCCCATTCCTGCCAGTAGCTGGCTGAATTCAGTGCTTTATAGTTGTGTTAGAAATGAAAAAAAATAATCACTAAATCTCTTATGCTAAGAAGGGAAATTTCTTTGAAGGATTGTGATAATTTTCCATTTCTTTTAAAGCTACAACTGTAGCCTCTCCACTTGATAGTTCAAAATAAATATACAGCGTTCAGTATCTGCTGTGGCATATTTTATTCCTTTTTCATCTTAACATACGGCTTCTATCTTTTTAGAAGAGAACATATATTTATACACTACGTGTCACTTTTTAAGCTGTACTTTAGAATTTACTTAATACCTTAATAAAAAACCATGAAGGAAATGAAAGACTTTACTAGATGCCAAGTTAAATAAATTTAAAGAAGAGCCTAGGGTTTGTGTGGGTTTTTTTTCCCTTGTTCCTTTTAAACATTTCAATCATGCAAGAGTAATCACTGTTTCATTTTGCTTTACTGGACTGAAGAAAGTTAGATTTGGTATTCCTGTTGGTCTTCACAGAACAGAAACACTTTATATGAAATGAAAATGACACCAGGTTTTAGAATGGTAAAAATGCTTTTAAAGTAAATTATTTTAAAGGGGGGAAGAGTATGAATTCAAATGGAATTAGACTTTTATAAGTGACAATATTGACTACCAAATAAAGACAGGATGTGACTTGCTGTAGCTATCTAGTAACTTGAAAAAATGTTATATAAACACTGACTTAACTTTATCCATTGCCTTTACCATTATTCAATAAAAAGGAAAAAAAAAAGTACTTTTCTATATCTAAAGGTAAAACACCTTCTGAATAAATAACTACCTCCATGCTAGCTTTTCAGTGTACTCTGTAGCTTGTGGTAGTTACAACGGAGTATATACATAGTCTTTTTTGTGGCCATTTTAAAGGTACTAAATCCAGTAAAAGCAAGCCTGTATGAATTAAGGGGGAAAAAAAGGAATAATTCTATGATTTTCCAGGAGACTATCCTCTTCTTTAAGTTTGAGCTTCATTTGCTGCCTTTATTGTGATCTTCTTGGGTGATCATGTCCGAAGTTATAAATATTAACAGTTATAGACAGTAATACAGCAATTCCCACTGCTGTACTGCTAATACTTGAAGTAAACATAAGGAGGATATACCTCATTTTTGTTCCACTTACTTTTACACCCTTTGGGGATGAAATACTAGAATTATTAATGTTTCAGTGCACAAGAAATAACTTCAGCTTTTGTGCCTTCACAATAATATTTGCGTATTACAATACACAATACTACCATAGTATTCTGATTTAATTTAATTCAGCTGCGGAGTTTGCCTATGTGTTTGAGAACAAAATGTTTGCATCCTGTTTGTATCACTTGATGCTTTTTTTATTACATGTTCCTATGTACTGTGAGAAGGATTAATGAAATCCAGTCCCAGATCCAAACAGGAACAGGCTCCCCAGGGAAATGGTCACAGCACCGAGCTTGACAGAGTTCAAGAAACATTTGGACAATGCTCTTGGGCACCTCGTGTGACTCCTGGGGATGGATCTGTGCAGGGCCAGGAGCTGGATTCAATGATCCTTGTGGGTTCCTTCCAACTCAGCTTATTCTCTGACTCTGTGATTTTGTGATTGTAGTGGGAACTTCAGCACCAAGCTCACATGTAAACATTTTAAACTACAGTGGAATCCCATGCTGAGCGTTGAAAATATAATTCAGCTGCCCATATGCAGACAACTGCATTTGAATTGTCCTAGTGTACCTGGTTGAGCTCCAGCTGTCATTCAGATATACCTTGAGAGGGTTACCTACTTGTCACATCTGCCAACCCTATTCAGAAATTTTGGACATCCCACAATAGAGATGCTGTTACATGTCCATATGTGGCAATTAAATCAAGCACAAATATGGAATTGACGTGTTATATTTGTAAAGCATATGCATATTTACACCCCTACCCCCCATGTACTTGGCATCAAGTACTACGGGAAGATATAAAAGAAGATGATCATGGCTAAAAAAAGCTGGATAGCATTATTGCAGATGTTATTTGGGTTTTGAGCATTGGAAAACTGTAGCCTGGGATAGTTAAAAAAAGGCAAGTCAAAGTTCTTGGATAGATCATGCATCTGAGGTAGGGTAGACTAGAGGAGGAATAACTATTGTCAGTGGTCACAACTATTCTGAGCTATGCCCCACTCATCACCCTAGCCACTCAGAAAATGTATGAGTGTCATAATTTTAGTATTCAGCTGTCCTACCCCTTGTCGATTCTTATTCCCAGTATAGGAGTATACCAACTTTGAGTAGCAGTGACACCACTCCATTGCAGTTTATAAGGTAATGTATTAAAGCTGGCAACAATTTTGTGACATCTGATAGGATGAATTCAAACTGCTACAGTTCAGAAGTTGTTAGATGAATTCCTGAGGCTATTTTATACTATGTGAGAAGAAGCTACTAAATAAATGTGAAAACAAATGGGGAAAGAGCAACCATAAACGTTCTGTATGAAGTCATGCTCACTGCTGTGTCAAGCCCAAAGTTTTATTGCCTTAATCTGGCTGTAGCTGTTTGTTCACTAAAGTGACTAAATTTCAGCAGAATAAAGAGCTCATTGGTCATAGCTCTGGATGGTCCACTAAGAAATGACAGCTACATGGTCTTTAGAAAGGCAATGCCCATAGCACAATATTGTACATTATTATTATTATTATGAAATCAACACCTTAGACCCACGTGTAGTCCCACATACAAACCCCACTTATTAGTAAGATAAGTAATGGGGAAGGGGAAGAGGGGAGGTTGGAAGAGCTGAACCCTTAGAATTTTTTTTTTTCACTAAAACCACATAAAAATTAACAACTCAGGAGGGATTATTTTGCAAAAGGGAAGATGACAATAACTGGGGATATAATTAGGTCAGTAGATAAAAAATTCTTAGTTGCTAAAGAATGAAAGTCAGTACTTTGTGCATTTCTACATAAAATGAGGTGGTACCCAAAAATCTTATTTACAGAAAAAAAAAAAAACATTCCTATAATTATATTAAAAAGTTATTATTCCCTCACTGTTCATGTTGTTGCTAAAGGCTGAATGGTCAAGCACCTGAGTTATCCCAGGGGAATTCAGACTTTCAGAATTCAACTCTAAACTGAACGTCTTCATTCCTGGCATGGGAAAAAAATTAAAATGGTAATGCTTTGGTTTACTTCTTTGCCCAGTAAGACTGCATCCTGTTACACAACAGTGTTTACAAATTGCTGTGCAGGCCCATGACAATTCCCTTTAAATTATTAAAGAATATTGTTCTTACCTAGAGAAAGAGTTTTTCCAAAGCAAAAATGAGATTTATGAGTCTGCCTCAGGACGCACTCGGAGTTTTTCCAGTTAAACAGAAGAACTCGGGCTTTTTTATCATTGCACTTTATATGCATATCAAGGAATTTTCAAAAAGAAGAAATGATCTGTGAAAATAGGAGTAATAATTCAAATAATTTTTGAGGGTTGTTCTTTTTTTTAAATTTTCCACTTTTAAGTATTTATTTCATAGATTTTAGGTTGTAATTTTATAATATTTGCAAGCCATATGCTGGTGCAACATCATTCCTGCCCTTCCTTTGTTCTCGTACTTTGTTATTTATGTACTGTAAATCAAGTAATTAAACTTGGCATTACCGAAAAAGTAGTTAGCAAGAAGTAATTAATATTCATTTAGAGGGTAATCACATAATTTTTAGATTATTATTAAACAGACTTGGTTTTGAAAAAAGGTGCTAGTTCATTTCTTCCATTCATATTTCATGTATTTTAAAGTGAAGAGAAAGAAAAACTGTCAGTATTTCCTCATGACAACATCACAGAACAATTTTCCTTTGAGCTCGAAAAATTCAGATATTTGCATATTGACACAAAGCTCTGCTGATGTTTGAGGGCAGAAATGTAAGTGTATTCACTGCTTTACGAGACTAGATTAGACACATACAGTGGTTTTCCGAAAAGCAATGAAAATCATAGTTATACTGGGAACATGTGACAAATAAACTGTTGTATTTTTAAACACAGGTGGCAGGTGCTTTCCTTCCACAGTGAGGTGGGGTAGAGAATTGGAAGAGTGAAAGTGAGAAGTCATGGGCTAAGGTGCATACACAAGCAAAGCAAAAGAAGGAATGTATTCACTGCCTCCCATGAGCAGGCAGGTTCTTAACCATCCCCAGGAAAAAGGGCTCCATCACATCTTAGCAGTTACTGGGGAAGATGAACACTACCACAGTGAACACCCTTCCCATTCCTTTCCCCTTCTTCTTCACCTAGTTTTATGTTCTGAGCATGATACCATGTGGTCTGGGATATCCCTTTTTTCAGCTGGGGATCAGCTCTCCTCTCTGTGTCCCCTGAAAGGTCCCTGTGCACCCCCAGCTTTGTCACTTATGGGTTGGGGTGAGAAGCAGAAATGGCCTTGGCTCCCCGGGCTGCTCAGGAAAAGGCTAAAACAACCTGCTCAGCAGTGGCTAAAACAACCCTGTGTTATCAACACTGTTTCCAGCACAAATCCGAAACATAGCCCATACTGGCTGCTGTGAAGAAAATTAACTCTACCCCAGCCAAAATCAGCACATAAATGGAGAGCAAGAGGTTTTAGTTTTAGGTAAGTGCATGTGCTTCAATACACTCACATTGCAGATTTATCTCGAAATACTCTGGATATTATACATGATAAGGTGAGATAGAATAGGCCCACAATCAATGTATGATGAAAGTGTTATCTTTGAACTGTTGATGTGCCTGTGATCAGATGGAGTCCATTAGAATATTAAAACACATCTCAGGGGAATTACAAGGTTACTGACATAACAGCATTGAAACCCAGATGCATTCCCTTGATCTTTTTAGATCTTTTGTTAATAAACTGAAAACTTGAAAACATTATTGTTAATTAAGATCTGAAGAAAGAATCATGACAGCACGAAAAAGGCTACCTTTTTGATGCGCTCTTTTATGAAATTACTCTGCTGATTGGCAAGACCAGATGCTGTATATTAAGCATGTACCACACTAAATCAACAATTCTCTTTGTTTTGAAACCTTTTCTTTCCTTAGCTCTTTTGATAATACTTGTCAAAAGCTTCCTGACATGAATATTTTTAAAATAAATACACCTTTTGAGCCTTCTTTTCTGTCAAGCTCCTTAGGATATTTTTTTCATATAGGGAATTTCTTTAGACTAATTCTCTGTTATCCAACTGCTCTTGATATGACACCAATGTTTTCAGTATTTACTCCTTTTATTTGAAAAGCTCTTACTGTCCCTGGCAATATGTGAGGACTGCAGACAATAGAAATTCAGATTCTGAACACATATTTCCCTGCATTTGTTTGATTTAGTATCTCAAATTCCTTCTTTATTTGCCAAGAAGGAATATCTCCTTTCTTTTGGGTCATTAATTGCCAGGTCTTCCTAGACTTGCAGTCTCTTTTTAACTGAAAGATGGTATTCAGTGAAAAGGAAAAAAAAAAAAAAATCATACAAGAGAAAAATGGACCTTGTTGTAACAGGCATTGTTTAATTTGGCTCTCTGGGGCTGCCTACAAGTCCTCCTTATTCTTAGTTGTAGAAATTGCTATCCTGGAAACAAGCTAGTGAGGAAAGGTGATCTAATTTCTTGCTGTTTAGCTTTTTTGACAAAATATGAGAGGCACAGTTCTAAGCATCTGCCTTTACTTGATTAAGTTTCTGTTAAGTTGGTCGCTCTATCTAAGCCTCTTTGTTCTGATGTCTTCATGATTTTAATAATACTAAGGACATACCTGTAAGGACTATATAGTCATTCAACTGAACAGCAACTGAGAACAAACCCCAAGATGAGCATAATAATTTAAGTCATAAAATAAAATGATCAATTGATCATTTATTATAAGCAAATTGCAGTGTTTGCTCTGCAATAAATAAATAAATATTATTAAATAAATAAATAAATAAATAAACCCGGAGAGCCCAAGAAAGTGTTTTCTTGGCCTTTTTCACTAAAGTCAGTATTGATTAGCCCTGGGCCCAAAGATTTTAACTCAGGTCAATGTGAAACACACTTCATGACTCATTATGCTTCGTCTTCAAAATTGTTGTGTTTCTGAATGTAAGTGTGCCAGTAGACTTACTGATGATCTCTGGAATAAATACTTGGCTCTAAAACTCAGATTCCTGTTCAACTTAACAGTATATAGGATATAAAATCTTAGCCAGAAAGGCTTTTATTTTTTTAATGCCTGCCAGGACAGAACATTACAAAGAACATTGCAAACAATTCTAACTACCCCAGAAATGTTACCCAAATCTGTGAGTACCAGAATATTCTTAAAGTTTGAACCTGAAGTTGCTGAAATGAAGCCCTGTTACTATTAGAGAAGATTCTTTACTGCTCAAGTACAGTTGATAGAATGTTTAGTGCAGGCCTTATAGTTAAAATCTAAAGTTAATTTTTTCAATGGTAAAACCGATGAAACACAGAAACAGCGGAGGGAGGATAGAAAAGAGTGAGAAACATCTGAAGGAACACCAAGGACAGAGCAGGAGGAGGATGAGCTCTCCATGTCAGAGCAGATATCCACAACACAAGGCATGGAGAGCCCCATGCAAGAGCAGGTTTTGTAAAAGCATTGCAACCCATGGAGAACCCACACTGGAGCAGGGTTTGTTCCCCGGAAGGCACTGCAGCTGGTGCAGAGTGCCAACACTGGAGCAGGTGAAAAGTGTGAGAGAAAAGCAGCAACAGAGAAGGAGAAACAACTGTGTACTAACCATGTCCCCAACCATGCTGGTCAGCTGGGGAGTCAGGAGCTAAGGAATGAAGTTGAATTCTGAAGAGCCAATAAGGAAGGTGTTTTTTTAATGCCTTTGTTTTTCACTACCCAAATCTGTTTTAATTACCAGTAAATTAGATTATCGTCCCCAAGTTTAGTCTCTTTTGACCACTGCAGTAAATGACAAGGGATCTCACTGTCTTTACTTAGACCCATGAATTTTCACATCCTCTTTCTTCCATGGAGGAGGGAAAAAAAGATGGCAACAGGGTGCAAGTTTGGCTCTTAACCAACACTAACCCACTATGGATGCCTAAGACATATTTTCTATAATGTATCCAGTCAACTAAATGTTGGTGATTTTAATTCACTCTTTTAATAATGAAGTAATTAATTTACTTCCAATCTCTTCAAATCAGTTTTCAAGACCAGATCTTATTATATTCACTAATAAAACTAACAAACAGAAAAATTACAAATTTCTTGAGAATTCTGCAAATTGTATTTATAGGATCACCGAATTTCAGAATCACAGAATGGTTGAAAGTGTCTGCTGGATGTTGCTTGGTTCAATCTCCCTGCTCAAATAGGGTCATCTACAGCCAGTTATCCAGAATCTTTTACAGATTGTTTTTGAGTAATTCTTTGGATGGAGACCCCACAACCTCTCTGAACAAGCTCTGTGTGCTTAGCCACCTTCACACTGAAAAAGGGCTTCCTGTCATTCAGACAGAGCCTCCTGTGACTCACTGAGAGCCCATTGCCTCTGGTCCTGTCACTGGGCACCACTGGAAAGAGCCTGGCCACATCTTATTTGTACCTTCATTTCAGGTATATTTTGATGAGATTCCCCCTGAGCCTTCTCATCTCTAGGCTGAGCAGCCTCAGCTTTTTGTCATAGGAGATTTGCTCCAGACCTTTAATCATTTTCATGGTCCTTTGCTGGAATGTCTCCTGTATGTCCATATCTCTCTTGTGCTAGGGAGCCCAAAGCTGGACACAGTGTCAGGTGTTGCATCACTAGTGCTAAGTAGGAGAAGAATAAGAATCTAAGAAAAATCACCTCCCTCAATCTGCTGGCAATACTCCTAATGCATCCCAGGATACCATTTGTCTTCTTCGCCACGAGGGCACATTTTTGGTTCATGTTCAAGTCAGTGTCTGCCAGGACCCCTAGGTCCTTTTCTGGAAGGCTGCTTTCCAGCCATACATTGGCATATCAGAGAATATATAGATTTGCAATAGATCAAGGAAATTACCTAATTGAGGAAAATCCATCTTTTCAAGTAGTTAAAACGTTTTAACTAGTTTAATTACCAGAAAAAAAATCAAATGATCCTTTGCCTGGGTAGAAAATACCTCAACATTTATACCCCCAGAAATGGACAGCAGAAGCTGGATTCCTTTGAAGGTTATGATAAAACCTCCATTCTATTAAGGTTCTGAATATTCTTGCACATATATATATTTATATAAAGTGTATGATGATCTCCACATTTCAGTGAATAGTAACATAAGGTATAGAAGATTACATAATAGATTGTGCCAACGTCCATGTTTCTTGACATATCCAATAATATTTTTCCTAATAAAGTCAAACCCATCCCGGCATATAAATAAAGTATCATAAAAGCATTAAATATATGACTGTAAATTTAAAGGTCACCACTTGAGTATTAGCCGTTTTTTGTGTGTGCGTATTGTTAGTCATAGGATCACAGAATGGTTTGGGTTGGAAGGGACCTTCCAAGAGGTCACCTCGTTGCAACTGCCCTACCATGGACAGGGAACCTACTACCCAGCTGGATTGCTCAGGGCCCCATCCAGGGGGATTGCTCAGGGCCTTGAACACTTCCAGGGATGGAACATTATTCAAAATGCAGCATGAGGTGTTACTATACAAACACTGTTTGATCTAAAATCAGCTTGTTTGGTTTTTTTCATGACCTAGTTTATAGACATTTAGTCTGTACTTCATAAATATCAATATTAAAATGTTGAGGTGTATTCTCCACTTCTCGGTTTGTGGTACTTGCCGATTCATATTTATTTTCTATGAATTAGTGAATCTTATCCTTAAAAGTTATTGAAGCTGCATCCTACTGACAGAAAAGAAAGCTCATATTTTTCATAAATTAACACTGTGAGATCAAAGATTAACCATCCCAAGAGACAATATGTTATTCTCAGCACTTTGTTAAAATGATCATGAGAGACTGTGGAAGAAAGAATTTTCTCCCACTTGAAACTAGTAGAATTGTTAGAATTTTTATGCCTTTATCTGTAGTGTGAAGAATTCTTTCTTCCAAGGATCATCTGGGCATATTTCGCTCTCTTTTGGGGGGGTTTAAAGCACTGCTTGAGCTTTTGATATCTTCAGAAAGCTTTTGTGCGGTTTTGTTTGTCGGTTCTGTGAACTACAATATACTTGTAGGATTCTGGGGATGACTAGTTCAATGTTTAATGTCTGTGTGCTCACAACTGCAGGAGACATATTCAGTGACCAAATTGCCATTCTTACTTTCTTCAGTATGAAAGATGATATAATTATTTTACACATGCAAAATTTAATTATGCTAAAGCAGTAAAATTTTAACATTAAAAAGCATTCCATTTTCATTGTCTAGGAACTCTTTGTGTGAAGGGGGGGAGGGGGTGTTAGGATATATTTATGCAAATCTAAGGTTTGTTTTATTGAGTTATAGCTGAATAGAGATTTTAAAAAACATATTAGGAAAAAAAATTCCTCAAATCAAGCACCCTGAAAACAAGAAAACTGTGGAAAATTTGACAGTAGTTCAGGCTCACATGGGTATTATATCTGATGATGTTACTTCAAAGTCTTAAGAATCTGGTCCTTGTACTGGAGTTTGTTATAATAACCTAAATCCATGCTCTCTAACTAAACTACTTGGAAAAATACGTATTTCAAAATATGACTCACAAAAAACACTCTATGAATGGGAATTACAAAAAAGTGCATTTCAGAATAATTTTTTTTCACCCATACTGAGCTATAATTTCTCTGTTATTACCTTAGCACTCCTGCAGACACAAATTTCTTCCAAACAGATGCCTTAATTTTTTTGGGAGATGGGTAACTGTTTAATTTAAATGTATAGCAAGTAAAGCAGGGGCTTCTGTGACTTGCCCAAAACATAACCCATAAGAACTAATTTTTCTTTTTTTAAATATAGTTTTCTTATCTACTTGAGAATATTTGAAATCCTGATTCAGTCTTGATTCTACCTAGAGTATCTTATTTTGTGACTTACAGAGCAGGTCATGTGGATGAAGTTATCAGACTAAAACATTCTGTTGACTTATATTTATCCTAGACTAAGTAATTAATTTATACAACGTATGAAAGTAGATTTGAGACTAGTTTTAGCTTCCACTGAAACAAAACTGAGCTCTGTATCCAGGTTTTTTTAGTTCCAGGTAGGTTACAGGGTGGAAAACTTGAGATCTGCCACACAGAACAACACAGCTGAGCTGAAGACTGTAAGCATTATCAGTATCATTAAAGAGTGTGTGGAATGGGTTTAGATGAAGACAGAACAATTTTGAATTCAAAGATATTTACAAGAAGAAAAGTACCAGTCTAATCAGAAATGTTTCAGTTTAAGTTTAGGTGTGCTTTTCCTTGGACAAAGAAATACTTTTCCCACTCTTGACTTACACTCACCTTTAGCATCTCACAGAAATGTGATTCTCTAACCTGCTCCTGGGGTAAACTTTACAGTCTTCAGTTTCTAACAATTCTCAGATCTATGTATTCTCTTTCAGCTGTTTTCTCCTCTGGGGATCCCATCTAATAATCTATTGACTATATCCACTGGGTATTCTGTCTGATGTGATCATCCTGTCAGCTTTTTTCTAGTCCTGTTAAAGTTAATATTTCAAATTAATTTTAACTTCTATTTCAGCCAGTTTCCTCTTCATTCCAAACTTGTTTCCTGTCTTTTCTTGCTCTATATTATAAATCTCTTTTCTTCATGGTTCTCTTTCTCTAAACCGTTGTCCACCATCATGTGCATCCACTATCAACAATCCCGTTATCCTAAATCCTTCCCCTCTGCAGTTTTAGATTGTATCCCTCATAGACTTCCAATCACAAAAGTTTCCCCTCATTCCAGATAAGGGCAGTTTAGCCTAATATAAAAAGCTAAGCATGTAGTGATAATTCCCTAGAATTCCAGCATTTTCACTCATTAAATTCTTGAGCCATGATAGTTTTTCTGAATATAAAACAGTGATATTATTCTAAATACAAACATAAAATATGCCACAACTCTTTCCAACTTTACCAGAAGAAGCAGGAAGTCAAATAAGATCAACAGCAGGTTTCCTAGTGGATTTTGTTGTCAAATCAATGCTAGGTCCTTGGGTAGAATAAAGCAGAAGTGAAAGACAAAAATGTCAAGATGTTCAGAAAAGAAGGCTAATGATCATATCCTTATTGACTGATTTATTTTATAATACTTTAAGTTAGGAACAATTTTGTATTATGCATCAAGCCATCATTGAATGGCAATCTATGCACATCAGAGATAAAAATGGCACATCTGAAACTTTTGACATTTTAATACTTCTCCCATATTAGCTGTCCTATAAAAGAGAACATAACTTTAATGTAACTTTGGGTGACATTCCAAGTCTTTCTTCCTTGAGACTTTAAATTTCTTTGAAATGCTTATATTTCTGTAAGGTAATTTTTTTCAACACCATCATATAAAAAAAATATTTTAAATTATTTTATAGAGATTTTTAATATAAAACAGTGTTTAAAATACTAGTTTATTGAAATAGATTGGAGTTTGCTTATTATGACAGGGCAATTTTGTTACCAAAAAAACCCCAACAAATACAAATGTTTAACAGAGCTAAATTTTGTCAAATGTTTTTGACATGGATTTCAGCAAGACCACATAAAACATTCTGTTTCAGCTGCATGTTATCAACCCAGCTATACTTAGATCATATGAATATATTGTTTTGTACTATATAAAGCATTTTAAATTTACACTTGTATGCACATAAACCTGTAGAGTATTTTCTCTAGAGATTTCTGTCTGTGATACTGATATAGCATTAGCCATAAAACAGTTTTCAGTTGTCATGGCAAAAAAAATGCAAAATATTAGAAAAAAACTTATTTCAATTTTCTTATCACTAAAATACTGAAGACTCAACCTATGCTTCATGTTGCTATACTGCTGCTACAGAAGTACTTTGTGATATCATGAAGTAGATTTGACTTTGGGTCTTATGCTCAGCAGCCTAATTCCTTGGTAATGATAGAACTTAACAACTGCAATACATGGAGGATTTGAAGTTTCTGAAATAGTTCTTACCACTGAACTGAGCTTCATTCAGATAAAAACTTTTTTACTAAATCACAGAAGGCAAGAGGGTGTGTTAATATATGTGTAACTTTTTGGAGAACTCATGGTTTTAGTTCAGCTTTGCTTTGACAGTTCAAGGGTTGATCTTTTCTGTTCTTATGCACATATATTTAAATAATTTCTTTTTGTTGTCAGGATTCTATAAAATGTGCTTGAAACCTAAAATAAAGTCACTATCTTCTCCCCAGAGAACATTCATTTTAGATGTACTGTAACATCACCAACGAAAGTAAGAAACAGGTAATTGAGAAAAAGAAAACAGAAAGCTTCTTATGGAAACTAGTACATCTTGATAGTTGTGTTATTTTAACTGTGTTCTAGCTGTTTGGTTTACTGAAGTGTCTTCAGAAACTAACTGAACTACTAGGTCTACTGAAAAGATTTTCAATATTTTGAAGCAAAGGCTGCTGCAATGGCATGTCTTAATCTTCTGGAACATGAATAAAAAAACTTTCACTGAACTAAGGAATACATGGCAAAGTTCCATGTGGCAGAGAAATGCTTCTTGATATTTACTCAGTGGTACTGAAAAATGCAACTCTATGGGCTGCTGTGATTTAAAGAAACACACTTTCTAAAAAAGAAACAATGTATCTTTTACTTTTTGATTTTGTTAAACAAACAAAATAAAATATTTCATCATCATCAATAATTATTCCTTATTTCTACTCTTCTTTTAACATTTACATCTATGAAATTTCTATTATTAATGTCAGAAGAATTCTTATGTTCTTGAATTCACGCACTGGCCATAATAACAAAACAAAACAACGAAAAAACCTAAAAGGAAGAAATTATTGAATACAATAAAACTTTACTCTGTACTCAGTAAAGTAAGTATCACTTAAGTAAGAAATAACAGTCTTACTTTTCTGACATGAATACTTTTTCTCTCTCTATATCTAACCTTCACTGCAATAGGATTCTTTAGAAACTGTCTTCTTTTGATTCTTTTTTACATGCAAAGGGCTTTGCAATTTTATCACAGACACAGTTTCAACATTTTATATTTTCAGGTGGCGCAAGCAAATTACATATGTGTATATGAGATCCTTGCTTTTGGGATTCTCCCTGCAGGTCCTTCAACTTCTCAACATCACAAGGTTTACCGCAAGGTTTTGTATAAATGCATACATATTAACAGTTAACATTTAGTAGGTAATTTCCCCAAATTTTCCCATATATTGTTTACTGACAGTTAGGGGTACAGAAGTTTTCTCAAAAACACACCGAAGGTAAGAAAATGTTTCCATTCCAAAACTCAAATTCCTAGAAGACGCTTTTGTCATCGTACCATTTTCATGCTTGATAATAGAGAAATGTATAATGATTCTTTGGAAAATGAGTATCAGCATTATTTACCTAATTAAACAGCATATCAAGGTATTCAAAGTATTCAAACATTTTTTTCTTGTCCAAAAGAAATTATAAACATGTTTTCTGAATTTCTTTTAAAAATTAACTACTCAGTAGAGAGGAAGCAATTAACTTTACACTGAAAACTCCTTTTGGGGGAGAAGAATTTGGTAGAGACATGACAACTGCAGCCCCTCAGTATCTTCTACTTGTACATCAAAACTAGATTCTTTGTTTTTAGAAATGAAATAAATGCACCACAGTGTTAACCTTCTTCCATTCCAAAATGCAAAAAACCACACACCCTACACCTAGGTAAATGCATGTTCTCCAAAATAAATATATTTTTCTATCACTTTGCTAAATAATTAATTAAACCATAGCCTATGAAACATAAGTGGAAAAGAAAATTGGAACAAATTTAATCTTTGCCTGCTAAATTATTATCCCCTTGGGATGACATCACACATGAGAGTATGTACCAGGGGCATACAAGTTACATAACATCTGCACCATTTATGGCTTTGCAGAAGTGGGTCACTTTTTCTAGAGTGTTTTACAGCTGTTCTTATACTATGAAATTAATAAATGTAAAAATGCTTATAGAAAAACTGCAGCTTTTCAAAGCACAAAATGTAGGTAGAACTTGAGAAAATAATTCTCATTTTCTTTCTTTTATTTCTCTGTTATTGTCATCTTCTACCTTGGGAACCAGCTTCCGCAAATGATCAAATAAAAATTCAAAACAAGTTGGTTTTCTTTTTTTATATTAATTTATCTCCAAAATAAGCAAGTTATTGTATAGACCCCTATTATTAGTCAGATAAAATTTAACACTAGAAGATCTAAAGGTAAAAAAGACAATTGCCTTTGATAACTTCACCTGACTTGTTTAAATAGCTCAAATCTTTATTAGAAATTTGATGTTAATGAACTCTTCCTGCCCTGCCTCTTCTATGTGTTAGTGGTAACATTTGCACTAATTAATCCTGCTTTATAGAGCACACTCTAATCTGTGCTTGTATTAGCTACAGAAAAAAAGCTTTCTTACCATTTATACTATTCTAAGTTGGTTCCTATCTCTTTTTTTTTTTTTTGTGAAATTATTCAGTCATAGATTTTAGATGAAGAAAGACATCAAAGCTAGTTACTCTTGTGCAATGGATTGTTAATCTGGATACTATGATGCTCTTGATGGAATTCCTCTATTACAGAGGAGATACAGAGAAGTAGCATATTGATCTCACAAGTCCAATAAACCTTTTAAATTTTGCTTACACAACCTATGTACAGTACTTCATATTGTTTAAAAATGAGAAAAGCTTATTTTTATGGGCTATCTCAAGATACAGTGTATATTGTTTTAATCTCTAAGCAGTTTATGGAAGAAAAAAGGGTACCACCAGGAGGAAAATATTGTTGGAGGTTCCAATCTTAGTATCAATTTCAGAAAATGACTCCCCAGAAACAAAGATAAACAGAGATATAAATCACTGTGTGAATAGAAGTTGAAAGCTTATAGTCTTTTCTACAGAACTGAAGCTGTGGACTCTGTCATGAAGAAATATGTCTACAATAAATTTGGAATCTTTTCTTCATTCCCTGTCCAATGTCTCAAAATACAGTGCAAACACCTTATGCGTGCAAGGCTTTCTACAATTATCCTCATTTTACAGAAGTAACAGCTGAAGAAGCCGTTCAAACAAAGCAGACAGTAGAACAGACAAAGGGTTTGAACTCCTGGGTTCAGTTCGGATTGCTGTTTTACTGGAGGGAAAGAGAAACTGATTGGATATTCCTTCAAATCAGTGCTGTGTCTTCCATGCACTAGCAGATATTTTAAGATAAGTAACACAGTGCATGAATTATCTAATAGGTGTTTAAAAAAGAAAAACCAATAAGCAAAGAACTTTATCAACATCTAAGTTTGGAAAAAAAAAACCCAACCCAATACCAAAGGGGAAGTGGTAGAAGTTCAACTATCATACTAAAGGACAAACAAGGATACTACAAACAGAAAAATATCAAAAACTTAGTTAACTTTCAAATAAATTTAAATATTTCAATGCTGTTAATATTAAAAATCAATAAAATTTAACACTGGGAGTACAGAGCAATGAATGTCTTTGTGCTGTTCAGATGAAAGCACCAAACTTCTGCCAAAAAGAATATATGCCTTTGTGATGGATTGAGGACTGCTAAATCATTAGGTTGATCAGTGCAATTTCAAGAATGAAAATGGAGGCATGTACTTTACAACCATTCTATATTCTTGCTTGTGCAGAATGCCAAAAGAGAGAAAATGTAACTGTGTGCCACAATCTGAAATGAATATGGAATACTGAATGTTTAATATTGAATTTCTATCAGAATATGAGGAGTTAAATTTGTTATTTATGGTTATGAAGCAATGCTGCAGAGGCAAAAATTTCTGGCAGCTGTGCTCTAGCTGAAGGAAGGTGCATAAAAACCATAGCCAGTAGATATTATCTCCAATGCTGTAGCTGGTGTATTTTCACATAGTGATACTGCTGCACCAAAAAGAAATAAGGCTGCTGGTTTATACAGAATGGTGGAATGTGGAAGGTTTAAAATACACTTAGCCAGGTAGTAACAATGTTGAATGGGAATTGTATTTAATAAATTACGCAACCTGGAAATATTCAAAGTTTTTTTGGCAATGAACATTGCTATAGAAAGAAATTCTGCTACATATTTAGTATATATCATATTCCAGTACACATGAAAATATTGTGTTGTGGTTTAAAACCAGACAGCAACTGAATCCCCTGATTCTCTTTCTTCTGAGAGAATCAGAAGAGTAAAATTTGAGAAATCTCATGGGTTGAGATAAAGACAGTTTAACATCTAAATCAAAAACCATGCATGCAAGCAAACCAAAACAAAGAATTCATTCACTGGTTCCAGCTAGGGTAGAGTTAATTTTCTTCTCAGTGGTTAGTATGTGACTGTGTTTCGGATTTGTGCTAAAAACAGGGTTCAAAATATAGAGATGTTAAGACAGCTTAAAAAGCCAATGGGGACTGGAAAAGGGTACTGTTTAACTAAGCACTTATTTGGCACCTTACAGAAAAATATTCCTGTCCAAGTGTGTGATTTACAATGCACTTTGTTTTCAGTTTTAATCAAGTTATTCCTTTGTGTAAAGCCATATATCAAGAAAGCTTCTCTTTTTCCTCTCTGTTTGTATCCAGTCCCTATTAGTTTTAATAAAACTTATCTAAAGCCTCCTGAAGTCAATGAGCCAAGGCTTCTTTTCATTTTGGACTGGACTAATGCAGTCAAACCAGAAGCACATGAGTCAAAGTTCCTGTTCTATTGCAGAAGATATTTTGAAATAACTGACAAATCCTATTAATATTTTGAAAGTTATTTTCTGAACTGTGAAATGAATCCCAAAGTGAATAACACGTTCATGCAGACTTTGAAAAAATTACGTACTATGCACATAATGTCCTATTTAGGCTCTTTTGTATAGTGAAAATTGACTGTAGCACCTTTTTTTCTCCATAATTAGGGGCTTAACTGATACATTAGACTACATAAAGCTGATTGTTCTTAGCAACTCAGACAAATAATGGGACTAAATAGGACTTTTTTTCCCAACTACTCCCTGAAACTCAGATCTCACTTCTAGAATTGAACCAAATCTAGTTTTCACAGATGCCTCTGTAGAGGTACTAGTAGCAAATATATCTAATGAACCTTCTAAAGGATAGTATTTTGAAGAGGGTGAGGATTTGATCTAGATGGACATTTGACAGGCTCTCTGAGCATCCTAATTCAGTGCTTAACAAACCCAACTGTAAAATATTCTCTATTCATGCTGAGTGGGTGTTTCTCTTGTTACAACTTATGCTCACTCTCTCTCAACCTTTTCTGTACATTACTGAGAAAAGTTCAATTCTTTCTCCTCTGTGTCCTCTCACAACATACATCAAGACAAATTACAGTGCCTCAGCCTTTTGTTCTTCATCCTGAACAATCCCAGCTATTTCAAGCTGTCTTGATGCATCACGGGCTGCAGATGCCTAAAAATTATGGTGGTTTTTCAGAGGTTTTGCTTCTATTTGACAGCCTTTCTTTTACCAGGGAGTTCAGCAGTGGACCCAGCACTCCATGTCTCACCAGCACCAAAAAAGAGGAAAGACCTGCCCCAACATGCTGGCAAAGTTCTTTCCAGAGCAGAAGAGGATGCCCTTATCCTTGATTGATGGTGGAGCAGAACACTGGCATATGTTGAAGTGTTTGACCTGCAGGGTGCTCTCAGCAAGCCCATCTTATGCTGGTACACAGAATTATTTTGTTCTCATTGTAAGACATTGGTTCTTCCTTTGCTGAATTTCATTAAACTTCTGTTCTGTCACCAGCAATGAAGATTCCACTAAAATGGGTTTCCACCATTCTCTTTCACACAACTGATTAAAGGTTTCCACACACTGGGACAAGAAAATGCAACAAGAAATCAAAAATCCAAGCAGATGTGCTAACTAGATCAAGTCAAAACATCGAAGCAGTATTTTGTACCACATTTTAAGAACTATTGAACTTACAGTTTTGAAAATTTGTCTGCATTTCACAAGACCTCTCTATAAACCCAAAACAAAAGAAGGAACTACATTCTAGCAAGATGTTTAGCACAAATGCTTAATTTTAAATAAGTATAATCTTTATAACTTCAGTGAGGCTAATGCATGCTTACTATGAGGTATGTATTAAGTGTCTCAAAGAATTAGAAATGTGAACAATGACATAAGTTCAAACAAGATTATTTATGGAAACACAACTCCAAAATCTTTGGAGCCTGAGATTTTAATGATTGATACCTTCATTTTTTCTTATCCTTATAATCCTAGTTTTAGTACGGTAAACTGTTGAGTTATTAAAAATCTGCATTGGCAATAAATATATATAAGAAATCAGCATTTCTATGTTTGAAAGATCTTAGAACACATAATTTCTCCAGCAATACATTTCAAACAAATGAGATATGCATGAGTCATTTATGATTTCACATCATAAATAGAAAATAGAACAGAGGAAAATACAAGTTTTAGTGTATTCAGTATTTTGTGTCTGATAAATTTAAAATCTTTTCCTAATAACTAGATATGAATTGTATAATATATCTCAGCTGCACTTCAGATAACAGCAAGGATCAGAAATTACAGTTCCCTAGAGAAGCAAGGATAAGTATAATTAACAGAAACCAAGAGATGACAATAATTTACAAATACTTGCTCTCTTAGTAAAGAGAGTGTTCTTTCCCTGTGGAGGAGCTCTTTAACTTAATATTTTCATTGACTCACTTTGCCAAAAATCTGCAATTTTGTAATGAAGTTCAAGAATTGCAGAAAACTAGGGAGTAATATTACTTTCAGGAAGGAAACTTTATAATGCTTGGCAAGGAAATGAGGCTGAAAACTATGACATGTGGCTCCAAGCACTGTGGTTTAAACGAATGGGGGATTTGCACCTTGAGTTACTGTGGTGGGTTTCCTTGGTTGGATGCCAGGTGCCCACCAAGCTGCTCCATCACTCCCCATCTCAGCTGGACAGGAGAGAGCAAAGATGGAAAATAACTCATAGGTTAAGATAAAGCAGTTTACTGAAGCAAAAGCTAAAGGTTGCCTGCAAAGGTTGAAGCAAATTTAAAACCCAAAGATTTTTTTCTCTACCACTTCCATCAGCAAGCAATGTCCGACCACTTCCTGGGAAGCAGGGCTTCAGCACATGATAATAGGTGCTCTGGAAGACAAATGTAAATGATGAATTCCCCCCATTTCCTTCTCTTTCTCTCTGCTTTTATATCTAAGCTGATGTCCTGTGGTATGGAATATCCCTTTAGTCAGCTTGGGTCAGCTCTCTTCGTTGTGTCCCCTCCGAAAATCTTGCCCACCCACAGCCTACTGCTGAAGGGGTGGAATGTTGGACAGTGCCAATGCTGTGCCAGGACTGCTCAGCAGCACCCAAAACACCGGTGTTGTATCAACACATTTATAGCTATCAATGCAGAGCACAGCACAGTGAAGGTTGCTGTGGGAAAAATGAAATCCTTCTCAGCCAGACCCGATACAGCCACACACACAAAATTTTTTAAAAAATAAAAAAAATAAAAAATATTTCTTGACATGTTATCAGTTACTAATATCCTGATTACACCATAGTCACAAATAATGCAAATAATATTAGGATGCTACTAAACCCAAGAAAAGCAAAGGTACCATGCCATTTTACAAGGCCATGATAACACCGAAATGTAGAAAAGTTCAAAAAAGTAAAATATTCAAGTATAGCAAGTAATCAGCTGAAGTTCTATTCTAAACAGGTCTGAAAACTATTAGGAGAGCAGTCTGAAATAAGCCTGGACTGTTTAGCCCAGGAAAGAAAAAGAATCAGATGAATATGATGACTTGTCCCTAAATCACAGAGGAAACAAATACCAGAGAAGAAAAGCTATTTAAGCTGATGGACAAATGATGTCATGACAGAAGTGCCTACAACATAAGCATGAATTAATTCCATTTGAAAAATAGAGCTTATTAGGTTAAGACTTTTTATAATGATAAGAATGATCTGGGAACAATCTTCTACGAAGCTAGTGTTTCTATCTTTCCAATAGATTTGCAACAGCCAGGGACCAGTATACATGACCTCAAAGACCACTTTAATTTTCATGTTCCTATGAAAGATATCACAATTTCTTTGATGTATTGCTACTGTATCTATTGTTTTCTAGCTTTTCACAGAGTACAGTTCAATTTCAACACATCCCACTGTGATGCTGAAAAGTCAATTGTTATGATTTTCTTCTGTTTCTTTAAAGATATTTCCTACTGTAATATTGCTTTGTTACGTATTTTTGTGCCAGTAATATTTGGAAATTTTAATATTGTTTAAAAACAACTGCATTAATACTTGTGTTTAATTGATTTTTTTAAATAACTGATTGCCCATTGTGATTTGGTAAACAAAATATTTAAAAAAATATTTTTAAGTGAAAATAGAAAACTGGTAAGAGCCTAATTAACCTAACAGTGCAGTGACAAAATTACACAGAGAAAAAAAAAAAAAATCAGACACAAAACATACAGTGCCAAAACTAGTGACATATTTTTTCTCCTGAAATAATTCAAAAGGTGTTGTCAGAACATAGATGATTTTGCTGAGTCTTACTTTTTAAAGAGCAAAATCTTTTGTATAGTAGATGTTACTTACTAATTTAATATTGTTTCAAAAAAGTAAATATGTCCTGAACCTGATAGTTCTTAAGTGTATTCTTTCCTGAAAACATGAATAATTCTACTGTCTGTAGGGGTATACTTTGTGACTGTAATTAATTTTGATTTCTCAAAAGCACCATAGTTCACTTCAATATTTTAGAGTCTTTCTCTAGATAATTAAGACACTGTATTTGTAGTAGTTGTACATAAATACAAGTAACTTAGTAACATTGAGAGTGGGACTGACTTTAACATGATGTTGAATTTACTTCTGATGTTTTGGCTCCTTCACCAAACATCAAACATGTTCAATGAAAGATTTGACAGCAGATTGAACAATTCATTAGTCAGATCCAGAATGCCTTCTTTTATGCACAATCACATCTGACCTCATAACTATAATAGACACAAGTCTTTTTTTAATAACTAAACAGGTCTTTTTTTAACATGAGAAACGTTTCTCTTTTTTTCCCAAGTTCCATTTCTATAGTAGCTTAGCACTTATTTGGATTCAAAACTGAAGCTGTTAGCTAGCCCACAGTGGTGCAACAGTGTGTTCAGAGTACCAGAATATTTTTGTTAGGCCTTAACTGACTATGTTTGTATTTCAGTTCATACTGAATTGCAAGTATAAACACAGCTAGAAAGCAAGTAATTTCTAAAGAAAAATAATAATAAGGTAACTAATGCTTCAGTGTTAAGATAAAACAGGTTTTAACTGTTTCTAGTACTAATGCATGCTACCCTCTGCAATAAACAGTCATAACAGTCAAAGAATCACTTGTTTTTCAGTGTCCAGTGAAATCGATAACAAGCCAATGCCTTCAGAAAGGTTTGGGCTTATGACATGATGCATTTGCTGCATTTAATATGACCCCTACATATGTCACTAAACCTGAAATCAAGATAAAAACTGCAGTTTCGGCATTAATGTAATTTTGGTGTAACTTGTTCTGCCTTACTATACTTCAAATTCAAATTTTATTAAATCTATTAACCTTTTCATTACTGATAAAAGAATTCATTCAAGAAATATTGTCTTTTGTAAGCCTGAAAGAACTTTTCTACAGCCATGAAATTTATTGACATAACCATAGTTATTTAAAAATAATATTTCGAAGAACTTTTCTACAGCCATGAAATTTATTGACATAACCATAGTTATTTAAAAATAATATTTCGTCCTAATATATTTACTGCGAAATAGATTCCTTATGCAGATATGAAAGTTTTCTAGATCTAGGCAGGTTACAACTTAGTTTGGTCTCCTTTGTCTGTGATACAGGGATTCCATCACATAAGAGCATTTGAATAAGTTTGCATTTGAATAAGTGGGTTGATGACACCCTCTTGGATAGGATTTACGTTCATAGCCATGGTCTTAAAATGTTTTTAGCTGGACTTACAAAGTTCAGAAGTAGATTGTGATGGGCTGACCTTGTCTGGCTGCCTGACCCTGCTCAGCTGTTCTCTCACTCCCTCTCTGCAACTGGACAGGAGAAAAGAGAATGAAAAACCTTCTGGGATGAGATAAAGACAGGGAGATCACTTATCAATTTTCATCATGGGCAAAATAGGCTTTACTTGGGGAGCATTAATTTAATGTATTGCTAATTAAAATGGAGTAAATTGATGATAAATTAAGACAAAATTAAAATCACCCTTTCCTGTAATCCCTTCTTCCCAATCTCATCTTCAGTTTTTCACTCCAGAATCCTCTACCTCCTCACTCCAAGCAGCACAGGAGTTGAGGTCAGTCCACGACATTTCATCTTTGCTGCTCTGTCCTCCTCACCCTTTTCCCTATTCCTGCATGGGACCTCTCCACAGGCTCTGGTTCTGTAGCCCTGCTCTTTCGAGGGCCCTTCACGAGCCAGATTTTCTTCAGCAAACAGCCATTCCTTCCAGCAAGCGGAATGGTCTTCCATGTCTTCCATGGGCTGCAGGGGAATCTGCTCTTGTGCCTGGAACATCTCTTTTCCTCCTCCTTCTGTGGCCTGGATGCTCACAGGATTGTTTTGCTTTCTCCCACCTTCACTATTCATGCTGCTTGGGTGGCATTTTCCCTTCAGTACACTTTCTCAGAGGCTCCCTTGCCTCAGCTGGTGTGGCTCAGCTGTGCCCTGTGGCAGATGGGTTAGAGCTGGAAATAGCCATGTACAGCACAATGCAGCCCCAGCCACTGCTCACAGACCCTCCCTGAAGCCACTGCTGCTGCCAGCACTTGTTCATCAGCACCCTATGCAGAGAGCTAGATGTGTTTTTTTGGGGTTGTTTTAGTCTCAGGAAAATAGAAATGTGCATGTTCTATATTGGATTACAGCCTGAGTGAACTCCACTAACTGCTTCACTGCATGAACTGAAAAATGGCAAGAGAGAAACGGATGGTTCAAAAAAGAAAAAAGAATGTGAATATTTAACCAGAGATATTTGATTCATATGAGTCTTTATAGTCTGAGTACAACTTTTAAGTGGTGAGTGTCTCAGTATGTTTTGGATTTATAGCTCAGTTTCAATGAGAAAGACGTAGTCTTTCTGGATGATTTTCTTTGCATGCAGCACCAGATTTGACCTTTGTAAGTAATGAATTTCAAAAGTAGGAAATGTTTAAAGGTCGTTCTGTGATTCGTACAAATGTTTTCCAGGGACTAAGCAGAGATTATCAAACTCATTTCTCTTTTGACCCAAAGCAGATGTCTTAACCTAGTTCTTCAGTGTCCAAAGACTTGTGCACTAATCCACTAATCCTCCTAGTCTCACAAATTATTGAAAGTCTATTATCTACAAGCTCAGACTGAAGATCTATTGGAAAGACTGTGAACTCAGGGAAGTCCAGATAGTGACATATTGTGGGGGGGGAAGCAAAGTGACTAAGGATGAGTAAAAGGCTGAGGAACTTAATGCCTTCTTTGTCTTTAATACTAAGACCAGTCTCCTGATCTAGAGGACAGGTACAGGGAGAAGAAGGAAGACCTCATAATCCACGGGGTAACAGCAACCTGCTACACCACTTAGAAGGCTCTGCATAGGGATCTGGATAAGCTGAATTGGTGAGCCAAGGCCAATGTAATGAGGTAAAACAAGGCCTGGTGCCAGGTCCTGCACCTGGGTCACAACAACCCCCGATAGTGCTACAGGCTGAGGGCAGAGCGGCTGGAAAGCTGCTGGGTGGAAAAGGACCTGGGGATGCTGGGCAACAGCAGCTGAAAATTCCCAGCGTGTGCCCAGGTGGCCAAGAAGGCCAATGACATCCTGGCTTGTGTCAGCAGTAGTGATAAATTCTTTCCAGTTACCAGTCTGAATGTCCCAGACTTCCACTTCTTTCAGTTTCTTTTTCAGTTTTCATTCTAAAAGTTCTTTTCATTCTAAATGGGTAAGTATCCGTGGCCTTCTCAGTACACTACTAGAAAATGCGTAAGAACAACGCCACATTCTCTTCTGTTTTTTTGCCCTTTGCTAATAAATATATCACTTACTTTTATTTGTGAATGGGTACCTTTAACATCAACACTAGATTGAAGCCTTCTTCAGAACTCCCTGGTTCTAGCAGTAGCTAATATGAGTTGTGGTGACATAGTGAAACATATAAAAATCTCATTATATTTATAGGATTCCACACATTCCACTTGTGTGGAGTTTCACAGTTTATTTGAGAGAATGTGGATACATAAGGATAATGGTCAGAAAAGGTGGTAGTAGAAAAAGCACTATGAACAATAGCTTGTGATAAGAACTGGAATTACATGTGTGATTGGTTATACATGTAAAGTGTTTTGTGTGTAACTTAAAAGGTGTATTTACTGACATAATAAACACTTGCTGACCCAGATACTTTGCTGAATTATTGGTCATCTAGGGTAAAATAAAAACCTTCACTTTTGAATGCTGGATGCTGTAACATGTATGGAAGTTACATATTGAATTAATTCTGCATTCACACCTAAAGAGAAAAAAAAAAATGTTGGCAATTATAATGTCAAAACCTATTTTTCATTATTGCTTCAAAGAAGAAACTACTGCAACTATTCAAGGCTGGATTCACCAAGAAACATGAGGGACTCTGCCTGTGACACCACCATTGGACAGACTGATCAGATTTCCCTCTGTCCACATTAATTGTGATAATGAAATACTGGAAAAGGATAACACAAATTTGAGCTACCACATTTGAATCAAGTTAACCATGTTTATTCAATAGAGGTAGGAGGGCTTGTCAACTCTTGTTTTCTGTCTTTGGCAATGCACCTTTCAAACACAATTATTTCACCGTGAAAGTGAATTGCAACTTAGTGTCTCTCACTAGTAATAGTCCTTTCATTCATAACAATTTCCAGATATCTGCCCAATTACCCATCATTGTCACAGGTTTAGATCCCTGCTACTAACTTAATCTTGACTTTGTAATGAATTTTCAAATGAAATCTTAGTATGCGTCATTCCTATACTACAGCTAACATGATATCACCTAGACAGCTTTGCCTTCTTGCCTAATGCCAACAGATTTAATGTCACAGGAAGCCTGGAAAGAAGGGAGGGGTGCAGGAGAAAGTTTTCTGGTTTGTCCTAATATATCACCTGATATATCTTACTGCATTTCATTAATAGATTAATTTAAATTAAAATTATCCAAGTTTATTTTGCTGTGATAGTAATTGTTAAGTGATCTCCCAGTCTTTATCTTGACCTGTAAGCTTTTCTTTCTCTCCCTGTTCTGTTAAGGAAGAGGAGTGGTGTGGGAGTCTGGCAGGCAGCTAAGGTCAACCCAACACAAAGTCATATATTTATCTTTTGTAGGACGTAAAAATTTAAAGAATTTGGCTGCTTTGGACTCAGACATGGAATGTTAGCTTTATTTCACATGGTACTTAAATAACAGGGTGCAACTTCACATGCACGTCAGTTACAGGAAAATAAATATGTGAAATGCGTATCTGTAGCCCAGTGCTGTGGGACTAAATAACACAGTAATTGCCACACTCAGAAATCTCCACTGTTTTTTCCTAAACTACAAAATTTCCCTATCCCTCATGTAAAACTATCAGGATTTTAGCTCCAAAGCTTTATTCCCTGTATTTTACCTCTGAAGCCAGGCCCTGGTGTAACGGATGTGCAATAGCTAACACACCTACATGGCACATCTCCCAGACAGAAGTCTCACAGGATTACCTCACAAGGCCATTTGCTCACAGACTCCAGTTATGCATCCCAAACTCTCATTTAAAGAACAATTCATTGCACAAGAGCTCTGGTTAGATCTTAATATCTTTTAGTATTATACTATTAGTACCTTTTTTCTGAAGACAGAGTTGTTTTTTTGTTGTTTTTTTCTTTTTTCTGTAATATTTTACTGTTCTTGATTTAGATTTCTCTAATCAAATTGCCTAACCTCAGACCTTTTTTAACATAAGACAGTGTCATTCACTTAGTCCTGCCACATGAGAATCCTCACTGGGAAGTGCTTAAAACCCAGGTGCCAATCTACAGAATAAAAAAAATAGCAGAGAAATTTTCAGCTTCCTTTTTGGCACTGTCCTCTGTCCATTCTTCATTTCCCAGCAGGGCAATTAGCCTCTGCCTTTATTTCTAGGAGACCATTTATCGTCATGGAAAACCTTCTGTCTTCTTGAGCTCCCTGACTACAAAGATGATCACCAAAGCAGGGACATTCCTCCCCCTTCTTTGCTTTCTGGCTCTTGAGGCATGGGTAGTCAGGATAAACTCTCTGATCCCTTGTGGGAAGCTGTTGCCCGGAGTGCTGGCAGGAGTTATTTAGCTGTCTGAAATCCCTCTGCTATCCAGGTATAATGACGAGGATGAGAATTCAGAAATCTCCAAAATTACATGGAAAAAAAACTCCCTTATGGATTAAGAATCATCCACACAACACTGTTAGCTTGTTTCAAGAATGGAGGAATCCAGGTACCAGTGATACCTAAGGTCAAAGTGCAATTTACCAGAAGTTACAGGAGGAACAGCTTTTTTTGTGCCATTCCTTCCTTGGATTTATCCCCCAGTGCTTGCAGAGCTGCAGCTATAGAAGTCAGTATTCTTCCGTTCCTTAGCAAAAGAGCAACAAGCAACACATCCCTGTCCCAGTTTCAGTCATATCCTGATAAAAATGTTCATACCATGCATTAGTACTCTAGAACCAAGGACTGGAATCAAAGATTATTCCATTCCCAACTGCACATTGCTCAATGCTAAGCAGTAGAAATAGGTTTTTTTTTTTTTTTTTTTTAGACACAGGTCACAAAGCTTTAATTCTCTGCTGAATCCTGACAGAGTTTCAACAGAGAAGTAGGAAGGCATTTCCATTATCTGCATTATTGATTAATGTATTCTTCTCAGACTAGTGGGTTCCAATTTGAGCCTTGTGTTAATTGAGCCTTGTGTTCCTGAAGTGGATCTATTACTATTTAGAAGCACTGATGGGTGCCTGTTTTGAGAAATGGAGGACTATATAGACTGGCACAAATTTTGCAGTCATGAGTTATTTTCATAAATGACAAAGAGGCATGGACAAATCAACCAGGTACTTCAAATTTCTTCAGTACAGACTGCATTAGGAATTGATTGAGAGCAGCCCTACAGAGAAGGACTTGGGGTATATCGGTGGGTGAAAAACTGGACGTGAGCTGAAAATGTGCATTCACATTTGTGTCTTTTTTATTGTCCCGGTTTTGGAGACAAAAGTCTTAGGAGGAAACACTCCGGCATGAGCGCCTCCCCCAGGGTAAAAAAGGGGGCCTCCCCGCTTCCTCCACCAATAAAACAAATTAACAAAAACAAGTGAAAGTGGAAAAAAAAAAAAACCAAAAAAACCAAAAAAACCCAAACCTGAACTATTTATTAACACAAAACACAACTGGAAAAAAAAAAAAAAAAAACAAAGAAAAG
>VZRO01004887.1:426-52647 GCA_013397915.1 Daphoenositta chrysoptera | reverse complement strand
CCGGCCCGCGCCGGGGCCCGAGGCGCTGGGCCCGCCCCGGGCCCGCCCTAAAGGTGTGGGCACCTTGGGCACCGAGCAGAGGGCTATGGAATAAAGGAGCCTCATAACTTCACCCCACGACATTTAAGCAGCCAGATGTATCCAGGGATGCATAAAAAGACAAATGACCAGCAGATCAAGGCAGACAATTCTTCCCAGTGCCACAACTGTGAGACCCTGCATCGCACACCTCATACTACTCTGGGGCCCCTAGCACAACATGACCTTGTTAGAGTGTGTCCAAAGGAGGACCACAAAAATGCTCAGAGGGCTGGAATACATCTTCCTTAAAGAGAGGCTGAGGCAGTTGAGATTGTTTAGCCTGGACAAGTGAAAGCTTTGGAGACACCTTATTGATATTTAGAAGAGGCTTATAAGAAAAATGGGGTGAGACATTTAACCAGGATTTGTAGGGATAGGAGAAGAAATAATGGTTTTAAACTGAATGAAGGTAGATCATATATTAGATTAGATATTAAGAAGAAAGTATTTACTGTGAGGTTGATGAGACACTGGAACTGGTTGCCCAGCAAACTTGTGGATGCCCCATCACTGGAAACATTCAAGGTGAGGTTGGATGGGACTTTGAGCAACCTGTTATGGTGAAAGAAGTCCCTGCCCACAACAAGGAGGTTGAACTAGATCATCTTTAAAGATCACATCTGGACAAGGTACAATACATTTTTACCAGAAAGGACTAACACATTTTATTGCTTTAAACGTCAATTTGGAATTCATACCACACTTTTATGTTGGAAGGGGACTACAATATTCTAATCAACAAATGGTATAAGGTAGTGTTATCTTTAGAATTTGTCGGATTTTTTTTCTCAGCTGCAAATTTTAGCTGGTCATCTTCATCAATATTTTCAGCATATTAAAACTATATTTGCACCAGGTAATCAAATCTTCACTCTACGTCTCTGTTCTTCCTATTTAGGAATTTATTACAGCCCATTCCATCTTTTGAAGATCAACCATCAATCAAGTTTTAAATAGCGGGATATCATACTGAAAAGTGAAAGTTTACTGTATTGATATGGAGCTTTAGTATACTCTGGAGTTGCCTGAGATTCACAAAGCAATTAGCCAATAATGTTAAGAAGTAATGGCTAATTTAACTAATGCTTAATGAAGCCTACTAATGCTGTCAGGATTGATGAGTCCAGTGAGATTTTGTGCAAGAACACATTAAAGTTAGGGTCCTCATCTCATTTTGTCAGATTAATCATTATCCTAAATGATAGTGTTTCTTTCTGCTGATATAAAAAATATGTATTTTCTTCTTTCTAAAATTTCTTAAAGATATAAGTATGTGTAAATTGTGTATATGGATTTTATGTCTAAGGAAACAGTCTCGTTCTTATAAAGTAGGTAAAGTAGATATATATATTTGAATGTCAAAATTACTGGGACAAGTAACAGTTATGTGCATTGGCATCTTGATATTTTTTAAATTAATCATTAGGATTCAATGAAAATGTGAGATATTAAAGTAATACTAAACAAATAAAGTGCTATAGAGAAGAATTGCCCCCACAAAATATTAAAAGACAAGAGAAATTATGTCATGTCTTATAGACAGAAGCCTGGAAGTTGTAGTCTAAGAGATGAACACCTTTTGAAATTAGCTTTTTCATTTCATTCATTCATTCATTTTACAAGCAGTTATGTTTTCTCACACAGCTCATGTGACAGGATAGGTATCCTTCCTCTAAAGCTCGGTACCCACTGTGTACCCACTTGCTTCCAAAGTGAATTTCCAAGTTTACAAATTCAGGTAATGCATCAGACACTAGATTAACAGGTACAAACAGCTTCAGTAAAGGTCTGTATTCCACACTGCATATATACATGCTTACTAAGACACAAAGGAGATCTTCCCGAAAAGGAAGACTTCCATCTGGTAGGTATATTTGATGGAATTATGAAACATTTATTTTTGCAATTTGGTGAAAATATATAAAACATTACTCCTATGAAGGAAAAAAAAATTGAAAAAACCAAAAACTAGCCAAACATTTATTTACATTTAGCTATTAATATTGGTGTTTTGCTTATGAGAGTCAGGCTTATGGTACTATGAATAATTAACTTTATTTAGGGAAAAAATGCAAAAGTGGTTCTGTCGTTAACCGTGTAACTACTAAGTGAAATGTGTTTATCAAACTCAAAAAAACTATTACAGAGATAGGAAAAATAGTCTTCAAAACATGTATGGAATATCCAATTATGCTTAATTATTTTATTTATTTTATTTTTAATTTATTAACAGATAGGAAAAAAAACTCATGAGTTGTGGAAAACTTCTTGGTCTTGTTATAGAAAAGCAAATGATCTCCTTTCCTTTCTTCAGAAGCATTAAAAAATTTATGTAATTAATTAATGGTATGGAAAAAATACAGAAAATAGACAATACTAGTTGTTAAATTCTAGATGAAATAAAATTGACTCAAATGAAAGCCTCATATAAAACATTGTACCCATTATTCAAATAAAAATAAACAATACCATTTGTACTATAGGAAAACAGACCGGGAATAGTCTAAACTAGTAATTTCTACAACAAAGGACATGCTAATAAAATAAGAAGCCTCAAAGCAAATTTTGCCTGTCATAGCAAGGACACAGCAACGTTGTAAGCACTAATTTTCTCCACAAAGAGAAATTGCTATAAAACTATCACATGCAAATTATAGGGACATATTATATTAAAGAAATTTATTATTAGGGTTATTACTTTGCATAAGATACTGGACAAAGGATACAATTTGGAAGCATCCTTATTTCCTGCTCATAAACTATTTATAAATTATATAATGTGATCAGTGCTTTCAGTGTTTCTTATATTTTAAATGTTTGTGGATTATTTACTGGTGGCTTCCTGTAATTACATAGTGAATTCATCTTTTTCTGAGAAATCTTAGGAACATTTTTGCAGCAAATGATGTTTATGTGAGCACTCTCCCATTCAATCAAAAATATACAGAGAATTCAGAACTGTTGATTTTGAAAGGCAAACTTTCAAATATCTCAGGACCATGGACAAAAGGCTGATATTTTTATAATATTGTTTCTGATCTTCACAATTTAATAAATACTTAGGTTCAGACAAGAAATACTTGTATACCAGAAGATAATTGGAAAAAACATTTTATTTCTTCTAAATAATCAAAATAAGTGCTGCCGGGTTTTTTCATATTTCCTGTTAGCCACCTCTCCTCTTCTTCTCAGACATAAATAAATCTAGTCTTTGTTTTGTAATGGCATTATTAAAACAAATAAACAAACAAAACCCAGACAGACTGTATAGGTCTCTGAATAATGAAACATCAGGTGAACAAGATCTGTACAATGGGATGGCATCCAGAGGAATGTGGATGAAGAAGCGGACCTATGGGAATCTCATGAAGTTTAACAAAATGAAATGCAGAATGTTGCACTTGGTTCAGGGCAACCCTTGCTCTCAACAGGGGGATTAAAAAATCAAGAGCAGCCTTGCCCAGAAGGACTTGGGGAGGATGAGAGGCTGGACATGACCTGGCAATGTCCATTCCTGGGCACCCAAAGCAGCGTGGGCAGCAGGGCAAGGGAGGGGATTCTGCCCCTCTGCTCCAATCTCGTGAGACCCCACCTGGAGTGCTGCATCCAGCCCTTGAGGTCCCAGCACAAGAAGGACATTGACCTTGTGAGTGAGTCCAAAGGAGGGCTACAAATGTGATGAGAGGGCTGCAGCACCTCTCCTATGAGGAAAAGCTCAGAGAATTGGGATTGTTCAGCTGGGAAGAGTGGGCTTCAGGTCACCTAATTTCAGCCTTCCAGCACCTGAAGGGAGCCTACAAGAAAGATGGAGAGAGACTTTTTACAAGAGCATGTAGTGACAGGAAGTGGTAATGGCTTCAAACTGAAAGAGGGAAGGTTTAGATTAGATATTAAGAAATAATTCTTTCCTGTCAGGATGGTGAGGCACTGGAACAGGTTGACGATGGAAGCAAGTGTTTAAGTGTTTAAGGCCATGTTAGATGAGGTCTGAGCAAGCCAGTCTAGTGAAAGGTGTCCTTGTTCATAGTGGGGAGGTTGGAAACAGATGACCTTTGAGGTTTCTGCCAGTCCAGGCCATCCTATGATTCTGTGATTATTCTGTGGTTCTATGAATTCGAATTTTTGCAGATATGAGGGATGTAATTGGAAGGGTAAAAGTGAGAAAATGTGTGATTTTACAAAAAAGATAGTTTAACACATAAAGTAAAAGCTGCACATGCAAGCAAAGCAAAAGAAGGAACTCACTCACTACTTCCCATTAGCAGGCAGATGTTCAGCCATCCCCAGAAAGGAGAGTTCCAGCATGTGTAATGGCTGCTTGGGAAGACAAATGCCCTCACTCTGAACATCCTCCATTTCTCCTCAGATGTCAACCTTGTAACAACCTCATATACTCACTATTATCTATAGACACCTTAGTAATGTCATTGATAATTTATTTTTTTGTATTTACGCTATACGAGAGAACTATCTGCTGTCTTAGAAATTTTACTTTGTCGCCTGGGATTATCAGATGTTTAACTGAATAACAATGGTTGCAGGTTTAAAAAAAAAATTAAAAAAAAAAAAAAAGAAATAGAGAAAAACACTAAGCTTTTATAATATTTCAATAAGTGTTTAATACTGACAATCTTAGGTTTTAACTAAAATGATTGTGATAAAGTCATGATACAGATATAATGTAGTGAAAATAGTGTAGTCTTATGGAAAAATACAGGTAGAAAGGAAATAGCAAGAAAATAAAAAGAAGCACAGCTTATAGTCGTTCGAGTGATTAGGGGACAGTTTCTAAGAAGCTCTTCTCTGAAAGGTCGAGAATATTTGTAAGAAAACAGGAAGTGTTTTAATGTGTTTCTGAAAAATGAAATAGCTGAGTTTTCTTCACTGTAAATGTAAAACATTGGACCTTAACATCTATACAAAATTACTAATTTCAACTATATATTTACCTTTTTATATATATTTTCTTTTACTCCTTTCACCTGGAAAGTGAAACCACCTCTTATCTTACAGGGAAAATGAAAAAAATCTTCAAATACATAAATAAAAGTTTTCTCAAGACCACTAATTCCATTTTTGAGCTTAACCACTAAGACAAATATTGTGTTCACATGTCTATTAATTGAAGGTTTGGGATTTTTTTGTTTGTGTTTTTGGGTTTAGTTTTGTGTTTTGGTTGACTTTTTTCCCTCCAGCAGTTGAGTCAGTCAACCTGCTTTCAAAACACTACTAATTTAGATAACTGGAATTGTTTTAGTATAAATTATTTAGGTTGTATTCTAGACATGATCTAAAATTCTGATAAGACTCAAGGAAATAGCATATTAAAAATTCAGTATTTTTGCATCCCTAAGAGAAGATAGAGATTCCAACAGTGAATTAGGTGCTGTTGCAGTAAAACAGATACTTTTTCCAGTGAGAATCATAATATGCTGTTTGACCTTCTCTGGCAGCAGATTCCTAACAAGGCAGCCTTTTACACTGATGACTGGTGACTTTAAAGAAAGATCAAGAGTACACAGTGTATTCTTCTTATTTCTTCAGATAAGAAATTCCCAAATACAGACAAGTCCAACTCCTTTGTTTACTGTGCTGAGCAGTCCGTGTTTGTTTTTCCTGTAATGGAAACTAAATTAATATAGCTCATATCTTCTCTTCTGATAATTATGCGTATGTTCAGAACTTTACCCTTGAATAACTTCCATATTGCACATACCATTTGCAATCTGACAGCTTTTTTAACTAAACACAATCGCAGTTTGGAAGGAAATCTCATTTCTAAATGGCATTGTAATGAGAAATTTGCAGGGCAGGTTTTGGGTTACTTGGCTTTAGGTTTAATTTTGAAACGAGTGATTGAAGACCAGGATTTACATACTTCTTAATTACAACTAATGAGTTGAGTAAAGACTTTTATTTTCTTTTCCTACTTTATGCTTGGTATAGGAAGTATTTTTCTTTTGTTCTTCTAGAGTAAAATTCACGTAAATAACTAGTTTTGGGCTACAAGATTCATATTTTTACTTATCTGATAGATTGTTTTCCAAAAGGCAGATAGCATATTTGCCTACATGAGAATAAAAAGAAGTTAATTTTTTTAATATATTATGTTTAGGATCAAGTTCAGAATAGTTAAATTATTTGAAGTAACTGATTGGTTTCTCTTTTGTAGGAAAAAAAGGCCACCTTTGATCCCTTCTTTCTGTGTAGGAAACTCATTCAGTGCCCCTACTTTTATGTCTTCCACTAAGCTGAGTTCTCTTTCACAAGGCATTCTACCAAGGTCAATGGATTTTTGCAAGACAATATTACTATCTGTTCCCTTTATGACTCAGTCATGATAAACTGTTCCAGGAAAGTGTAAAGAGAAAAGACAGTACAAGGAGTCTTTCTGATCTCTGCTTCCCACTACAGTGTTCAAAGGCACCAGAACAGTAACACAGACTTAAGAAATAACAGGATTCCTGCACTTGAGCTACATATGTACAGGACCAAGAATGCAAGTTTTTATAATCACTGGAAATTATTTTTGGTAGTTCAGTTACTTTAGTGAGGCAATCATGTCTTGGTTATGGCAATTTAGTACATATGTGGTTTGTGGTTGGTTTGGGGTATTTTTTTTGCCCATTACATACTGCAGATCTTTACTTCTACCTCTGCAAATGAGCCAGAAACTTTTTTCTGCAACATTTTAAACACAGGCTACCACACAAAGCAAAAGCTTTTGGTAATTTTATTTGTAATTATCTATTACTTCAGAAAGGTAGATCGATTTATTACAAGTTATGTGTTTGCAATATTTATAAATACTATTTTCTACCTTTTTAAAAAAACATTATTATTTTATATATAGTGGCCTCATAGCATATTAGTGAATGATTAAAAAAGAAAAAAGAGCAAACTTTGATCATGTGGGACTAACAAATGCAGAAAGAAGCCTGAAGAATGCCTGATGCAAACACCGATTTTCTATTTGTCCCTCACGCAGAAAATAAATTCTTTTGTTTAATTTTAGGTAGTTTACTTCCAGGTGAAACATGTAAAATCAAATTTTAACTTAAATATCATTTCACCTTCTTTTGTATTTTCATCTTTTTGTTATGAAGACAAATGAAGACAATGGGCCTTTGAAATTACCATAAAATTCAGGCATACCAATGGAATTGGCATTATCCCTTTTAATGAATTAAATTTCCCTTCCATGAATAAAGTGATACAAGGACTTTAACAGCTTTTTGTTTTTGTATTAATTGTCACTTAGAGGTTTCTGAATCACTGAGAGCAGCGCAGGAGGCCTTGGGTCATAGGATGCTTATTCACCATGAAGAAACCCCCCTGTGAGAGCGACCAGCTGGCACTGTGAGCCTTGGTAGTGCCTGAAACCACAGCAAACGCTCCTGTGCATTGCTTCAGAGCCCCTGAAATTAATTCCACCATAGAATTAATAAATTACATGGAAGATGAGGCCCTAAAAGCCAGATTCCTGGAAACTGGGGAAGACTAGTTAACACTAAGTAAAAAAATATTTTACAGATGATCCTGGATCATATTAAAGGCATATTTAGATCTGGGTGATAAATAATAAATAGCTTATATGTGATTTACTCTCTGATCAGTAGCTGAAGAGTGTCACATTTTTGCAATCTTTGCCTGTTATTATCATACAAACTTTTCTAGAAAGTCTGTAGCCATTTCTGCCCCACGATACTGACAAACTTCCTGTTAATGATTCATTCCATTATCATAAGCTACATAAAATAGAAATAAAGTAGGGGGTGTAAGTGAAATTTAGAAAGAAGAAAATCAATAAGCAATGAAACCATCTAAAAAAGTTTAGAAAGTGAAGCTGTAAAGACATTGCAAATTTAACTACAAACCTGGTGACCAGAAATTCACTGATGTTTTATATCTGTAAATGTCTTATTTTTAGTCTAAATAGTAAAATACACTATATCTCTGTTGTGTGCAGGTGACCAATTATTTAACAATCTGATTGGTTTTTGAAAAGCATTATTGAAAAATAAAGTAAAAATATTACCATATTAATATATTTTTTGCCTCTAGTCAGGTAAAGGATTAAATGCATTAAATTAATTTCAACTCACCTACAGTGAATGACTCCATGAATGTAATAAATTTGCATAGGTCCAAAGCATAATATCAGTAATTAGGAAGTATTTATTTAATACAGATTCTTTCTTTGCATTCCTATGCAAAGTATGAACTAAATTCCTTAAACAATTACCATAAACAATGAAGTTTTTTTAAAAACGGGTTAAAATTTTAATGTACATCTCCATTAAAAATTCTGCTACATGGAATCTTAAATAGTACTTAAAATCTCAAGTAAAAATTTCAGGTTAAAAAGTTATATTTAACAGAATAAACTACAGAGGAAAGAGCTAAGTACATTGTAGAAGGGTAAAAGATTTTATCTTACTTTGTCTTCTGATCTGGAACAAGTAACCTGTGAGATCAGGTTCTCCCCTCAGGGAAAGTGAAGATTTGCATTACAGTTTTTTATGTGGTACTCATCACCATATTTTTGAGGTACTTCATCCAAAAAAAAGGTCAAGGCTTTCCTTTGCCTTGACAAGTTAAAGTTCTTAGTGTATTTCCCAAGTACAGAAATAATGTCACAATCTCAGAGGCCAAATGTAGCACTTTTCCATCCACAAGAAAAATGTATTGAAAAGGTATACCTTTTTGAAACAGAATTCAACAATGACTCTTTGTTGCTTTGTATTATAGTGGGAAGATTTTAAAATTCCTTTATTTAACAGAAAGCAGAAAGATAGTGTTATCATTCATTACTGAATACTTTGGTGTGTATTTCACTTATCTTCAGCTATGTGTTCCATCCCTAGAAGTAGTTCAGTTGGCTAGAGCAGCATGTTAATAACATTATGGTTGTGGGTTCAAGCCCCATACAACTCATTTACTTAAGAGTTGGACTTGATCATCCTTATGGGTCCCTTCCAACTCACAATATTCTGTGAAATACCACCATTTTAAGAGGAAGATATTATCACATTTGAACTACAGCCTGCACAGAAATGGATTTCACACAGACAGAGCAGAGATTCTGGATTGAAAAACTTACTATTCCATGATCTATTTTTAATACTGAATTTTAATTATTGTAAAATTATTGGCAAATGCATTTTTCTTAATTTAGAAAGTTAAATTTTTGTACCAAGAATCTTCGAGTTTTGTCTTAGGTATGTATATTTTTATCTTCCAGCCCCCAGGCTGTGCGATTTGTAATGTCTTTTTCTCTCCATATACTCTAAGAAACTCAGTCAATTAAGACATACATTTTGATTCTTAACCATTTCACTCAAACCCAAAGATAACAACATTGTAAATCTTTACATTCTTGAAAACCATTTTTATCAATCACATTCATTCTCAACCTCCTTAGCTTGGTGCCTCCTATTAGTTAGCATTGTAATAAACAAGAATCATCCACATTTAGTATGTTTGTAATAAAAAAAATCAAATCCAAATGGCTCAAAAAATATTCATCTGCTTTAATGATTTTTGATGGATCAACAAATCCCTATAAATTTCTAGTGAGGAAAAATCCATAATGCATGTAGGCAATCTATCACAGGTTTTAAAAATAGCTTATGTTTTTCCTAATCTTTAACTAAAGTCTCATTTGATGTAATTTGCATCCATTACTTCCAGTTCACTTGACTGCGGGCATGCAAAACAGTTTCTTTTTTATCTTTGGTCTCTGCATCCATTTTTTTTGTGCGTTTGAAAAAGGCTATACCCTCCTCCATGCCTCTTCAACCATGCAAGTCCAAATATTTTCAGACTGTTCTTGTAAATAACATTTTTATAGCCCTGACTTTCCCCAGCTGATCCACACATTAGAGACAGAGTACACATTATAATTTAACAAGTTCAGGTACAGAAGAGCCATTACCTTAACAGACATGTAATTGCACACCTCAACCTATTATTTATCTTTTTTTTCAGAACAGCAAACTAGTTCAATAGTAGTTCACCACAGTTTACTTTGCATCATAATCCCCAAATCCTACTCTGGAGGCTGCAATCTATCCTCACACTGTTCTTCCAGTTTCTGAAATAATTTGTTCCCTACGTGTAGAATTGTGCCTTTGACTTAATTAAACCTTTTTTTCATAACAGTTTTGCAGTGTCTTAAAATGATTGAAATTCTAAACCAGTTCTTCTGCAACTGGAGTTTCCTCCAATGTTTGGTCTCTGATCTGATCCAAAGGACAGGTATTTGCTACTATTTGATGTGACTCACCAATAGAGCTCTTACCCTACAATACCCAATAATTGGGTGGCTAAAGCAGACCAGGAAAGTTTTGCAATCAAAGAAAATGTTATGAGTGAAGGAAGAAATAGTTTTACAAGTGAATTAGTTTTTTATGAAACTGAATTTTTTTCAGCAATAACAGAAAAGCTAGGACTATTAAATAAGTCTTCTGGAAAAGAGTTTGGAGTTATACCACTTCACAGAATAATGGAAAGATTGTGATTTATGTTCAATTTTTTTGTTGTTGTTATTATGCATATCTATACATCTTTCTGTTAAATATGTCTTTAAATCCTCAGACAATGGATTACCTTAACTATTTTAATTCTTTCTTTGCATGAGAAGAGTAATTTTTGCAGAGGTGGATCTGATTGAAGTAAAAATTATATTAGTGTGAAATGGCAAGAAAATAACTTCCTACCTTCGTATAATCCAGCTGCATAACATTTTTCTTTTACATTCCTTACTTCTTTTTCCCTCCACCCCTTTTTAGGATGCTATAGGAATTGTTCTTTGTACTTGCACAGAATCACTGAATAGCCTGAGTTGGAAGGACCCAGAAGGATCATCAAGTCTAGCTCCTATGTGAGTGGCCCATATGGGGATCAAAACCATGACTTTTGCATTCCTAGCACCATGGTCTAACCAACTGAGCTAATCCCAGGGTCGTGTTCTTCAAGCACATATAATTGTAAATTTAATGTAAATTTTTCACTCAAAAAAGATGAAAGGCATAATGGAATCAGATAATCTAAAGTAGTGTTATCTCACTCTCCCACTGAGGAGAGTCTAACTGAAACTCCAATTGGCAATGTGCAATTCCTGTCTTCTGAATCAGAAACAAAGTTCTTTTGATAATGGGAGACAGTTGAAAATCAAATACATGCTTCTCAGTGCATTCTCAGTCCAAGGCTGTTCCTGTCAAAATAAGATTCATCTACTCATTTGGCCAACCTGAACATTTTCTTAATGTGACTGTTAGTTCTTTATTTTAACCATAAATTGTTCAGTCGTAACTTTTATATTTACTGGGCTTTTGGGGTTATCTGCCTTTTGACTTTTGTGTTGTATGTCTTTTATGGACATTGACCTCTTACTTGCCCCTGAATAAAAATCTTCATATTTAAGTCAGTCTAACCACAAACACTTTCAGACTTTCAGAATTTCAGAACCATTTTAGATTGCAAGTTTGCTTTAGTCAGGAGCTGCTTTTGTACAATTCAAGTAGAGTTTTTACATACTAATCTGTCTTTCAAGACTCTTTCAAACCTTCCCCAAACTAATTTTATTCTGACCTTCTGGCCTTTTTAATTTTTTCTCTTTTTTTCTTCTTTCTTTTTCTCTTTTTATTTGTCTTTCAAATTTTTGGAATTTTTTTTTAAATTTCTCTCTCTCTCTATATATATATATATTTCTCTATACAAAGAAATACTTCTGCATTAATTGTGACTATCTTAAAAATCAGAACCTTTTGCTGTAAGTTTTTCTGGTGATAAAACTTAGAACAAAATACATCCATTTTTTCCTTTTTTTTTTTGTTAATATTGTATTATGTGAGGCTTGTGATGGGCATAAGTAACTGACTTGTGACCATTGCTACCAGTGGAAGATGAATTTGTTTCTATTTTGCTGTATCAGTAACTTAGAAGTATTTCTTCAGTGTCTTCAGTGTAAAGAACACAGGTTAATTCTTATCTGTATTGCCAAAACCATGAGTATTTCCTGAGCTGAATGGCTATTTGATTTCAAGATCAAAGTGATCTGAAACAATCTAAGTCTGACCTGGAAATATTAATAGAGTCCTGGAGTCCTAACAGTGGCCATCTGACACTGCCATTTAGAATCAATTACCTCACAGACATATCTCCTGCAAGAAGAGTGAGATTCTAAAGATACACAACAAAATCCCTAGTCTATTTTTGTGGTACTCAATAGAATATAAAACAGGAGTAGAAGGATTGCTAATTGGATTAATGGCCAGAATCATTCACTCTTTAATGGGTGGGTTATTGGGTAGAAAGAAAATTTCTGTGTTGTAGAACTACTGAGTTTTATTCTTTAGCTACTTTTCTTGTAAAAATAGGTGTCCAAATACTTGTAAATGTAGCAGACTAAATATTGCATATTCACCGACATGGCCAATATGAATCTTTTGAAGCAAGTATATACTTTTATGTTTATCAAGGTACTCTAATTTTTTTACTTAGAAATGGTATATAACAAATTCAATGTGTAATTTCTGCTTTTGCTTGTTGTTTCCAGTAGTTATAATCAAATTAAAAGATTGAACAACTACTTATAAAATACCAAACATTTAAAAACATGAGACAATATGTATATGTATGTGTGGCTAAGCTAGATAAAAATATTAGAAGGAGAAAGATTAAAAATAAAATGTCATATGAATGGGGAAGTTACATTGTTTAGTTCAAGCTTTATATGAAAGCACAACATTTTAGGCTGGACTGAAAGAGAAATAAAATATTGTAAAGAAAATGTACCTTTGACCACTTCTTCCTTCTCTCTTTGTTCATATTTTCTTTACCTGTGCAGAAAACACTGTCAGTCACCATGGTCTAAAGTTGTCCTTGAATAAAGAGCAATAACAAGGTGAACTACAAGTGCAGGTTAGATATGTTTTTTTTTTTATCTTGGAAGAGAAGTTGTAATTTTTTCAGATTTGTCTTGCAAATGTTAAACTCACAGAACAAATTTATCTTAAAAAAAAAAAAAAATAGAAAGAAAACTCATTCAGGATAAAGTTGAAAAATATTGTCATAGAAAACCCCTGTATTTTAATCAAGCAGCTTGGGAATTAAAACCTTCACACTGAAGGTAAAGGCCGTAGCTTTAATTCTCTCCCCTTTCTGAGAAGAATTGATTCACCATGCATTTAGCTTCTCTGTTCTACTAGACATCAATCCTTACTCCCACACAAATACGGCTTCTCTTTGTGTTTGGATGTTAGTGAGCTGAGGCAGCCAAAAGTCAGCAGAGGTAACTACACTTGAGAGAAGTTCAACGTTTCAGTGTAAAATTGTATCCAAAACTATACAGCGTTAAGAATTTAATCAGTTCAATTAATCCAATACTAATTTTTGTGCTTCCATATACCTGCAGTCTATATTAGATGCATGTAGAATATCACTACCTACTACTATCACTATTATTGGTGTTCTGGCACCTTCTAAGCCAGGTACAGGAAAATTCAGTAGGAAGAGTCAATGCAGACTTCCACATTGTAAAGCAAAGCAAACAGTGAAAATTTTGTGGAACAGTATGACACTGGAATGGCAGTTTACAGGATGTACCAAGTAAAACCTAAATCCTTTACTGGAATTTTAACAGACTAATTTCTATAAATTTTCAATGACTTAATCATCCAGATCTCTTTTTAAAGGTACTTTCCTCAAACCAGCAACATTCACTTAGAATTTAGAGTCTAAGGAGCTGTGAGTGAGAAGGATTTTATATACACATATATAATAATCTTTAAAATAAAATTGGGGGAAGAAGCTTTTTTCAAATTATATTGTTAATCATTATATTTTGATACAGAATTTGTTTAACTCTTTTCACCATATATGTGTATTGTATGTGCAGAGCTGATTTCTGCAATGGATTATGTGAGGCACCCTCTGCCCTCTGTGCATCTTTTACATTCCCAAGGTGCTGTAGCACTACTGCTTTGGTCTTGACACTAAGGTAGTTAGTCATCTCACATCTCTAACCATGAACTTTGAAAATTTCTGCTAGGTATACTAACAAAATAAAATTGCTGCTATTCCTGCACTTTGCTACAAGACACTTTATACCATTTCCTTATGGAAAGCTTCCTAAAGTCTCTTAATTCTTTCATGTTACATTTTCAAAGATTTAATATACTTTAGCTAAATATGTTTTCCACTTAATGATAAGCAATTATTATTCTTTATATTCACTAGCTTTTCTAACAGTCTGTTTTGCTGAAGGATTTAGCAACAAATTCCAAACAACGAAAGATCAATTACTACGTCCTTGCAGGGGAAACTTCATATGTAGGTTTCTAATTTAAATACATGTAATCAATTTTCTGTGATCCTTCGACTTTCCCTTCTAAGCACCTTCCACTTATCAGTGGACAAACGTCTAATGGATGATAAAAAAATTGCCTGGAATTTAGAAAAGATGCAGTTAGCAGCAGCACCACATCTACATAATGATGACCTATATCTGAATCCTAGTATTTGTGCTAAAAAAATGCAGTTGTAGCTGCAGAAATCTGTCTAAAGAAATTAATTGCCTTTTACAAAAAACCCCAGAAAAGCTATTTTAATTAGAAAATAAAATTAAATAGTAGAAGGTCTTTATGAGCCGCTCTTTTGTAACAGGTGCCTCTTCATGAGAGTCATAGGTCAGAAACAAGTTCATTTACCCATTATCTTCACCTACACCCTGGTGTGCCATGCAGTCTGCTTCCAGAGTGCTAAAGCTGAGTTCCTTTTAGGTAAATATAACATGGAAGAATGACTCCAGGGGATTATAGCTAATGGACACCAACTGCTGACAACCACTAATTTCGTTGGACCAAACCAGAGACTGTTTAAACTAAGTCTCTAACATGGATAATGTAGATACCAGTTCCCTCAGTACCTGTTGCTTTGCCATAAAAATTGGATTCTGTTTGTTTGTTGATGCAGACATAGTCATACAAAATCATATTCTATATTTCTGTAGTTTTTCTTGTCTTTGAAATTAGTTTTTAACTACTGTTAATGATGTTTTCTCCTTTTTATATGTTGTATTCTGCAATGCTGGAGCTTGTTGTTATTTGTGACATTATTAAACACTTAATATTGATTGCCTTAAAATATATTTTTTTTGTGTGTGTAAAATATTGTGCATAAAAATGATATCATAAGAATAACAATTATATCTAATAACGTGTTCATTCTTTCATCTCTAATTAAAGTTTTCTATTTTCCTCCCAAATTTGATAAAATACAAGAGAAAGACAATATACTTATGATATTCTGTGACAATTTTCCATAATATTACTAAGAAGTATTTTCTATATGATGGGATATCCTGACAAAATATGTCTGCATTTCAGTTTAGAGCAGGAAGTACAAAGGTTGGCGCTCCCTCTGGCATGAATATTCTGAAAGAAAATACTAACTGGGGAAAAAAAAGAAAATCCTCAAATATTCTGTTCAAATACTAAGCTTATCCATTCTGATATAGGATTTCACTGTAAGTATGATCCTAACATTATAACATGAATATCAATTAAACTATATCTCTGCACAGTTTCTATAAAAGAAGTGTATTGAATTACCATTACCGTCCTATTGACATATAATATAAAATGATAACTAAAAATTAGATATTTATTATATATTGTAGTAGTTACTTTTCCATAGGCAATGAAACTACTTTTGGGGTAGGTGTTATAAATGTGAATGATGAGATACCCTTTACGGTTCAGAATCCCCCAAGTACAGCACAAGAGAAAAAAAGTACTTTGATAAACATTGGAGGGAGACCAGGAAATAAGAAGGGGATCATGTGGGGCCACAGGTCCATGCTGGTGCCTTAAACGAGGTGCTAGTTACAGAGATATATTTTGAAATTTCTATGTGTATAGTAACATTTTCCTACTGTCTGGGATTGTGTTTTATTGGTAGCATTGCTGATGTGGAACCTGAATGTATAGCTGTCTGATTGCCAAATAATTATGTGTCATTTACTACCTCTCTGGTCCCAATCTGATTTGAGATATGTGAGTTGAACAATATTTCTCTATGGCAACAATGAGGTATCTTTGTAGGTAGTTATAGGAGCTAGAGTGGGAGAAACTGCAGAGGAGTTTGTTTAAAAATTTAACCAGTGAGTGACAAATGTTGATATCATAACCATACAGATGCAGAAATTGACCTTTCATCATTTTGTGACAGATTATGGGTAAGAAGAGCAACATGAAAGTAAACAAAAATAACTCATACTCTACATGATAAGGGAATGAAAGCCAGTTGAGAGATATAGAAAAGTTAGAGATTTGAAGCTTATGAAAGCTACTCTTTCTAATATTATAGCAGCTGAATGGAAAACTAAATGAACATTATAAATGAACATTTTTCACTTTGCCTTCATTACTTCATTCTTTAAAAGCTGTGTTTTTCTGACAAGAAAGGATTTAGTTGAAAAATATCCGACTGGATCTCTTACTGTAAGAAGAATTGGTTTGCTACTGGTTTTACAATTTCCATGTAAATGTTGGAGTTTGTTTTTTCCTTTCTGAGTTTGCCAGCAAAACATAGAAACTCAATGTTTTCCGTTAACACTGTACAGCTGAATATTCAAATATACATTAATTAGTCCTAAAATCTGGATATCTAGTGGTCCCTGAAATTTATGATGATATCATTCCCAAAGGTTTGTAAATTATAACCCTGTAACAGTTCAAATTTTCTAGTTTAGGTATCAGTTAAAGATATTGAAATGGATTCTCTTATCCTCCATACCTGTCCTTTTTGTAGTCCAGTCTGCGGAATATTAAAATGCAGGTTCCAGTAAAGCTATTTTGCTTTAAGTCACAGAACTATATTCCTTAATCTGGATTTACTTGAAGTCCCCAAAGACTACTTTCAATTTAATCAATACCCTGCCTTTATCTCTAATTTCTGCCTATCAATCACAATGTTAATAAGCAGCTGAGGTAAATTATCCCATATGATTCTTCTCTTTGCTTCAGACAGACCCAAATGTTTAGGGCCCTGTTTTATGAGGGATTAATTTTCCATTGGATTGATTTATCTGTTCATCTATAACGTAGTAAAAGGTTTTAAACCTCTTTTCAAGTAGCCATCTGTAGCCAAGATCTTAATTTTTATGAGTCACCATTCAAATATCAAATTTGTAAACAATATTTCAATTTTCTCATAGAAAGGTGAAACTGTGTAAGTTTTCTTGTCTTCAAATATTTTTGGTGACTTTCTAAGTTGATCACTGGCTTACTACTTCCTCTCAGATCCGTGCCACGCACAACACAGAACTATGCTCAGTAGGACTCGGAAGACATCTTCCACAGTCTCAAAACCAAAGTACGCCATGTCCTACTTTATTGTAATGTACATTATTAAAAAACTGGGGTTTATTTCCTTATGATTATCAGACAGATAATGTTCCTTTCCTGATTTCCGTAATAGAAACAGTTCGTCCACAAGGACCAGGGGCTGTGAGAATGCATCCTGCAATCTTCTCATTATTCTGAGGTAATAAATTTTGAATGAGCCATTATCAGTGCTCTAGCACTACAAATTTAAGGCTTGGTTTGAGGGAGGAATAGTTCCTAACTGCAGTGTCCTAACAGTATTATTTTGAAATTCATGCAGCAAACAATATAAAGCCCTGTTTCAGGGTGATTCTGAAAAAGACTGTTATAAAATCTGCTTTACATGTAAAAATCTTAGTTCTTTCTTCATCACAACTGAACAGTGTTGTCTTCATGAGACCTCTAAGGAGGAGGTGTATTTTTCTCTCCTGCTTCTTGTCAAAACTCTCTGATCAATTATCCTAATAAATTTTGTTGAAAATGCAAGGTAAATAGTTATATATGACATTTTGAGAAACAGTGAAAATTTCATTTTCTTAAAGACTTGTAAATCCTCTTCCACGGAACTTCATTTAAAACAGTTTTAATTACAGTATCTCTACCTGTGAAATGGAGAACAAGGATTTTTAAATTAAACTGCACCTCTTTTTATCTTCTTTGGTTAATTCCTTTGTCTTTGGGATACCTTTCCTCAAAATCTTAAATACTATTATGGTACTTTCTAACCAGTCAATGATTATAAATCTATACATTCATATATACTTTCTTTCACATGAAAATGCATTTCTTCCTTCATATCTGTGCTATGCTGCCTGAGTGTTTTGTTTAGACATTGAAACAGTTAACTACTCCAACAGAGGCACTGGAATAAATACCTTTGTAACAACAAACAAGAAAATGAGATAAATATTATTTGAAGCGTCTGTGAGAAAATATTTATTTAATAAGTTATTTTTTCATTGTCTTGTTTTTTGTGCAGTTTTACAAGACTTCATATGTCTTTGCTCATCTGAATATATATAAGAATTGTCCTGATATAAAGTACAGATTACTGAAGCCTAGATATTACTCAGGTTTTAGATGTACAATTTAATTGCTTTTTTTCTGATACTTCCTTGAAAATTTTCAGCTGTCAGGAAGCCTTTCTGTTTCTTTTTATTTGAGTAATTGGGTATTTTAGTTTCCAGAGGCAACTAATAGAGGGTTATGGATTTAGTTCTATAATTTATTCTTTATTGCATTGCCATTATGAAGGATACAAAATGAAGTGGAAAAATTTTCTATGGAAAATAGCCCATGAGACCATATATTTCCATGGTGGGTGATAATTTTATTGGTATATTTTATGTTGTAAAACATGTTAATTGGTAATCAGCATTTCATTTTAGAGTTTATTTTATGTTATACATTCCTAAATTTAAAAAACCTTTACTTAAAGAAATATTTGAACCATCAAAAGTGAATTCAATGCCAAAGCTTCTATGAAAATTTGGAATCTCAGATATTTCTACGAATCAGACATTCTGATGTCTAGACAATGAAAAACTTCAATTTAAAATTTGCATTTTATAATGTGAGCTGTTTGACCATGTCCCTTACTCAACTTGATAAACAGTGTGTGAATAATTAATAGATTGATCTCTGAAAGTCACAAAAGTGATGTAGTTGTAGAATATTTCCTTAGAAGATATTGATAGAGCCTTTAGGTCTTACATACTGATTGGATAACTCAATAGAAAGAAGACACAAAAAAATTATAATTTTATGTCTAAAATGTCCACCTGCTTCAGTTTACCACATATTCAAATGCTTTTTGACCTGCAGTCTCTTTTACACTATGTAAATCTCACATTATTTTTGTAATGATACTATGGCTGCAGTGGCTAAAACTGGCCACATGAAAATAATGATATTATTTTGAAAACTTACTTGCATGCATTTTATTATACATATCATATATTCCAGAGGATAGATATGCATTTTATTTAACTTCCCTTATTACCAATGTAAAAGCTAGTCCAATAGCATTATGACTGTAATGGGCTATATTTTTCAAATAAGTTTCATAGATTTTCAAAAACCTGACATACTATTGCCATTGCAAAGTATTTATGAATTCTTTTAGACTTTGTTTTTTTGGTCAGTTTGGTTCTTTTTTTCCATTCCAGATCTTCCTTCTCTCGTCCTTGAAGAACTCTGATGTCTCCCCTCCAAGACATCTGCAGTCTGCTGCTACACTTCTAGACTGTCAACGTCAAATTTTCTGATTTATTGGTCTCATCAGACTTCTCAATGTTGTAAATATAATATTCTCCACAACCTCAGGTTTGCATACACTGTGTCTCAGAAACTTCTAGCTAATGATGTTGCACTTTTGCAGTACTGTCAGTACTTCCAGGTTCTCTTAGGTGGCTGCTGTTCTTTACAGCTACCACCCAAATTGCCCTTTTCCCTTTTTCTTTGCTTCTTGACTAACTTGCATAGTTGTCTTCCCCAGTTCTAGTCACCAGCTACAGTAAAGGCCAAGCAGAAGGTGATATTTCATCAATATTAATATTTTATATTTATTGTCCTGATATATGTAAAAAAATTCAGTCTAAATTTCAGTCAAGTTATATTATTGACACCTGTACTAGCAATAGGTTCACTTACTGCAATTTTCAAGTTAATGCTTAGACATATTGCACCTGTTTATTTCTGTCTAGAATATTGCCCTCTCTACCCTCTTCATGAAAACTGAAATATGTGTTTGTTCTGTTCAAGTCCATGTATACAATTATCCTATTTTTGCCGTAAGGGAAAGAGATATGAAAGACATGAGTGATTTTGCTTAGGTCACATAAGATAAACAATTTCCCCAATAAGTTTGTCAGCTGTTAGGACCTATTTTTTATAGTTTTCTTTTTTCTCAAGGGGCTATATTTAATCTGAACTATATGTGCATGAATGACAGAGTAGCCACTGCTGGCAAAGATCAGTCTGCTTCATTTTAAGCATTTTTTTTTTTTTTTTTTCCCTCTCCATAATAGGGACAAATACTAGGATTACAGAGGAAATCCAATAAAAGAGCATGTTTCTACTGCATTTGTCCACAATCAAATTTAAAAATATAGGGACAGTGTGAGAGAAAATTTTATTGCCTTGGGAAATATTAGAAATTTTTTATTACATGGTTTTTAAAATAGTTTCATTTGATGATTTTTTTAAATTGAAAATTCATTCAGCTATGAGAATAATATGTATTTTAATACTGGATTTTAAAATGCTGGAAAGTTTATATTTCCTGACTTCAGGATAAAAAAGGATGCAAAAAATCCCCAAACCACAGAGCTGCATGAAAATAAAGGTGTATTGAAAAGCATTAACTCGAATCAATATTCTGGAACATACAAAAATGAAGTAAAATACAAGAAATAGTGTGGTTGGGAAGGAATAATAAGATTTTCTGAAGGAACAGTGCATGAGTGGGGAAAAGATATAACTGGGAATTGCTTCCAATATGTTGCAAAGTTGGTTCTTTCCATTCCCGAATCCAGAGTTTAACTGCATCTTAAATCACCAAAGTCATTAGGTTACACAGAGGGTGTGGAGTCTTCTAGTACTTGCCAAGGAAAATCAATAACCTGTGTCAGGTATGAAGCTGCACTTAGTTGCACTAAGCAACTGCCATTTTCTGATCATTTCCTTTAATAAATATTTTTTCATGGCATATTGAAATCATCCTAAAGTTTCCACTTTGAGAAATTATTCTGTTCTTTGGGAGTTGCTTAAAAATATCAGTCATTAAGCTTTGTGTCACATTAGCCACTCAGAAAAGTTCATATCTAAATAACTGAGCCTAAAATGAATGAATTAATCTGATTTTCTAGTATTAACTCTGTTTAAGATGTCAGAGCAGTGGAGTGAACCACAGCCATCTTATCACTTACATCAAAAATTACCGCATGAAGTTAACATGGTTAAGTTCAGATAACCATGTCAAGTGGAAAGCACTTAGGAGGAAACTGATAACCCAGCTGAGTACTCTAACTGCTGCTACTGAGTCAGTGATGCAAGTTCCAGATGTAGCTTATTCAAAGCAAGGTCTAGAAGTACTTAATGGGCTGTACTGTGTACTTACTTTACAACCCCAAAACTGTATTCTTATGTTCTAGATGACATACAATGTAGTTAAAGGGTATAAACAAATTGCTATAGATAAGAACCAAGCAGCACTGAGCAACAAAAGTATAAATTAGGTGGATTTAGATGCTTAGTCCAACAGAGAAATCAAGAAAAACTTTCCAAAAATGGTACGCAGCATCAGGATGCATAAGCATTTATATGAAAACTCATTTAAACACTGGAAATTTGCTACTGTTCATGCCCTGAAGTCTCACTGTCTGGCCTGAGTTTGGCATCAGATGCTGAGGCGGAGTTAATCAGTCTCATAGAGCACCAAGATACATCAACTTGAGGTAATACGGTTGTATGGCTTTCTGGCCATATTTATTTCAGATCTAGCCAGCTCTCGTCTGACTGTGACTATCTGCTATGTCAGAACAGTCAGCAAATAGTCAGGTTGAGACACAGAGGAATATCACCAAACATCTGTCTCTCCCATTCTATTTGCGTTATGTACTGGTGTACACGGCTTTTCAGTTCTATTTTCCCTTCTATTTTCTGTTTTAGACCTCAGGGAACGTGTGGTCCATAGCCATCCAAAGGTTTCAGTAACAACTGGCATTTCCTTCAGGAGTCACCAAGCACAGACAGGTTTATTTGGAGGAGAGAATGTCAGAAGTATAGTAGCAATCTCTGCAGCCACAGCAGCCCTGATAGGAACAGGGGCCAAAATAACCCCCACCGAGGTCATCAGACAGGAGGTGTCACCTTGGGAGATGGATCTCAATGTCACAGTGCTGCAGACTGCTGTAGGATTCCTGCCCTTCCTGACACACACGGGAAGTCAGTGGTCATATGTGCACAGCACAGCCAGCCCTACACAATCCCTGAGGAATCAGAGATTCTCTGTGTAGTGCTGCATGTGTCAGAAATGCCAGCAGTCTCTCAGGAAGATGGGGACCTGTCAGTTTCTCCATAAATCCCTCCTTGCTGTGGAGCCTTTTGACACATTTTTGTCCTCTGCAGTAGGTCTGTGCTGACAGCTCCCTTTCAAAGTGATATTACCCATTTTTAAGTAATATTATCCATGGATTTCCAGACTTTTCATAGATACTCTTATTTTCCAATCAGTTGCTTAAAGTCTGAGCTGCTGACCTTTTAATATTTTCCTCATCTTTGTTCACTTTATGGCTATACAGTACTAGAACCAGCAAATACACAACTGTGATCGGGGAGGGGCAAGACTCTGTTTTACACTTGGAAATCTGTTCCTGCAGTTGCTGTGGCTGCAGTTCCAGTTTTGTTAAAAATCTAAAGCTTTAGAAAGGCACACCATAACCAAGAAAGCCAGCATGAATCCAAACTTAATAACATTTCTAAACCCATACCCCCTGTGATCCACCTTTCTCAACTTGCGCTTGAAAACAGTCTAATTAACTCCACTGTGCCTTGGATACTGAACAGAAGACAGGACTGAGAAAATGGTGATGTACTCTTTCTCCTTTCACTTTTTGCCTTTTGATAGTGAAATACTTTGCTGATACATAGTTCCTTTTGTATTAATATTTTGCTTTTCCAAATGCTGCAATGTATCTCCAAGAAGAAGAGCATACTAAAGAAAGAAAGAAAAAAGATACCCTCATCTCCATCCTTCATGACAAGTCTGAGGGAAAGGAAGGGGACATTTTGTTTTCCTCTGGCATATGTCTAATGACACATATTATGTTATGTATCAAAACAACTAAAGTAATTTGCAATCTCTTGGATCCTTTTATGCTGCAGCACACTCACAGGTCTGATTGAACACCAAATTTAGATCATTGCTCTCTATAGCTTCCTAAGGAGGGAAAATGGAGAGGGAGGTGCAGAACTCTTCTCCATGGTGTCCAGTGAGAGAATGCGTAGGAATGCTTTCAAGCTGCACCAAGGGAGATTCAGAATGGACATCAGGAAGCACTTTTTTTTACCAAGAGGTTGGTCAAACACTAGTCAAACACCCTAGGCTTCCTAGAGGGGTGGTTGATGATCCAAACTTGTTAATGTTTAAGAGGCATTGCAACAACACCCTTAACAATATGCTTTAACTTTTGGTCGCACCTGATATGGTCAGGCAGTTGAACAAAGTGACTGTTTTAGGTCCCTTGTAACCAAACTATTCTATTCTATTCTATTCTATTCTATTCTATTCTATTCTATTCTATTCTATTCTATTCTATTCTATTCTATTCTAAACTTACAAAGATGTAATTTATAGTTTTTATCAGTAGTTTGTGAACGTTTCTGTAAAATATTTATTTTCCCTAAATGTTGTTACAATCCTAAGTGAATTAAGACAACTGGAACTTCAGATGACCATATTTTATCCTACATTGTTCTTGTACCATCAGAGTAAAAGCATAGTGAACTGCAATATTAAGAAAATTATTCAATATTTTGTTTACATTTTCATGAATGGTACTTGTTATATTTCAAGGAAGCAATTAATACAAAGATATTGAATATAAGAATGAGTCATAAAATTTCTGAACACAGTAACTCTTTTTATTTCTGTCTTATGGTACTCACAAATAAGATAATACCTGTCAGGGGGACACTGGAATTGTTTTGACATTGAAGTGTATTGCTTAAATTAAAAATGTGCACTCTTCAAATCATTAATGATTTGGGAGGCAAAGAAATTCTGATTTAGTTATTGGCTACTTGTCATTTTTTGAACAGAGGAAAGTAATTTAATTGTGAGCTCCAGAATTATTAACTAGGTATGTGACACTTATAAATTTATGCAGTTCAAGGAACTGTGATCATACTCTCAACCCAAACAGATCTCCAGTTCATTTTAAGAAATTTTAAGGTATTAGTTTTTACTAGAGCTGAGCAGGAGATATGTTCTCTTTCTGTGAACAGATTTTAAAAGCTTTTCTGCTGTCCACTGCGAGGAAAACAAGATTTCAGAAGTCTTCTGTGAAAAACTCTTCCAAGAAAATATTCTTAGAATAGCTCAGCATATAAGACACTTGCAGATTTATGGAAGAGAAAGGGTTACATTCTGTATTATGTTGATTCTTTGACTATCTATGTAAATTGAACAGATTTAATAGAAGAGCTTTGGAAAATGGACCTAGATGAGGGAAATACTTGAAACCTTACACAGCATTTGTAAAACTGTAACCCAGTCCATATTCTGAAATTTGTTTTTTCTTTATACTGAGTAAGAATCGAGATACATGGCAACTACCAAATTAGTCTGGTTTTGATCAGGTTTCTTTTCTGGTCCTAAGGAACCTAAAAATTATTTTCTATTAATTAGAATTTTCCAATTAAAAATACCAACAGTTTTCAATAGGCCCTAGTTTCCACAGAAGATGTATATATGAACTAATTTCTAAAATATACATGTTTAAGGTTTATAAATCTGATGCTGATTTGCACTTTGTGCAAATTTTTTGACTGCAACAGTTAATGCAGGCAGAAAAGCTATTATGCCTTTTAAATGTGATTTTTTTTTTTTGTTCTTTATGAGGACACCCTATGCAATTAATTTTAAACAAAGTAAAAATGCACCCTAATATTTTCTGATTTTAATAGCTCTAACGTTCAAAATCAGAGATAACTATCCAAGTTTACTAAATATTTTAAATGTTTTATATTATTCTTAAACTTCATATAACCTTTAGCAATCAATACAGTTGCACTCCTGTAACCAGAAAATACAATGTCAGTTTGGGTCTTTGTTCTTTGAATTAGATAGCCTGGGGAAGACTCTGAACTTATCTTGATTAACATAAAGAAATTATGGACACAAAAACCACTTAGCAGTTTCTTTTTAAGTCTTGCTCCCAGAAAGTTATTTGCTCCTCTTTTTAATCCCCTCCTCTTCACACACAGTAATAGGAATTTAAAAAAGACTTAACTCGAAGTTTATTAATAAACCAAAAGATAGAAACCCCATAAGATATTTTAAGACCAGGATTGACTCATTATTACAGATGAAAGGCTTGGGTACTTGTCTTTAACTTTTAGAAAATTATGAAAGGCACTATTTTCTCCCAAAGAAGTATGAATACGCTCATGGTCCTTACAAATTCCTAGAGTAATGGAATCAAAAAAAGCTTTCCTGAAATGAAGAGGTAGAGAATGAATTCTGAAATTTCTCAGGTTATTTCTTGTCCTTGCACTGATGGTTGTTACTGAATTGGAATTGTTGCAGATTTCAAACTGAGTATGATCTCTCAGATAGAAGAGTGGTATAATTGAACACCACAGCCTTTTAATTCTCCTTTCTCCTACTGAGAAATGATGTCCAAATGAGGGTAATTCTTTTCTGTATGGTCTCAAATTTTAGAGATGTTACTGTGCATGTATTTCTCTCTCCATATATAGTGACTTGGCTCTGAATTCCTTGAAATATAAACAAAGGGATTAAACATTATAATCCTTAAAAATGTACTGCCTAGAAATGAAAGATCCACCTCCCAAAATGAAGAACATAATGTTGGCTTAGATACCCAGGTATTCCTGTAGCCATAATACTGGATTTGCTCCCACAGAGGGAAATGACAGCAGCATTGTCCTGAGTGGGAGGGACATCTGAGTCAAACAAAGGAGAGCTGAAATTGCACTGCGGCCTCAGAGGACTATCTCACTAGGTGCTACTGTGAAATAAGTATTTTAGATTCTAATACTAGAATCCACAAATGAGGGTCCTAAATGTAGAAGAATTTAACAACTTCACAGACACAAAAATAAAATAATGAAAAACTCACTTATCAAGATCAGGTACTTCAGAAAATTTAATATCTAAGTTTTAAATAAACAATTAATTATGTTCAGGGTCTGGTGTTTTTTTAGTGTGCAATTACTAATTTACACTTCAGTTCAATAGTTACTAATACCAAGTTTAGTTATCTAGAGTTTGTACACATCAGTCTTTCAATCCTGATTTGTAACCACCTGATTTCTTCAATGGAATAGAGAGCAGAAACTCTTTGCTCATTCCATACTTTAGTAGTTTGGGAACATGTGTGGGATTTCAGAAACTATTTAGGTTTGTGAATCAAACTCTTACACTGAAGTGGCTTACAGTTTGCTTCAACAACATTGGCAAGTGCTCTCCAGTATGGGATGAAAAATGCCCTTGAGAGAGTAAGAATAAGGATTATAGTCAGAAAGATTTTGCCGGAAATCTTAGTTGCCAATTTACCCAAGACAGCTTAACAGTGCTGGTGGTACGTGGGAGGAGAGCAGCAGTATTACAAAGAATGGGTGAACTTTCTTTTCTAAGTGCCTGAATATTTAGCTAAGAACAAATAAAAGGAAAATAATGTGGAAAAAAAAAAAACAAACAAATTCAAAACAACAACAAAAAAAACCCCAACCCAATTCAAACAAAACAAAACAACAAAAAAAAAGTCAACGGACTCTTGACTGTAGATAACTATGTCATGAATAACCAGCACACAATGTCCAAAACTACACCGCAGAAACCATGTGAGAAACCTGCAGCAAAGGATCTCTTAGCATATTTACAGATAACAAACAGGTTACTTACAAGTTCATTCTCATTAAGATAATCCTTTAAATCAATAAGGTTAATTCCATTTCTGAGACTTGAAAATTTGGAAAGTAATCATGAGACTCTTTTTCAGAAAAGAGATAAAGAAATAGATCGGTGGCTTGCATAAAACATCCTACTTTCACATCTGTATTGGAATATGTTTATTTATTTAAATACAGGAGTGAGCATGAGCTCCCAATTTCCATAATGGTCTTACCCTTGCTTAGGGAGAAATTGATGAGGGGCATCCAGCAATCAAGGTCTCAAAAATGTAGTTAAAAAGGATTCTGATGTCTTTAATTCTGAATGTGGACAGCTAGTTATATTTAAGTCAAAGCCTCCAATCTCCATTGTGGGAGAATTTTCGATGGAAGTTCTAAAGTAAATTTCTTTAGCTTTTTCATTTTTTTCTTGTATAACTTGCCAAACTCAGACTTTAAATGTGAAAGATTTCATTTATAGATATAGATAGCATATTTTTAGTAAAATTAAAGTTGTAACAGTACTGCTATTCCACACACTTTTCTCCCAGGAAGAAAAATGACAAACCTCCTACACACAGGAGCAGATAATTTTTTTTCTTCAAATAATTTTGCATCCTTTCAAATCTAGCCCATTTTACATGTGCGTTTTTTCAGTAGTTTTGCAAGTATAATTTTATAATAAGCCCAACATTTACTACATGAAGGCCATTTTGCTCCTCATAAAGGTATGAATTTCAAAGGGGCAGGGTCCTGACTCCTCTCTACTCCTCATCAATTCTTCAGGTCAGGCTCCTCTCTGGAATTCAGTGGCAATACAGTCACAAAGGTAATGAGGTAGTCTCTTGAGGAAAGGATTTTCTCAGGACTCTAAGATACTCCAGTTAGAGATAGTTTCCCCAAAATGCATTGCTTGAAGAGAATGATTCTTTGACTCTTCATTGCCCTGAGGCATTTATCAGGATAATGAGACCAGTCATTCATTTCCTAAGGCAAACTAGAGCCTGTGGATTGCCAGTGAATCATAGATCACTTGATGTTGTCCCGGGGAGAGCTGACTGGTTAGAGGATGGCAGCTTTCCTCCTCATTTCCAGCTGCTATATTGCACTAAAGACAGATAAAAATACATTAGATACTTCTCTAACATTATTTTCTCTTGTAAGCAATTGCTGCTGTTGCCACAGGGATCTTAAGGGTTCTGAAGTGAGAAAAACAATCCAACACGTTTATAAAAAGTTGTAGAGGTTACTGAGACAATGTCTCCATTACCAAGATGTCTAATAACAATACAAAAAAACAGCTTGCAAGTTTAGACACAAAAACATAGCTAAAAATACAAGAATAGCAACAGCTTTCCATGTTTGTAATCTATTAATAAGGGAAACTGATTTAAGTGGTGAGAGGTGTAATCTTCCTGGTATTACCTGTCATGAACTGGGATGTAGAATCGGAAATCCCTTGAGAAAGTTTTCTCTCCAGTTTTGAAATAATGTCAAAACACCAAGTCATGAATTGATGATTGTTAGGAGATTTTTTGAATACATTTTGACTCAATTTCTGAGAAGAATTCTGTAGCATGTTTGTGAAAGTGTTGGCTGTGGTGACTTCTGGATTGGGATGATGCTTTCACTGCTGTCCTAGTTGGAGAGAGCACAAAGTATGGCACTAGCTTCAGCATGCTCATAATACTTGCAGCTTTACATTAAGATAATGATAATGATTATAATTAAATCTAATGCTTCAGCTAGCTACTAGGAGCGGGCCAGTCTGTTTTCTATGGTGAACAATTGGAGAGATTTTTTTTCTTAATGTCTCCCAGAGCATCAATGACTTACTGTACTTGAAGACAGACAAGACCTGGTGGGAAATATTCAGGTATTTTTGTTTTGGTGCTCAGCTGGAGAAGTTTTCTTAGACATTGGCAGGACAAATATTATTTAGACTGGAAAATAGAAGCAGAGTGGGTCCAAATAAGTTTGGAAAGATTCTTGATATTCTTGGCTTGCTTGACAAGAATTTTTAAATGCTTTTTAAACTTTTCCTGGAAGGAATTAAAAAAAGGTGCTGAAAGAGTTTAACTCAAATGGTATAATTGTAATTAATAACACAAGAGTTTCTATTGGGTTTTTTTGCTCTTATTTTCATTTCTATTAAGCTAATTTGAATATAAACAATAATCCATGTGTGTTCATATACATAACTATGTGTCTTCACACAAGTTTTTTGACTCAGCAAATCCTAAAGAACCAATACTTTATTACTCTAACCTAATACTCTAGTTTGGTTTTGGCTGGGATAGAGGCATTTTTCTTTACAGCAGCTAACATGGAACTCTTTTATGGATTTGTTAATTGTTGACGACACAGTGATGTCTTGGTTACTGCTGAGCAGACCTTACACAGTGTCAAGGCCTTTTCTACTCTTCACCCCACTCCACTGATGCCTTTTCCATGGCATCGCCACCTGTAAGGGGGCTGGGGTGCACAAGGAGTTGGAAGGTGACAGAGATGGCACAGCTGACCCCAGGGATATTCCATACCACACAGCATCATGCTCAGAATATAGGTAGGAGGAAGAAGAAGAAGAAGAAGAAGAAGAAAGCAGGGGGTGTTTTATCTGGTGGTGTTTGTCTTCCCAAGCCCCTGTTGTGTGTGATGGAGCCCTGCTTTCATGGGGATGGCTGAACACCTGCTCGCCCACGGGAAACAGGGATTAATTCCTTGTTTGACTTTGCTTGTGTGCACCGCTTTTGCTCTCTTTTTTTTTTTTTTTTAACTGTCTTTATCTGAACACGAGAATTCTCTCACTTTTTCTTTCCTATTCCTTCCCCCAACCCACTGCCATGTAGTGAGCAAACAGCTATGTGGGGCTTAGCTGTCAGCTGGAGTCAAACCATGACAACTCTATTAACTTTACATGTACAAACAGCAACAAGTTAAGCAAGATTTTGATCTTGGTGTAGTGAGGTGCAATCATGATAAAAGCTGAAAGTTTTAAATACAATTTATTGATATATAAATATGAAAACTCTTGAGAATTTCAAAACCTCTAAACACTGTCATGAAAATAAGCTTGTTAAGACATCAAACCTGATCAAAATTAAATAATTGGAAAGGAGAATTAAAACAAACTAAACAATCAAAATTACACAGGAAGTACAGTTTGTTTCTTAATGGTCTTTTATTTTGGTTTTTTTTTTTTTGGAAATGTATGGGTTATTTCGTTACTTCTGTTTAATGAAAGCCAAAATTTATAGATTTATTTTTGCTATTTCCTCTTCTATAAATTTAATTTTACTGGTAGTGCTGTAAATAATTTTCAAATAACTATAGGTGAAAGGGCTTTTGCATGACTGCAAAACATTTTCTTGCACAGTCCCTAACATGCGGGTTTTGTTTAGCGGGTTTTGAATGCCTTCATCCCATATAGATACTAGTTATTGTACTTAATAGAAGTGCTCATCAGCTCTTAGGCAAAGACTACATGCTACACACATATGCCTAAACTCTGGAACCTATGTTATACTAAATTACTTGTTTACTTTAAATAGAATTTGCACAAAGTTAAATGAGTAGTTTTTACGTAGTGACAATACGTTTATCTACTAATGAAACCTGAAAATCCCCATTTGCTGGTTTTTCATATTAATATTTTTAAGTGTGCCTTTTTTTTCCCATTTATTTGTAAGAATTTACAATGCAGTAACTTCTCAGTTACAGTTATAGGTTAAGTTCTAGGGTTGTCTAAACCTTCCAGGATCATTCTCACCAGTAAATGAAACAGTCATATACTTTTGTTCACAGACACTTCTCAGGCAGGGATTCTCTATGACATGTTCTTAGACAGAGGGAATTTATTTTAAATACTTTACAGACAAAAGGAACTAACAAGTTACGGATTCTACAGGTAGGAAATTGAATAACAGGCTGCACTTTAGAGGGTGGTGTTTAATGTTTCTTATTCTGACTGGAAGTCTGTCAAAAAGGGTCTACCTCAAAATTGAAAGTATGCTCATCATATCTACTGATGTGATAAAGCTGAGTGGTGAGGTGGACATGCCAGAAGGGAAAACCATCTTACAGGAAGACCCAGATGGGCTGAAAGAACAGTATAAGAGAGACAAGAGTAAAGTTCTGCACCTGAGGCAACATAACCAAAGATCAAATCACAGGCTAGGATCCGTGTGGCAGACTTGTTGAAAGGGACATAGGAGTCCTGGTAGACAAGTTGAACATGGGTCAGCCATGCAGTGCTGCAGCTGGAAAGACAAATCAGTTCCTGCGCTGCACCTGCAGGCTTGTTTCTAGCAGAGCTAGAAATGTCATCCCACTCTACTCAGTGCTTATCAGGCTGTACCTGGGCTGTTGTGGCCAGTTGTGGTCCCCACAATTCAAGAAACGTACAGCCAGATTCCTTCTTCACAAGAAGCCGCATGGGGAAGACGAGGGACAATGGGTACAAGTTGCACTGGGAGCAGTTTCATCTCTACAGAAGAAATAAATTGTTTTACAGTGAGAACAGCTTCTCTGAGGACATAGTGTTGAACTCATCATTGGAGGTTTTCAAGATGTGATTGGACATGATACTAGACAATCTCATCTAGGCTCCTGTTCCACAGAAAGTTGAACCAGATCATCTTTTGAGGTTCCTTCCAACCTGAGGCATTCTATTTATGGAAAAAAAAAACAAACAAATAAAGAAATAAACAAATGAAACTTCATTTGTTCCAAAATTTCTCTCACTCTAAAAATTTTAGAGGCTAAAATATTTTATATAAAACCCTGGGAACGCTCTTTTTTTGCTGCCACATTTTCTTAGATCAAAGAGTAGCACAAAGGTTTTTTGAGGCAAGGAAAGGAGTTTTGAAGAAACAGGTTTTTCTGCTGCCACATAGTCACTAAAGCTGTTAAGCTACTTAGGATGGGATGGAAATCGAAATTTTATTGAAGCTGATGTATTTTACAGACATAACAGTTTCAACAAGAATTGTAAACAGGATGATTTCTTAGGAAAACTGTCAATACCCCAGTATTTCTCAAGAGAGTACAAAACAAGAATCCAAAGGCAACAGACCAAAAGAAATTGAATTTAAAAGGCAATATTTTCAGCCTGAAAATGGATATTCTTACAAAACTGATCCTCAAATGCATTTAATGTTTTTCTTGTTGTTCCAATGTAACAATATGTATTTTAAAACATAATATTGTGAAATTATCTCAAGATTGAACACTTGGTCTCTCAGGAGCTCTAATACTTTATTGAAACTGTCAACTTAGCACAGAATAGATAATATAAGACAAGAATTACCTGGTTTTAACATAACTGTGATTTCCACTCCTATGAGGCTGTGCCATAGCCCGAGATTTCTTTTGGAAGGGGAGTAGGGGGGAGACTGTTTCTGCCTTGACTTTGCTTAAAATTAGCCTGTTAATATGTCCTCCCACATAAAAGAAATGTAAAAACAAAAATTGCTGGTTTTGCTGTTACCAATTAGAGAGGTTATGTCATGTTAGTTAAACCAAGGAATATGAGTATTTCCCAGCTCACAGCTTCTGTCCTAATACTTCCACAACTAACAGGCTGGAAGATTGCAAAGAGGGACAACTACAAATCTAGTATGTATGTGACATCAACTTTCAATTATTTCATTCAATGTGGCTCGAAAAGTGTAAGGACTTTTTTTTTTTTAATTACAGAAAACTGACATTTATTCTCTATGTTAATGCAAGGACAATACTAATGTTAATTTTCTGTGCCTTTATGGACCCGGCTTGCATAACCCTGCTGCTTGTTCTGGCTTCTGCGGAGTGGAAACTTGACCCATCACCCAAGTTACCAAGGAGTCATGACTTTACCAGTGTTAAAGGTAAGGCTCAGGAAAGTGGAAAGATGGAGTTTCTTTGGAAACATGCCCACTGACTCAGTACTGATTTTGAGAGACTGGAGGAACCAGACATTTCCCATGCTTCAGACCACAGAAGCAAAGTGATTTCTTCAACTGAGCATTTCAGCAGGTGAAGTTTAATACAGAAGCACTAAGTAGCATAGGGATTGGGTAGAAAAAGCAAAAAAAAAAGAAATCAAGGAAATGCAAGGCTCTTGCCCTTTCTCCTTAGAAGGAAAAAACAGGGATGGGGGAAGAAGGGTGGTTGTTATCCTTTTCTAAATGTGCCTGAATAATACCAGAGGTAAAAGAAGAAAAGGAGACCATAAACATTTCTGGATTCAAAATCTATATGGAGGGCACAGCCACTCACATGTCATCACATTGGATTTTGAAGGTTTAAATTAAATTATCTCAATTTTGTAATTTCATAATAATAATCTAAACACAAAGATTTTGTGCAACATTATCTCACTAATTAGGCAAGTCTAATTCAAAAAAAGTACAGAAACTGAAGAAAGTGATATCTTCTCTAAGTTTCCCTTTCTCTCTCAAAGTCAATCACTTAGAAACTATATACCCAGTGGTTTACCAAAAGGTCATGAAAAGAAGAGATAACAAATTAGTTTGGTGTAATATTGATCTTTTTTCCCTAAAGATTTTTTTTCCTGGATGGTGTTCAGGTGTATTCAACCACAGGTGGATTTTTTTATTCACTTATTTTTCATGACTTGCCATAAGAAATGTACTGTGGATACAAATATATCTGCTTTGATTATGCAATTTGTGTAATCCAGGCAGTTAGATTCATCTCTCTAGGGGTAAAACATTATAATGTATCTTGACTGATACCTAGGAAATAAGCATTCTTGGAAAAATGCAAGATTCTTGAAACTTTGAATTTCAGCTAAGGGTTTATGTAGTCAAATAAAGCAGTTAAACTTCAGTGAAGGGTTATAAAATCAACTCCTGATGACGTGAGTTTTTGTGATATTGTTTGCAGGTGGCATGAACGATATGCTCTGCACAGTTGGTAGCCTGGATAGACCAAATAGAAGTAAAGAGAAGGTAATGTTTTTAAGATAAAAAAAAAATTATCACTGAATACAACTACTAAATAATTAGTTATTAGTTATATTAGTTATTAAAATATTAATTATTTGGATAATTGTGATCTTCATGGCAAGATCAGTTACAACCACCACAGTTTTAAGGCAACAGGCCTTTCTATTCAAGAGCTTATCTGACACATTCTATGATAAAACTCATTTTAGTTGTGCGTCTATTTTCCATAAGGTAATGATTCAGAATTATCAAAATTTATCCATTTGTTATCCGTCTCACATCAACTATTCTCAAGCATTTTTCAAAAAGAGGGCCAGCGAGCATGTTTCAACAATGTTCTGATAATATTCCTGTAATGAAAGTTTCTGCGTAATATTAAATTGTGTGATTAGGTATAGTAGCTGCTATGCAAAAATAATACAGTTTTTACTGTTGTGCAGTGCAGCATCACTATGTTGCTCAGGGAATATCTTGGGCAGTTGTTCCATCGACTATTATTTATATGATGCAAAATTCCCTTGACTTGAAAAAGGGACTTGCATCATTGACTTCAATGGGATATGACAACAATGATACACCAGAATGTTGCATATTCAAATGGATCAGAGATAGAGTAATCTGTTTTGCTCTCAGCTGTGCAGTTACCACATTATTGCTACACAGACTAAAATTCATTCCCTTCCAGACAAAACATGTTTATATGAGCCAAAATTGCATCTTTCTCTTAAAAAAAACCCAAGAACCTCTAGCCTCGATTTTTCTTTAGGATCATGTAATAATTTATAAAAATTAAATCTGAGTAGTTTTGACAGCAAGAAGAAATTTGATAGTTTCAAACCAGATGAAGATATAATCAACTGAAATCCATTGACACTAGAGATTCTTTTGACCAGATCAAATATACATATTGTATAGTTATTTTATATAATAATTACATGTGAATATACATATTTAAATAAATCCAAACATATTTTGTGCTGAAGTTATGTCCTAATTAGGACAATACAGGCACAGACACATATTATGAGTTCAGATAATCTTATTGGAGGGAAGTGAATATAAACCTGCTGAGCTTCATTTCTATCTACCTCCATTTTACCAAAGACAGAAATGTGGAGTAAATGATGAAAGTTGTTATTGTACATGCACAATAAAATACAGTTCATTTCAGCTTTCTGACAGAACTTAAGTCAGCAAAAATCACAACACTGTACATGACAAGAAGTCAAAGGACTTCTTAAACATGTTGGCAGACTTACTGATGCAATGTTTTGTCTTCCTGAAGTCTAAGAAAAGGAGGAAAAGCAATGAGAAAAACCTGAAGTTCATTTTCTTAATTGAAAAGTACTATCTAATTAGAACAGAGACAAATTTAGAGCTCTTTCAATGCCCAACACTAAGGTGCTACATACTTTAGATTTCTGACAAGATGAAGGTGTTAAAAAATGGAGAGTAATAAAAATTCTTAAAGAAAGAAGGAAAAAGAATGAAAGTAAGAAACAGAAAAGAAAGAATGAGTCCACTAATGCTTTAATCAGAAAAAGCCATACTGCAAAATAACTTCTCTACATGAAAAATGTTTGAGCTCACTTTATTCCAGACTTGAATAGGAAGTCCAGAGAAAACATTAGATGAAGGGTTTCTTCCTCAATAGACTATAAAAAATGAGAACTTTTAATTCTGACCCATCTTTGATGAACAACAACAGTACCCAGTTGATAAAGAATTCCTACAAAATCCTACTCGGTTATGTATGGTCTCTTGGAATGAAGTCACAAAAGCAGACTACATGCAGTGTATCTTAACCTGTTCTCTTGTTAGCTGACCCACTAAGCTTTCACAGTGGGGAATAGCATTTTCTGCAACAATAAGTAAAACCATCTTTATATCTTTTCTAATTGGAGTCACTTTAGCCTTCTATCACAATTCTTTTTCTTTTTAACTTAAGAATCCAGTGATGTTGCTTAATTTTTTCCATCTATTATTCACGTTTATTTGGTTAAAACAGAACATCTGAATATTCATTCATGTGTTTAGTTTAGCTATCCCTTTCTCTTTTCATCATTTACCATGTCGTTATGCTGTTCACCTTCTATATTTCCCCCTTTTCTACTCTTTCTCCTCATTCTTTGCAGTTATATTTTTTTTCTTTAAGCAGTATATTTAAGAGGTGATAATTAGATATCAAAAAGTGCTCCCTTCTGTGACTTATATTGCTGTCAGAACATTAGAAATCCTCCTCACTCTGCAGTTAATGCTAAAACTTAAAAACAGATTTTAAAAGTCTCAAATAGCAAAACAAGGGAATATATTTTTAGAAACATCTGATGTTAAAGGAATAAAAGTAAAAAAGTTTAAACATGACTGATTCATTTAAACATCAGAAGCTAACAGATAATGCATGATTAAACTGCATCAAGAAAGTTACTCAATTATATTAATACCAGTTTCCTTCAATGGAAAGGTTTGATGCCATGTACTGCTTAAAATTCATGAAGACCATATGACTTCCAAACTGTGAAACATTGTGCAGCCTGATACAAGTTAAACTAATGATTAGTTCTAAAAGAAGCCAGCAATTGATACAGAAAAAGATGACAATCTGTCTGAATTTCTGTTATGTTAATAAAAAATTCTCCACAAGACTTTGGAGAAAGAAACTGGAAAATAAACACATAATTGCAAAGTCCCTGTTTCTACAGAATATCATATTAGGAGAAATTTAAAATTTCCTTATTCTCAACCAAGATTATTAACAATTTGCCTTTGTCATTGACTGTTAGATAGGTTTTATGCCTCAACTACAGAAACAAGATTGGTTTCATATATTCAACAGGAAAAAGGTTTATAACTACCACATAAATATATCCACACATATGTTGTTATATACATCACTGAATACATATGCTTATATATAGCGAGAGAGAGCATTCTGTGACTGTAGCAAGTTTCCTGAAGTAGTAGCTTATAAGAAAAATATAAAAAGCTGTCAATCCAACTTTCAAGTAAGTTGCATGTTTCTAAATTGAAAGACTCCTCAGAAATCACAATATCATCACACACATGATCTGATAGCAATGTTTGGCCTGAATAGAAAATAAAAGCAATAGTAGTGGTAATAATAATGCTAGTAATGATCGTGATGATGATGATAATAATAATAATAATGGTTTGTACCCTGACATGGTCATTATGCATTCATGTATATTCAGGTTCCAGGTTTTTTAGTGTTAACACTGACATAGCCATTTTAAAAATACTGTTTCTCAAAAAGAAAGCATGAGTGAAAACAGTTGAACACTGGTTCACTAAGCATAAGTAAGAACAGCAGCTATCATAGCACATATTCTGTGTAGAAGGAAAACATGACTGACTTGATTGGCTGCACAGCTCACATGTAGGAAACACCCATATCTGGCCTCCTTGGAAAGGAGTTATATTTGAAGACATTGTGGAAGAGGAATAAAGTGGTTTTTAAGTGACATAGGAAAAACTAATTAGCAGAAAATATATACAATGAAAGCTTGGTTATCATTGGATCCACTGTATATCAAGGGGATTTTATTTTCTAATAAATATCTTCTGCATGTTTCTGAAATTTTTCCTATCACTGAATAGCACAGTAGTGATTATATAAAAAAAACCTCTAATCTACATTCAGAAATTAATTAAAATTCAGCATTGCGATATCTAACTGTAATGCCTAATGTTGTAGGATATCAAAACACCTATTAACATCCTACATCCCTGCAGAATGAGAGGGAACACACCTGAGTAAAGCATTCATAAAAGGTATCATATAGACAAAGGACGACCAGGAAATATCAAAGATGGGAGCTATGCTTTATAGGAACTGGTGAAGTAATTTTGGAATAAAAGAAGCTCCAGTCTCTATGGAGATTTACTGCCATCATCCCTGAGTTAGTCCTAAAAGTCCGATCAGCCTTCTGTCACACAATTCCCCTTGTGTGATCAATGCCAATGTATCTTCTAAAAAAGCAGGAATATTAAAGAAAAAATTCATCAGCATTATTCTCAAATTCCAGCAGTTGGTAAAAAAAGAGGATAAAAAAGGTTCTCTGGTAACCCAAGCTTTCAAGATTAAATGTTAGACATATTAAAACATACTCAGAAACAGATTTTAAAAAGTGTACTGTCTATGAATATATGCAGTGACAGTTTTGTGTTTGTACTAACAACAGAAGGTAACAATGGCAGATTCATTGCACATATGAAGATTGGGAGCTTTATTTTTTCCCATGACCCAGTTACCCATAAAAGCGTGGTAATATGTTTAGCCTTTTGATCAAATGCTTCAACCCTGAGACACTGGAAACATAGGAATCTCAGTATGAATGGTCTAACTGTATTGCAATTATTCCAGAGCTGTGGTTTTTTTTAAGAAATCATTCCTTTTTTCCTCCCTCTTTGTTATGTGGCTAAACTACTCCTGTGAAGTTAAATAAACGTTCTTTACTAGGTGGCCCCTTGAGACACCCTACATATAATTTAGTAAATGTTACAACTTATCACTTCTAAGTCAAAGCATGGGAAATATACTAACAATAAAAACGAATTTTAAAAGATAACAATATTGAAACCTTGATGTCAGTGAATGCTCTAGTTACCATGGAAACATGTGGAACATCAGCTTTGAAAACAAGGTTCCTTTCTTTTTTTTTTTTTTTCAATTATTAGTCAGGCCACAAGACATGAAATCTCTGTTTGACATCCCTACCCAGCTCTTCTGAAATCTTCATAAGGGAAGAAATTGTTCAGAACTACACCAGTTGCCTTCACACTAAACTTCCCAGTTGCCAACTTAACCTGTTTGTGGACAAAACAAAACATGTACAGGTCATGTACCGTGGTGGTTTAACACCAGATGGAAATTATACTCCAAAAAAGCCACTTCCCTTCCCCCATCCCATCCTGTAGGAGGGGGAAGAAGGCAGAGACGATGGGTTGAGATAACAATTTGCTGAAAGCAAACATCAATGAAATGAGAAATACACAGTAACAGGAGCAATACTAATAACAAAAGTATACAAAAAGAGACGGTGCTTTACACAAGAAAAGGTGTTGAACACCTTGACTTAGTTCTGCATGGCTGCTGGCACAAAGGCAAGATGTTGGGGAGGGACTCCCCCTGCTACTGTGTCCTGCCCCGAAAGCAGAGAAAAACAATGATGGACACATTCCCAAAAGCCAGGTCATCTGAGACGTGCTGTGCCGCTGCTCTGCTGGGCTCAGTTCCTTGCTGGTGCCTCCAGCAACACTTCGGACTGCTCCACTCTGCTGGGGGGTCAATCCTGCATGGACTTTTGGCTCAGCTGGATTGGGGTGAGCCCCCTCGGCTGTTGCCTGCACCAGCCTCCCCCACTGACCCCGTCCTTCAGCACCATGTTGATTCCGTATTTCACCACTTCTCTTCAGCACCATGTCCTGTGTGACCATCTCGGAGAAATGGGAGGGGATAGCTGGTGGCTGCAGATGACAGAGTCCACAGTGCTGTTGCCAACAGCCTTCCTACAACCTATGCATTGGCATGACCAAAACCAACCTGGGTCTGTCCTCTTGACATCCTCCCTTCAGATACAGACATTGATGAGGTCCCCTCTCAGCAATCTCTCCTCAAGGCTGAACAGACCCAGCTCCCTCAGCTTTTCCTTGTAAGCTAGATGCTCCAATCCCTTAATCATCTTTGTTGCCCTCTCCACTAGACCTGCTTCAGGAGCTCCATGTCCCTTTGTACTGAGGAGCTCATAACTGGACTCAGAACTCCTAATGTGGTTGTGCCAGGGCTGAATGGAGGGACAAGATCCCCTCCCTCACCCTGCTGGCAATGCTCTTCCTAATGCACCCCAAGATTCCATTGGTCTTCTTGGCCTCGAGGGCACTGCTGGCTCATACACAGCTTGTTGTCCACCAGGACTCCAAGGCCTTCTCTGCAGAGCTATTTTGCAGCAGGTCAGCCCTCAGGGTGTACTGCTGCCTAGGGTTATTCCTCCCCATGTGCAGAACCCTGCATTTGCCTCTGTGGAGTTTCAGACCCTTCGCTGCCCATCTCTCCAGCTTGTCAAGGTCCTTCTGAAGGGCTGCACAGCCCTCTGGGGTATCAGCCACTCCTCCCAGCTTTGTGTCATCAGTGAACTTGCTGAGGAGGCCTCTGCTCCTTCACCCAAATCTCTGATGAATAACTGAAACAGTACTGAGCTCAGTTTTTAACCTTGGGGGATATCAGCAGTGACAGGCCTATGACGAGATATGTTGCTAGCTTTCACTGCCGGCTCCTGATAATATTCTCATTGAAGTCCATGACAGTCAGCATCAAATTAATTGATATATTATGTATCAAATTACTTAAATTTCTGATAAAACAAAACATCATTAGTTTTTTACGTGCGGTACTTTGGATATAGGTGACAGTCACTGACTTTCCTCAGTCAGTAGTTTAGATCAACCTAAGCAATATTTCTCTGAAACATAACTAACATTATACAAATAAATTGCAACATATAAGTTGTCCCTAAACTCCAAAATTAGTTCAATTAGAGTAACGTATAATATGGGTTAATATTCCCAAAATTCTTTGTATAAAATGTGTAAACTTTCTTTGGTACTAGGCACCAAGACAAATTCCACAGTAATCAGAAACAGTACTTCAGTTTTTTCTAATTAAGCTTGTGGATTTCAACTACAGATGGCAAAAATTCAGGTGACAGAGTTTTATGAAAAAATACAAGGTTCTTTAAGTTAACAGTACAAAGAAGAACATAAAAGTAGTTTTCTACTGTACAGAAAAGAAAAAGACTATTCTTCCATAACTCCATGGAGGGACATAAAGAATATTCACCATGGCTAAACCACATGAAAAATTAGAACTAAAACTCAATATATTCTAAGAATTTATTCCTATGCCTTGATCTCTATTAAACAATCTACTTTAAAGATAAAAACAACCTTAAATACATAACACAACTTTCAGTTCTGCACAAGTGTTTGCACAGGACTGTTTTTTCTACCCTGCTGGTAGGGTGATTGCAGGTAGCAGCTACTCATACACTGAAAGTGAGATAATTGGCCTTAACTGTGCTGAATGCTGTGAATAAGCAATCACACTTTGGTGGCCACAAATACATTAAAACTTTTTGTCCTATTGTATTCTGCCTGCTTCTATGTCTAATTCTGCTTCTATGTCTATAACAAAAAAAAAGAATTAATCTGTGTTGGAATGTATATATTTTCTTAGCAAACGACTTGAAAAGAACAGATCAATATTATCAACATTCATACACATCTTCTCTCATTGTGTCAAGTTGTTTCAATAGGAGATTATATATATTGCACCTCATTTTCCTCAGTCCTGTGTGTGACTCAAATGGAGTTTATGGATTCATTATTATGAGGAAGCTTTACTATTGGTGTTATTATGTTTATTTAATTGGATGAAGAAGAAAAACGTAAGTTATACAGGTCTTCAATAAACCACATTCAGAAAATATACTATTTATACCAAAAAGCAAACAAAACCCCTGTCTCCTGCCTTTTAAAGATTTCATTTTTGTTCTTCCAGTCTAGCAAACTGAAAATTTGCACTAATTTTGTCATGAAGATTAAAGCCTTAGATGTTAAAGAACAAGGATTTTCTAGCAGGAAGTATTTTTTCCCACAAAAAGGGAAGAGAGATTAATTGTATTTTGTTTTCATAGCTTTGTCTGGGATGACAAAGACTTATGTTTTCCTAGGTGAGACTACACTTTGAATAAAATAAACATGCATATGGGTGGTAATATCTGAGCACTGAAAACATCATATAATAGGAAAGTTCAATAGAAAATTACTGGGTAGAAATTTGAAGGTACAGTTGAGAGCAGAAGGAAATATAACAAATGGCCTTTCAAACAAACTTTCTAATTCAATAGAAATGTATTTCTATGTGAGAGCAATAAATTATATGAAGAGTTTACATATATATTGATGTTGGGTTTCATAGAAACCTTGCTTCAAACACAGTGTGCTGTGTCAAAAAAATAGCATCAAAATATCCACATCGAGAAAATGTATCAAAATGAGTCATCTACTGGATAAAAAGACGTGAAAAAATAAAAGAGGACCAGACCCTCCTACCTTTTCAACAGCTATGTATTGAAAAGAAAGATCTACTAGAGAACTCAAGATCAGAAGATCAAAATTTGAGTAAAGTAAAGAAACCTAGAGTTAGATATTAAGGTCTTGCAGAGGGATGGTATTTTAAATGCATGTACATTTAATTTCATTGTGTTTTATTTGATTAGCAAAGGCATTCTTCCTCAGTGCAGTGGTTCTGAAATTGCTGTAATAAGATTCTTCAAGAATTTTGTAGTGAATCTACCCACATACCAATGTAATTTGCATTCCCCTCTTGGGTGAAAGATCTAGATGCATATCTTGGTATTGTAAATTTTGAGTTGTCTAGCCATAAAGAGAAATTAAATGAAACAATACTTATATTACTTACTTCTCTTCAACATCATATTGACTCAAAACCAGTTGCATGCACATTGTCAAGCAGACTAGTTCCTTGCTCCAAAAAGTCTGTTTCAGGTGTGACAGCATATCTTTCCATAATTAATAAGCAGCCTGAACTTAGACTGCTTCCTAAAATACTTGATGAAAAATATGATCCAATAGTATGGACACAGGGAGAAGGTCAAGGGAAATAGATGGCTTTAACTTACTCCTTGCACAGATGCACAGGGTATGTCTGTGCTGCTTAATCAAATGTGCTTCATCACGTCCTTGCACTGGAACCAGCTAACACTGCAGAAAACCAGCACAGCAGAAATCAAGCTATTAAACTCTGTTCTCATTTCAAGTGGAACAGATGCATCGAAACCACTCGTTCAAAATGGTACCATGCTAGCAGCCAAGCAAAACTCACAAATGGGTGGATTAGTGACCAGCACTGGACAAAGGCATTCCAAACACTGCTAATTTATCAACAAACCTGACACAGCTTGTCTTCCCAGGATCATGCCCTGGTACTACTTAGCTTTTCTGTCCTAAGACTACACTGCATTGAGAAAATCAGTAAGAAGCCCTATTACTGAAAACAAATCCTTTATTTCTAATAAGAACTCATCTAAGGATAATGCTCAGCATAACTAGCAGAACGCTTATACAGGCAAAGGGTTTTTAATGTGAGATGGAAATAGAACTCTGCAATTGGCATAAAGTTTTAATACATTGTTAGAACAAGAAATCACTTAGAAGAGACTAGTAAGAGCCTGAAAGCTGTAAGCAAGGCATTTAAGATACAGTGTATATCTTTTCCTGAGGTTACTAAAAAATCTATTGATTCAATAAAACCAAATGCAACAGAATTGATAACCCATTAACACAAATAACAGATACACTTTACCTCTCCCTAGTTAATTCAAATTCAATGGCAATGCAATGAATCATTAAGAGTCCACTTATGAAATGCCCAAATAAATTGGGGAATCAGCATTGAAATTACTCCAACATTAAGTTTTGGAAGATATTAGAAAAATAAAGTGAATAGCCTCTCCTTCTCTGAGCATAGTTTGTATTATATGAAAGACTTCATTTCCATCTAAGTTTTGTGTACAGACCTGATATTTAATAATATATGGCTCTAATCTAAGAAAGAAAAAAAAAAAACCCAAAAAAAGAAAAACAAAAAAAAAATACCCCAAAATACTGAGATTTTTGAAGCTTGCAAAAGAATTCATACATATTTAAAGAATACATATAAAGTATATTGTCAGAACATCAAAAGTTTTAAAATAATAATTACTGAGAAGGATTTTAATTTTTTTTTTCTTTAAACCTGATTCCTGAGCAGATGAAATTGCTGTCCTCTTTGCTAGCATGTCTGTGTTTCTATATCCCTTTTTATGGCAGGGTCATATAATTGTAGAACATCTTGTTCCATTTCAATCAAAATTGACAGTTAAAGTGATGACCAAAAATTTTTTTGAATATTTTTAGGACATCTTAATATTCAATTGCATCTAAACATGACAACGGATTATATATGGAAGCTTCATATTTGAGGTGTAAATGTCCTCATCTTGGCATGACAAATCCTACCAAAACCTTCAAGGAGCCAACTAGAGGAAAGACACTTTAATACTGGCACATTTGAGGGAATACAACTAAAAGTGTTAGTATGTCTCAGATTCTCTGAGTGAATTATGCTGTTTACCAGCACTGTTTCAAACACTGCATATTAAAATACTCTAAACTAAAATTGAAGTATGGATAGGTTGCACTTCCAACCTTCTTATATGCCAATAAAAGAATATGGCTACAATTAAATACCTTGAAATCCAGAACTGGAACATAGGCACTTCTTCTTAATATGTCATTCAGGAACACAGGACAAGAACTTCTAACTTAAAGTAAGGAAAAATAATTCTGAAAATCAATAACAACTCTTTTGTTCTTTGCTTTTGGGAAAAGTCATTCCCCGAAGAATATAGCATCAGCTGGGTGCCTCTTGGTGTTTTGGTGTACCTCCACTGTCTATAACAAATGGCAAGCTTGATCTCATCTGGAAGTTGTTAAATTGTGCCTGTCAGCTATTCCATAATACATGAGTGGCATATCACTCTCAATTTCCCTTGACAATGCTTACCTTGTGCAGACACATGAAAGGCTTGGATGCTGATAAACTCACCTTCATCCATACCAATAATACAGAAAACTTGCATAACTGTGGACTTCTAATATTTAACTCTGGAACTACTGGTGTACTTAGTGGAAAATTTTGTAAGGCATTTAAAATATATTCCAATGAGGTGGAAAGAAATAACACAGTGCATTTCAGACAAATTGTGTCATAGGTGCACTTCAACTGTCCTGGAAGCAGTGTTAGTTCACATATCCTGGAACTGTTAGTTTTCCACAGGCAAATGCTTAACAGATCTCAAATTACAAATACTCTCTTATTAGAGCTTTAAGGAGAAGATAATAACACACAATACAACCATGAGGCAGTAATTCCAATTCTGCAAGATGATTCTTTGAAATTAGGAAAAAATGTAAAATATTTTAAAAAGAAAAGCAGTACTGTAGGATGCGAGTAAAATCCAAGTCTTCCTGGGAGGGTTTTTTTTTTTTGGCTTTAGGCTTTTTTGCTTTGTTTTCTTTAACATCTTCTAACAGCTGAAAGAAACTTCTGGAATAAATGTGACTCTACATTAGTTTGATCATATTTGTTTGTAGGTTTTAATGTTCCTATAGAAAATACATTGGTGCAATAGCTTTCTATTGTTCAAGTAACTAAACTTCACCTACTGCTTCAGACTTACACTAAGGTAGTGATCTCTAAAATTACTGGAGACTATTTCTATCTTATCTGTTTACCCAGGTCTTGCAAAATTTGAAGTCTACAGCCTGACAATACAACATTTTTTCTTATAGAGAAAATACCTACCTCAGTCTGTTTAATATATCCAAACTGTGAATATGTACCTCAGTCTTCAGTCTTTCTAAGTACCCTGACTGTAAACCCTTGTGAATATTGTCTTTGCTACAGAACTTTTTTTTTTAACATAAAATAATTAAAGATATTACATTTATTAAAAATGTATATTTTGTTTTCTCAAAACTCTGACTAACATAAGTTAATTGACTGTTCTTCATTCTTGGCATTGCCTTCTCATAGATCATTTCAAACCCTGTGCCTGTGAGACTTTAAATATGTGTCAATGTGAACAAAATTTGGCTCACACATCTGCTAGTTTGATTCACAGGATGAGAACCCGCACTTCTTTTATTTATGCTAATCAATAATGTAACAATAGACAATTCTGCACCATACATACTTCTCAGTTGTGTGAACAACTTATTCTGGCAGCAATTACAAGGGAAAGAGATGAGGGAACTTTTCTCAGTTAAATTTGAAAGGTAACTTGGGATAGCACAACTAAATTTGAAAGGGAATCCTGGTGGCATCTAGCTGATTTCACTTTTGACCCCACTGACTGTAAAGTCACAGCATTTAACAACACAAGATGCTTCGGAGTACACCGAGATATGCACACCGTGTGTTTATACTGGAAGTTTGCAGACTAAGAGTCAACATTAGATAACAGATGTAGAAACTCAAATTTTTGAAAAGAGAGGACTCTGATATGGTGAGGTCCGTAGTTATGCCCCTTAGTTTGCAGATTTTTTCAATTCTTGAAATGAAGACATAAGTAAATTGATAAATCAAGGTTTCACTATTCTTTTCTTTTAAAGGTATGTGAAAATCTGATTTCTAGTATCAAATGTGAATGTTCCATCCCAAGTGTAGTTTGAAAATTTGTATTGTGATGAATCATCCTTGGCAGTATATACCAGAAGTGCTATTCAGCAACTAAGAAGACAAAAACTGTTTGATGGGAGGTTTTAATTAGATTTTGTAATAATATGATTTCTAATATTACAATAAATGAAGAAAAGGTGCATGACTTCACTACAGATCTAGACTTTTGCCCTCTCAGTGTCTTATAAAATGAGATCATTAGGATGCTTTAAGCCACTGGATTTGATAACCTATCATGATTATACCAGTGTCTCTTAGCTCAGACGTATGGTCCATAACAAGATTGCTCATTGCAAGAGGACACTTGTCAGAAGACTTCAAGGAAGAAATACTCATTTATTTCAGTAGACAAGGGTGGATCACTAATACATAAATAAAAATCTAAATAAAATATGCATAAAACATAGAAAAAATCTAGTCTGTTTGTTTTATTACCCTGAAAAGATGAGACAATTTCATTGACAGTCTTCCTAGGTGCAAAGCTCTTGAAAGTTGTTTAGGTAACAGTAATCATCAACAAGGTAAACTCATAAGGTCATGATATAGTCATGGGTTCTTCACAAGAGTGTTGCCTTTCTGTCCTATGTCTCTGAAAGTCAGTCTGATTTATAATATAGCAATATTTCTAACTACATGCCTTATTTTAACTCAAAAACAACTGAGGCAATACAGTTCTTTTCAGACAGCATGTGGTCTCTAAATAAATACTTTCTCACTTTCTTTACAGTTCAAAATGCAGTTGGGAACCCTCTCAAGATTCTTCAGTATTCCCCATTGTTTTGTTAGCTGGTAGAGAAACTGTATATTACTGAGGACACCAGATTAGTAGCTGTCAGTTTTATTGTTACTTTAGTTAACACCATATCTAGCAGCGTATCAATATTGCAATTTCCTTTGATTTCTCATTCAAGGGTCAGGGTGTTTTAGTAACGTGTAATCTTGCAGTAATAATAGTATCCAGCTTTGAAGTGTACTGATTTAGACAACATTTATAAAATACTTTACTGTGTTTACATTTCTGTAGCCACCTGCCCAGTCTTAGTTTCAGGTCACAGTAAATTATTAACTCACACTGACTAAGGGTGCCAATTTACACTGTTTCAGCTACTCCATAGAAATTACGACGTGCCTCTGTAAATAGGAAAATTAGAGGTTTATTGTTTGCTTTCACTGGAAGATTAAGCAAGCTCTTTTTTGCAATGGGTTAAAAGTATGTGTCTGTATGAGTCTTTCTACTACGTAGCAATTTGCTGGAATTTGTGTTGCTTTCATATCTGAAAAACTTACCCACAATAATTTGCATATTTTTAGAAGGGCTGAGAGGGACAGAGTCAGAATTTTAATTTTCCTGAATTTAGTATTCACATAGGTAATTATCTATGGCAGACACTCCAGGTCTGTGACATTAATTCAGTCAAGGTTTAATATTTCTCTTTTTCTGTAAAGCAGAACACCTCTATAGGGAGGCAATGATATCAAATGTACTCATGGAATAACAGCTGCTGGAAAGCCAGGCTACTATAAGTAAGTGAGTAAAATTTGACACACAAATGCATGACAAGTAGCAACAGACAAGAAGGAACAGACTCTAAAGTTGTCTTTCAAACTTTCTCTAATTTCTCGACTGCTTATTTTAGACATACATTATTATACTTAGGAGGTCACTACTGTCAAGACATTAGTTTTAAATATGAGAATTTTTTGTTTTTAAATAAGAAAGTATGTTTTGTCAGAAAATTAACAGTGATCCTAACAGTCAGATTGAAGACTGAAGAAATCTATGCTGATGTGTGAAAGAATCATTTGCTGTTCAGGGGAAAAAAAAATAAAAATAGGAGAGGGAGAGTGAGTACGCTCAAGTGTGGAGCACCACATGCAGTGTGAAGCAAAAATAATTGGCCCATTGTTTTCTGCCGTTAAATGCAGCATGTTTTACATACAAAAGAAAGAGCAATATTATTTTCGGTTTCAGTCTGTAAACTGAAGTATAGCAGTCTTGACAATATTTCAATTTTTGTATGACTAGACTATGTTCAGTTAAAATCTACTACTCTTTATAAAATGTATTTCACATGTAATTGTTTATATATGATCACATACAGCCTTCTTTTATGTTCAGAGCTATGCACCTCTGTTGCTACTGATATTGTTTGTTGACATCTGCTGTGTAATCCTGATAGACTGCATCTTCCAATGGACTAAAATATTAAAGATATTAGTTTTACACCACAAGAAATTAAGGTGAAGGGAATGAAAAGAAAGAAATAGATGCAAAAAAATAGATTTTTTAAATTTATCTTCAACAATTTTTTTTTTTTTTTTTCTTGTAATTGTCTGGAGAATGTTTTAATAATTTTATTAGATATTCCGAAATTAAGCTATATGTTTGGGTGACAAACAATGACTTTGTGATTCAATTATGAATTCAGTTATTGTTATAATATGCTCTCACTATGTTTATCCTTTTTGGTTTCTTCAGATTAAAAACAATACGAAAAAAATCATTTACCTTCATTCAAACTCCACATTTAACAGTATATTCCAATCAAAATGTGTCATATTATCCTAAGTAAGCCATTACTTTTTTGACAGAGTCCATTGTTTTCTTACTTTTCATCAACAAGTAGTTACCATAGCAATAATCAAGTAGTAAATAGATTCCACCTAGCCTGAATAGACAAATCTGGCTGTGTTAACTGATCCTCATTGATCATAAGAATTAATATGCCTTAGAAGCCATCAACACAAGTTCTATTTTATTGCAAGGAAAAAAATCCCTTTTATTCTATGTTTATTTAGAATTGTATTTGTCTGTTTAAAAAAGAAGAAAGAGGTGTTGGCATTCAAGTTTTATCTCTGTTTCAGTAATTATATGTAACACCCTAAAATAAGATAGCAATCATAAAGAAACTTGGATTCATCTCCTATATGAAACTTCTACTCCATAAATCTCAACCCAAATTCCATTGTTGCCATGCTATTTAAACGGCAGGGACACAGAGATAAGAGAATGAATTGGAGCTAGGCTACCAGCTCTTGCAGAAAGTCTCTTGTACTCTTAAATCCTTTCATAATTATGTTCTGTCTTCATCTAAAGGTAGACCTTTTTTGGACACAGAACCTCAAGGTACATGACCTTTGAATTTCAGAATGTCTCAGAAAAATAAGTTATTTGATCGAAGGTGAAACTACTCTTGTTCAGTTAGAACTGTAAGAAAGAAACAAGACAAATATACATTTAAATGGAGCAGCAAAACAAAGAAAAACTTTTAAACCTTTTATTTATCATTTCTACAACTTATCTGCCACCTAAATTGATAATGAAAAATGAGATAGATATTATTTCCCCTGCCTATATTTGTCAGACTTGTAGCTACTTTGGACTCTTCAAGACCTTCTTCTTTGCCTTTCAATAGTAGGATCACAACACTGATATCGACAGTGGTCACCAGGAGCTCTACTAAAGTATAGGAGAAAAAGAAAACAAGAGTCAGGGTCTATATTTTAAGATGATACACCAGGAAAAGGCTGTTTTGTGTATGTCACATTGTATAAAAATATTGCTGACAAGGTAAACTGGGATTCCAAACAATCACTGAAAGTCAAGGGTAGGACATTTAAAACTGAAAAAAATAGTATTATTTTACTTGATACATAACTGACTTATTTAATTCATTGCCACATGATAATACTGGCATCTAGAGGAGTATTATTATGTATAGGAACTCTCTACAGATTGTAAGAAAATTCATAACTATGTAGTAGAGGATAAAATATTTTTAGATTAATATAAACCCATAAGCTCTAAGATATAAATTAACCACAAACTGACAGTAAATAGAAATATTTTTTTCTGTTGTACAAATTATTCCTTGTGTGTTTCAGAATTTTCTGCCTCTCTCTGATAATTCTAGTTGGGTCATTGGGTGAGCTAGGCAATGTGTTATGGCAATTCTAAGGCATTCTGCACCCTTGACTTTCAAAAACAGTTCACTTTATTTGCCCTTCACTATATTGTTCTTGAAATACATAATTAATTAGGATTTTATGCGATCTGTGTGTCCAGGAAATCTTATCACAGAAACATATTGACAATTAATCATAAAAATGTACTCTGTAAAAGTAAACTTTCTCTCAGCACAATGTGCCTGTTCGTATATAAAAAGCAAGAAATTAGACCAAAAAAATTGGAAGGAAAAATTATAAAAATATTGTCTTTTTTAGAGGGGAATGGTTATAGAGAAGAAACTTGAAGCTCCTATATAGGACTTCGCAGCAATAAAAAATATTCCACACTGAAGGCAACTTTCTAAGTTGTCAAGATAGTTCTTGACAAATCTGTATTTTACCAACAGTTTACTGCACACAAGGATCATCAAGCATTACAGAATATATAGATATCGTTCTGTATGAGCTCATACTGCAGACAATGATCGTTCAAGGAGACTGAAATCCTGTGAGCATATGCTTCATGTCATGCTTGGAAATACCAACCACTAGGATATCCCTTAACTATTGTTTTTCAAGCTGCATGATTTTGTGGTTGAGGTAGCAACAGAATGCTAATGTTTAACTTTTTAATTAGACTATAGAAATAAATACAATCTGTTGTGCTACAAAAAATCTGGATTTTTGCTGTTAAATGAAATTACATGTTTTTCTCTGTTTGCTGTCATCTACCTAATCACATAATGAAGAAAATGCATTGTTTAAACATGCAAAAGGAAAGCAAGGATTAACATTCTCTAATCAGGAGTTTTGCTACATCTTCTTGCCCCTTCACCTTCTACTGTCACAATTAATGGGCTACAGAAAGAAAACTACATTTTGATCTCTCAGAAGCAGGGTAGCCTGCTTGCTCAAGCACTACACTTCCACCTTTTCAATTTGGCAGCCTATCTACGGAGTAAGACCCTAATTAAATTTGATGATATCTGCTCAGTGCTTAGGACATGATTTACATCACAGGTGGAACACATCTAACAGTTTGTCTTAGTTTGCCTCTTTTGATCAGGAAAGGCTCAGAGCTGAGGTTTCATAAAGAGAGAATTATAGCTTTTTTCTTCAAGAGGAGGCCATTTATGTTCAGGAAGGGGTTCTGCAAGGCTCCATCTTGGAACCAGTTTTCTTCAACCTGTTCATAAACAATCTGGACACAGGACTTGAAATTATACTAAGTTTACCAATGATACTAAATTGGGAGTAGCTGTTGGCTCCCTTAGAGGTGGAAAGGACCTGCAAGAGAGACCTTGGCGAATCAGAGGGCTGGGCAATCACCAACCATATGAAGTTCAACAAGGGAAAGTGCCAGATTCTGCACGTGGGATGGGCAACCCTAGATCTATGGACAGACTGGGGAATGAGATGCTGGAAAGCAGAGCCATGGAAAGGGACATGGGGGACCTGGTCGATGTCAAGCTGAACATGAGCCAGCAGTGCCCTGGCAGCCAGGAGGGCCAACCCTGTCCTGGGGGACATCAGGCACAACATCACCAGCCAGGCAAGGGAGGGGATTGTCCTGCTCTGCTCTGCTCTGCTCTGGGGCAGCCTCACCTCGAGTGCTGGGGGCAGTTTTGGGTGCCACAGTGTAAGCTATTAAACTATTAGAGGTCATCTAAATGAGGGCAACGAAGGTGGTGAAAGGTCTGGAGGGGAAGCCATATGAGGAGCAGCTGAAGTCACTTTGTTTGTTCAGCCTGGTGACTTGAGGGAAGACAGAGCAGTGTACAATTTTTGCATGGAGGGAAGAGAAGGGGCAGGCAGTGACAGAACCTGTGGGCAAGGCCCGAAGTTGTGTCAGAGGAGGTTTAGGTTGGATTTCAGAAAAAGGTTCTTC
>VZRO01004886.1:37200-52884 GCA_013397915.1 Daphoenositta chrysoptera | reverse complement strand
TAAAGTCACCCCAAGACAGTCACTAATTACCAAATATTTCTGTAGTTTCAGCTCTTTATACACATTTTTTTGAAAGCAAGTTGTAAAAGTCTGTCATATAACCCAGAGTTAGTATCCAGTCCATAACAAATACTTTTGGTATTATTTCATGAAGGTCAGTTCATCAAATGTGCATGTGTCTCTCTGCTTGATGTCTCAGCTAGTCAATCCCCAATATATAGGAGTGTATTCAATCAAGCCTGATTATCTTCTTCCCTTTGGTTCAAGTTTCTGAACTGCAGTACCCATAAATTCTGTTGATATAGACAGGCTCAAATTCTAGTAAGAAAAATTCAATTTCCTTTCATCTAGAAATACACTAAAACGAAATACAGTCGACAAAGAAGTGAGAGGAATATGGGCAAATAAAACTAAAAATACAGCTCTCCACGAATCTGAAATTAAATTAAATTTTCAGGGACAAATTGGGACTCGCCTTATGGTAAGCACAAAAGCAGATCAAGATTATTGAAGACATTAGTCTCCCACAGAGACCTCCCCTTTTCTTTATTCCAGTGAGACCTTTGCTATGTGATATCTCAAAGACACAGCATGAAAATGAGAACTAAAGATTCGTTTTCTAACTCAGCCACAAGTGCATATTTATATATTCCCAAGTGGGCAAGTATCTCTGTGCCTTTGAGCAGTCCTGTGCGCCACAGACATGCCCTATTTAGAACCAAGACAACTGCCTTCATGCAGGGGAAAAGTTTTCAATATATTTAAGATAAAGAATAACATTAATGACCGGCTGCATACCTGTGAGATTTAAAGTACAACATTGCTTACATGTTTAATTCTTGCTCTGTAAATATTCTGCTACACTACAGTAAGTAATTTCCAATTGCACTGGACCTTAAAGTGATTGAAATATTTATATAGTGGCAGAGTTAGATGAATTATTCTGCAGTAAAAGATTTAATTATCTTGAGAAAGGTTCCCAGAATTGAACGGTTTGAAAAATTACCTTTTTAAATCCATTTTAGAGATATTATTAAAATCTTGATTAAAGAAAAGACAAAAACTATTATGACAAGGTAATGCCCCCACCAAGATGTGGATTTGTTTAGATACAAATATTTTGCAATGTGTAATTGCAAAGCTAAGACAAATTACACTTTTTTCTTCATAGAAGATTCTAGGGCATAAGCAGATTGAGCATATTTGCATGTTTAATACAATCTCCTCTGCTCCTCACTTTAATACATTCTGATATGGCCATTATTATTTACTATCTCCACAAACTGCATTTAACCTCCCTCAGCCCTGAAAATCACGAGAAGACCATAATCTTTTGGAGCTCTCTGAATTCCTACATATTCATTTTTCCTTCCTGACATCTCCCACACATATGGATTATTTTAATTTTTATAAACAATTTTTAGCAGAATGATGAAAAGGAGTATGAGAGACAAGATCTGTAAAGTCCCAAAGACTGTTAAGTATTTATAGAAATGCACTAAACTACCATTACATATATTCTTTCCTTGCTTATTGGCAGTCAAGAAAACAGATGTACAGTGTGCATACCAAATTATGCTTAAGTGCCCAAAACACAATTCAGAATAAGCTGAATTTTCTTGAAAATACTTGTAAAAGCTAAAATTTCCTTTTTAGTTAAGACATAGATTCAAATCAGATACAAGCTGGTTTGATAACATTTTAATGGCTTTCATAGAGATTCTTTCCTGGTTAGTTACCACTGGGTATGTACCTTTTTTACAAGGAGACTCAGTACTCTGAGGGGCAATTCTGTCCCAGTTTTAAACTGGATTTGTCAGCAATGGTCACAGATGGGAGATTATTTTCTGAGAGAGAATGATCAAGAGAGCTGCCACAGTAGAAATAGAAAAAAAAAAAAGAAGTTTTGAATAGAAATAACAAGGCACACAATGCTGTGAGTGGTGTGTATCTTAAGGTGCATGATACTCTGCATAGCTTCGTATCCTCACTTTCACAGGAAAGATAGCATCACGTAGAATTTGGTACCTTAATAATTAATGTATACACAAATTCTTGTAAGATATCTAAAATCTACTGTGCAGAGGTGGATAAGGAAAACATATATCAAATACAAATATGTGCAACTTCAGTGCTGAAAACCAAGAAAAGCAACAAAATACAAATTAGACTGTGGGATCGTGCTCTCTCTGCACCATTTTTGCCCCGAGAGTTTTGATGTTAAGCAGGTTTCACACACATCCACTTGTCAGAGAGTCACTGTGGACAGATGTTCCCTGTTGTACTGGTTTACACGAGGTATTAAGATCAAAGACTGCCAGCAGGAATGGTCTTTCCCACCAGATCCTCTCTACAAACATGAAGGAAGCAGATAAGAGCCATCTGTTATTTTGCCAGTACAGATGTTAGTTTGTTTTATCAGACCTTTGCTGCATATCCACTTCAACTGGGATAAACTTCACTTGGTTTACACTGGGAACAAGGAGCAGTGTGTACATTATGAAAGGCAGCTAACAGCCCTTTAATGGAACTATAACTTTTTACAGTGAGAAAAAATGGCAGGAAGTACAGTTCCAAAAACAATACTAAAAATAAGAACCAGTCAAAAAATGAAAGTTGGCAAAAACTTGTGTCCTTTTGCCAAGAATTTGATTAAATGTTTGCTTAAAAACCTGGTTTGTTAAATTTTGAATATAGCCTGATTAGGAAGAATATTTGGGGGATCTCACAGCTGCATGGATATTCCTTTTACTTCTATTTTCCCTTGTTTCTCTTTCCATTATCTTTTCTTAAAATTATTTTTGTAATTAAAGTCTTACAGCTCCTCTCTTCCTTGTTGTATACTGACCCAATCATCCTCCCTATTTTAACCAGGGTTTCTGCTTTGAGTCATGAATTCTTTCCCATTTTAATGTCACATGTCAGAACTGGGGAGATAAAAACCCAAAAGGAAAACAACTTACACAAAGTCCCGCCTATAGAAGCAGAACAATCTGTTCAGCCCTAATCTCTCAAATTGATGTTATGCTTTGGTCTCAGTAGTAAAATTGGGATAAATCCTAATATTCTAACAAGAGCCTAAAATAGGTATACATATTTGAATGAAAAATTTACAAACGTTTTTGCCTGTAGCCTAAGACAAACACAATTTTAAGTATACTTTAAGTATACTTTCTTAATACTTAATACTTGTCTAATTATTTTCAATTGTTTGTTTTCATACTACTACAATAATGCAAGTTCTTCTAAAAAGAATATTATGAGGTGCGGCAAAAGTGTTTAGCCTCATATAGGCAAAAACTTTCCAATAGGCACATTCCTTATTAAAGCCCCACTAGTCATTTGAAGAACAGACAGAAGGGTCAGAAGCACCACATTACACAATGAGTTTGTCTCTAGGAGGCACATGTCAATTCTGAGCCTCAACTCTGCTCTCTCTTCACATGCCATGTTACTCCCCTGAAATACAGCTGCAGTTTTACTCTGCTCTCAGGGACTGCATACACATGTTGCAGTGCAAATAGAGTGCATATATGCACTGTACTTTGAGATTCAGAGACTAAAGCTTCATTTCTGTTTAGATTTTCAAAGTAGAAAATAATTATTTTTCCCCTTCACCTAAAATTTAAATTGCTGTGCACCTTCTATCTCCTTTCTTACATAGTTTCATAGCCCACTAGTCAGAAACTCTGATGCTGGTGGATTGTGAGAGTAATCAGCATTCCAGCTCAGTTTACATGCTAGGGACATACAGTAGATCCTTCATCTAAGCTAAAACTTATATTTCTTTCTTTGTCGTTTCCTTACTGCACTGTAGATCAATCTCACAGATTCAGAAATTTTCAAGGGACTCTGATTTCACACAGGATAAGGCCTTTCCTTTCAAATTGCTATTAGTGCTGTTTCAAAGAACCTGTATTTTCTGACAACAAACTTAACTCTTACAGAAATCTTGGCAGAACACAGATTTTTGTTATATCAACAATACAGAGACAGGCAATTATTGCACATACCTGAGACCATTACATGCCATACTATCTTCCTTAGGTGTAACCAACCAAAGGATCAATATGTAACCACAAAACACCAAAGCCAGCACATTAGTAATCTAAAAGACACTTCATTAAGTGGCAGATTTTCACTTTCCAGTTGGGCAGATTGAGACACAGCAAGTTTTTCACTCTGTAAAAGATCTGCTCTATATTATGGACCATAATATATTATGGACCAGATATATTACATCTGCTCTATATGGACCCTGCTCTCTATTAGATACCATCACATGGTGCAAAGCCTCTTTTATTCCAGTCGTAGAAGCACAAGCTTAACCTATTGCTGAAATTTAAATAATGAAATGGGAATCATACATATTCCAATCACTAAATTATTTTAATTTTCCTGCAGTATTCACATTTAAAGTAATGCAGTAACATTTTGAAAGTTGTGTGAAAGACCAGTTGTCACATTAATATACACTTGTGCCTTGGTAGCTTTTGAAAAATGCATCTCTTCTGCCTGTTGTCAAAGTACTGAAAATAATTAGCTGATAATGACTAGATGCAGCAGTTCCAGGACTTCAGACGTATTTCCATTTAACCATCTATAAATACCATCATTAAAAGAAAGTAATTACTCCTGAGTGATTGTCATTTTGCACATGTGAGTCAGACTTCAGAAATACAGACAGATCTTGTTTCTACAAATGCCTGGTCCAAAAATATTTTAAATTGTGTTCTCCAACATAATTAAAGTACAAAGACAAGGATATTTGTTATTCCAGTTCATGTATCTGGTGGCTAGTAAAGTAAATTATAAGCCAATGAAAGCATCAATTGCAAAATATTCCCTTCTGAAAGGGAAGAAAAACAAAAGAAAAAGAAAGGATGCTGGGAAACCTTTCAGATGTTGTTTGTATTTCTCTGTGCAATCACAGCTCTGCAAAAACTCTGTCCATATTCCCAGTCCTTTAGGGATTGCTTTTATTGAACTATTAGATCTGCCCCGCTGCCAGCCTGCTGAGAAATTCTCCCAAAGAACTACATTGATTAATTTTGCTGTCTTGCAGAGATTATCTGGTACAATCTTAGTCCAGAAAAAGGGGAAAAGAATGACAAGTTGAGCACCACCACCATCAACCTGATATCTAGGTTAAAGGGAAGTCCTTGAATTAAAGAATTTAGTCCAATGCTGTGAATAAATATAGCTAAGTACAAATACAAGCCATCAGTGTTACAAAGGTCTTTGTTATTAAGGATGCCTCATCTTAAAAATGGAAGAACTTCCCTTTTCACTTCCTCCCAGTTTTTCTCAGCCCAGATATTCCACTGAGTACTCATTTCCCAAAGAAACAGAAGACATAGGGGCTGACTGGTTAAATGACACTTAGGCAGTAACAAACTCTTTCCTACATATCAGCACATACTTATTGCAGTAACGATCAGTGAGGTTCAGCAGTCAAGAGAACATATCTGAAAATTCTAAAAAGTACTAAGTTCTACACTTCCACAGTTTCTCCTTTTTTGGGTAACACCTGCACTTAGGTTTTCATTTCTAAGTAGGAGAGAAAGTAGCTTTCTGCCTTCAGAAACTCCTGTACATGTACAATGGAAGCTGGTATCTTTTTCAGTTACATTTGCTAACTGAGAAGGCTTTTGTGTTGATGGCCCCTCCTTTTCTTCCTATCACTAAAGATAAAAGATTATTTGCTGAAGTTGGGAGAGAGCTTTAGTAGTGAGTTTGAGAAACAGAACACTGAGTAATTTCAGAAACAAAGAATGATGACTTTTCGTACTAAAAAAATTGCAGTTTTAGTTTTTGATGGAAAATTAAGCAAACATTTCCATTTCCTGAAGAAAGATGACAGTGATAGATATGATGGGCAAGGACTAGGGAATTAATAGCCCAAAATATATCTGGACTATGATCCAAGTCCTTGCCATTCTCCAGCATCAAATATTTAGGAATTTGTATTCATTCATTCGTGCAACTTCTATTTCTTTTCCAGATATAGGAAAATGCAATTGTGCTGCTCGAATATTTGAGCAGATTCTAAAAATTTTTGCTATTAATCCATCCTAGGTTTATGAATTAGAATTTATGCAGTTCTATTTCATGCTGTGAGTATCCTGGGATGTGGAATTGTATGTGCTGAAAGGACTAGGTAAACTGAGATGATCAAAGACAATGTATCCTCATTTATGTTTGAACGTCTACTGCAAATTCTTCTATGTGTTTACTTGATAATTCATGGGCCACCTCTGGGGATGAAGTATCTCATTTCCACGGCAGGATTGGCAGCTGTACAACTGGTGTTACAAACAACACTTAGATCAACTATACTCCAGAAGTGATTAGACTCAAACACAGATGTGCCTTACATTAATTCTGCATTTTTTGTTACATCCTCTAACACTAGAAGACAATCTTAAGTCAAATGACAGAAATCTAAGGAGTCAGAAAACAGATGCTATGTGACCTCTGATTAGTGTTTAGTGGGTAAATGAGAATCCTATAAAACCATTATGCTAGCATTACTGAAAAGCTTCCTGTGAAGGGAAGAAAGAAATTGTAGCTAAGATCTATTATATTGCCAGTGACATCTGAACATGCACAAAACAGAGCATGACCAATTTATGTTCATCACCAGAAACCACAAAAGAAATAAAGCACCCTGAACACTTTCTTGTACAAGCTTGATGTAGTTTTGTTAAAATTATATACAAAAAAGCTTGCTGAGTATTTATCTTTTTATAGATGTTCAGACAGCTGTATAATATATAAAATATATGCATTATAAAATATACATGAAATACGAGTCTGTAAGTACACAACAAATTCTGAACAAAAAAGTGCAAGCAGTCGACAGAATGTAAGTCCTGATTTCTCTGTATTGCTCTTCAGGGATATGCTGCAAAACCTTCCCTCTTCATATTTACCAGGAAATCTCTACCCATTCCTACAAATATTCAAAATCCACTCAAACATCAAGGGCTAAATGCTTCCACTGTTTATAGAGTGCATTTCAAGAATTAATTCAGTGAAGCAATTTGTGACCTACTTGGGTAAATAACTATTGTTTGTCCTTCTATCCTTTTTTCCTTTGTCATTTTTTTTGTTTGTTTTTTTTGTTAACTGGTGTTGAACTTTCACCAGTTTGAAGAATAACTGAGAAGGTGCTATAGAGAAGCGGAAACTAACCTCAGGAAGAGCAAGCATAAAATGTACTTAATAAAACTAATGCCTTTGAAAATCTCTTCCAATATGTGATGCCTTCAAGTAACCATGGCTTGCTTGAATGCTTTTTGATGGGTGAAAGCTTAAAGATTGTTTAGTTTTTCCATCACAGAATATGCTAAATGCAATCCTCTCTTATTCTTACACGGAAAAAAGCCCCAAAAGACCGAAAAGTCTTCCAGCAAGGTTGTATCTCTCAATGTTGCCTAGCCTAATATAAAGAAAAGGTGAAAAAATGAAGCTGCTTTCCAGCTCTAATACTGATCTGCTCCACATTGGTAAAAAGTGAATTCATTCATTATATTGCTTCATCTTTTTACCTCTTTGACTGTATACAGATTGCAAATTCCTTTAAGTGGACATGGTTTCTTCCTGTACCTAACACACTGGTTTGGATGAAGACTTCATGCACTTCTGCAATGTGAGAAACAAAGGCAAACATAACAAATAATAAATTTGGTGCGCATACTCACATTTAATTTTAAACTGAGCGCCCCTAGGTACTTATCTCATCTGAAGGTGCAGCCATCAGAATGACTTTTAAAACCAGATCAGGTCTACTTACAAGCACCAATACTTAGCCTCACAAGAATATCTAGTAAAGTTAGTGGAATTTCTGACAGGAAAACACAATGGTCATACTTTTCAAGTAGGACCTTGTCCTGTAAGATTATCAGCAGAACCAGGATTCTAAACTCTTTATGCATTTAGGGGATTTTTTTTTTTTCTTCCCAGGATGAATTAGTTCTGAATGATGAATCTGTATGAATACGCTCCTCTACGTTAGTCTAATAAAATACATCAAAATGGCTTTTTAAATATTAAAAAAGCACTCAAACCTCTATGCATTTTGGGCTTTTGCTGTTATTTCTATTTTTAAGAGTGTTTAGTGCCCTTTTCCAGTTACTCTAGAAAGATATTTATATACCATATTAAATATCTAGAAACTAGAACTACAATCTCTAGTATCCTGAAACAGTAATAAAAACTGGAGGACAAAGACGAATAATATTGTGCCGGGTCGGCCAAATTAGAGGAGAAATATCCTCTGAGGGAAGGCAGATTACCACCACCCCTCCCCCAAACCTAGGTTCGGGAAAGAAAAAAAATTCCTCGAAGGAAAGTGAAAGAGAGAAACACTATTTATTAAACAAACACACAGAAAGGATAACAAAACTAAATAAAACAAAACAAAACAAAACAAAACAAAAAAATCTCTCACTGTGGAGAGAAACCTGGAAAAATTCAGAGTCCTCTTTGGCCTCTTCCCTCCTCAGAGATGGGTCGATGGGGCCCCTTCCAGGAGGCCTTGGAAAAGGAGTTCTCCCCTGGTGTGGTCCGATGTTGTAGAACAGTCCCAAAAAGAAGAAGGAGGAAGAAATCCAAAAAAGGTCTCAGGAAAACTCTCTCTCTCTCTGGAGAAAGGGAGCTGAGAGCTGTCTGGAGAGCGAGGTCACTGCCCTCCACACTCTGCCGCCGAGCCCAGAGAGAGCTGCGTGTGTCCTTAAGAAATTGTTTTGAAAAGTTCGCTTTCCTCTTGCACCCAGTCTTAAAGGCACAGGATTCATCTTCTGGGCATAGAGTGGTGATAGGGGATACACATCATAAAGTCATCCCAAGACAGCTATTGAAGCCAAATGTACATTGTTTTCTATTATAACAGAGAGGAAAATAAGACTGCCAGTGGGTTTCACAGTGTTTAGGTCCGGAGAATGTTTAAGCTTGCTGAGGACTGAATTTTCAAATATTTTTTGACAAGTGACACTCAACAGCTGTGACACGTCACCTTCTCTACCCCCACACGTACATACACCTGTTGTTCACCAAACTCCAAAGATAGATCATGCAAACCATTACTCTACTCAGAATCTTCATAGACTTCTCTGTCCCCTCTGCCCTGGGGAACTAAAAATTCTAGACAGAGATTATTTTCAGTTGCAATCAAATGGTGCTGAATCACTGGCTTACCTCAGAACTCTGAATAGAAGGGAACAGAGAATGCCATCTTCCCTAAGGAGAGAAGGATCACAACACTGACACATTTTTTTGTACAGTTTAGTAGCCAGCAAAGGCTTTTCTGGCATGGTATCAGAAATAAAGGAATGATCTTACACTGTTTTCAAGAAAGCAATACAAAATGTTAATCATTGTCAGTTCCTAGAAGATGTTGTTATGCAACACAGACACAATATCTGCCAAAGTATACAAAATGGGTGAATATTCTGTCAAATTCTGAAATATCTGAAGCACAGAATGCCTGGGGTTGGAAGAAATCTTACGGATCATCTAGTTCCAGCACAGTAGTTGGGTTCACATTAGAATGATTTCTCTGTAGCTTGTCCTACTGCTAAAATTCTGGAATACAAATGATGGCAAAATTATTATTCTATTGTTCTTCCAAATTCATGTACTTTAAACAGTATAGAAATGGCTTAACACTAAAGCAAACTTACAGCAGACGACTGTTCTTTCAGTGTCCTAGCACACTGTGAACAAGGAGGAATAAAGAAGAATCTTTTAAGTGTTACATAAAATTTTCTCTGTAAGCCAGAGCTCAAGATATAGATATTTTTCTATATCCTGCCTAAGCCCTGAAATCAGACTTGATGCTCAGACCTTCCTTATGCATAGATCTTCTCCTGCTCATCTCTTTTAGGTAAATCCTAAATCATAGGGTAAATCCTCACAAATATGTGCAAGACAGGCACTAGAAAGTGGAAAAAAAAGGTGAAACATATCCTTTAATTTACATGAATTTGGATGATTTAGCTCTGCTTCCTTTACCTGCCTTTTTCCCTCTTGCCCCCCAAACGATGGGAAGAAGGAGGAAAGTCTTTCCCATAAATCCTAAAAACATGATCTTTTTTCAACTGTTCATTCCAATTGAAATTTTAAACCAGAACTTTTGAGAGCTCCAGCCAGTGAAAAAATTTAAAAAGTCATTTTTCATGAAGATCAAGTTTCTATTCAATAGTCTGCAATAAACTTGAGTAAAGAGAACTGTAGTGATGTTGCCAGGCTGACGGATGAAAGTGTCCCCTGACAATTTGTCCTGGCCAAGAGAGAGAGTTCGGTGCTTCTCAAGTTTGGTGTTTAAAAACCCAGTAATCTGCTGCCAAAACAAGAGAGGAGTTGGAGTTTCAATTTATACTAAAGCTGTGGAAATAACGCTGGAAGTTTAGTGTGGTAGGGAAAATCCGTGGCACAGGTCAAAAAATCACCCACCCCCCCCTCAGTTTCATACACCACCAGCCATAAAGCATATCTAAATCAATACACTTCCAGATATCAGTACAGCATTATGAAATTTATAATTGCATCAGATCCGTGATTTCCCAATAGCTCTGACTCTATAATAACTAATTTTAAGCTAGAAGTCCCACTGGTGACCTACAAAAGAAAGAGAAAAAATGGGACATTTCACTGAGGAATGCTAAACTGATGCTGCAAGGACTATGCTCCACATTGTAGAATGATTTACTGTACTTTTTTGTTACAAAAAAATGAAATTAATGACTTAATAAACATTTATAATCTGACCTTTGCAGATAACTTTAAGGGTTTTATTGTCTTTTTTTTTCCTACCATTTGCAAAAATAATCTTATTCTGATACACAAAGCAAGGAACAAAAGATAATAAAGTATTATATTTATAAGAAAATAATGATATATTTTTAAAATAATGATAAAAAATAATATAGAAATAAAAAGTAGTATATATTTAAAGAGAAATAATTCTCTGACAGCATGTGACCTATAAATATGAACCTAAGACTTATGCACAGCATGCTTTAATTTTTAAGGTTACTTCAGAATTTAGCCTGAAATGCACATGGAGAACAAAAGGAACCATAACGGATTCCTGCCGTAAATAAGCACCACGTTTCCTTTCCTTAAGAGGAAAAGGTACAGGCATTCAAAAGGCAAATGTGAAGTCATAAAGAAGAAGTTGAGATAATTTCTGGCAGCTGTAAGAATAAAAAAGATACGTGGTTAAACATTCCATTCCGTATTCTGAATCACAACATTAAATTAGTTATAGGAAAAACCTTTTAACATTATTTGGTTATAGAAAAATTGTTCACAGTGGTATTGTATCCTGTCCCACCTGCCTGCCCAGTATAAAACACATGAAATATATTCCACTGCAATTGTATAGCTACTCATACTTTGTGGCTGTATATTAAAATTATAATTATAATCACGTGTGACCATCCTTCAAGAAAAAATAAATTCTAAAAAAATCACAATGCATGGCTGGTGTTCCCCTGCCCTGTGATATCAAAGCCACCTTGCCACAGCCAGTACAGCACACTGGCAGCCAAGGAAGGTCTGTGACTGCTCTGGGGACCCCCTGTGCCTCCCCACACCAAGTAGCCTGCAGAGGTGTCTGTTGTCCTCATTTGGTTTATAAATAAGTGGGAATTAAAAGGCACGTCAGTCCAGGGTCCCCAGCTGGGAAGAGGCACAGAACCACAACCCAGTTTGCTTGGTTTGAGTAACTCACGCATTAGCAGGAAAGCTGGAGCACTGGCTACTGTCCTGATGGTGGCACCTCTTACTCGCAGGGTAGACTTTACTCTCTCAAACTCCAGGAAAACTGGTAGTCAGAAATTTTGGCAGAAAGCTGGTGGGCCTCAGGAGCTGATGTCCCTAAGTCCATTCACTCTATGGCACAAACTGAAACATGAAAGCCCCTGAGCTGGTTTTGGCTGGAGCAGGGTTAATTTTATTCACAGTGGCAGATGTGGAGCTGTTTTGGATCTGGACTGGACACACTGAAGATAATACAGAGAAGTTTTTGCTGTTGCTGAGCAGGGCTTGCACAGAGCCGAGGCCTTTCTGCTTTTTGTACTGCCACGCTGGTGGAGACTGGGGGTGCACGGCAGGGTGGGAGGAGACACAGCCAGGACAGGTGACCCAAAGGGATATTCCAGACCATGTGACATCATGCACTGTAGATAAAGTGGGGGGACGAAGGAGGAAGGAGGGGACATTTTAAGTGATGGCATTTGTCTTCCCAAGAACCTGTTTTGTGAGATTGGGCCCTGGTGTCCTGGGGATGGCTGAACCTGCCTGCCGATGGGAAGCAGGGAAATGATTCCTTGTTGTGCTTTGCTTGTGTGTGCAGCTTTTGTTTGCTCTATTAAACTGTCTTTACCTCAACCCATGAGTTTTCTGCCTCTTACACTTCTGATTCTCTCCCTGATGCTGTAGGGGGGTGAGCAAGTGGCTGCTGGCTGGGGTTACACCACACCTCTGTGGGCAGGTGTGGAAAAGTTTATCAACTCACACTCCCCAGCAAGCCCCAAGGACTGGCCTCTGCTGAGCTCCAAAGAACGTGCCAGAACTCAGCATGGGCTCCTAATGTCCTTGTCACGGGACCATTAATGGTGTTCCTAAAAGCAGACACCTTTTTCCCCCTTCCAAATGCTTAGCACAACTGTTACAACACTACTTTTAAAGGACAAGTCACTGTATAACCTCAGTTTTGTTAAAGGCCCAAGGGTTCACTTATCATCTAGAGCACAACTATCACATTATACAAGGGAAACTGAAGAAACACAATTCTATTGACTGAGGAGAAGAAAGAAATTAAACCAACTCCATTACAGAGATAACCACAGGTTAAATTTTGTTATAGGAGATTATGAAATTACTCATACACTCCCATTACTGAGGACTCAGGTTTGCTTTCATGTCAAAACATTATATAAAAAGCTCCTATTCTTGTAATATTTGCCTCTCATATATTTATGTATCTATTAAAAGCATCACTAATTATTTGCTACTAAGAATGAGCTAATTAGATCTTGCACTGTGTGAAAGAGATACAAAGCATGTAACTTGTGTTCCATTAAAATAACTGCAAACAAAGGAAAACGTAGAATTCCAAGAAAAATGAAAGAGCTGACAAATCTACTCTACTTTGGTTACTTTGGATGACAAGCTGAATTACAAACCTACATAAAATATAAGTATCAACAACAAAATTAAAACAACCCAAATCTATCATCTTTGACTTTTGCAAATGTAGCAGCTGAACAACCTGCAGGGAAATACCTCAACTACATAACATTTATTTAACAAATACCTTGTTCTATTTCCCTTTCGACTGTATTTAAATCAAGGATTTATAAAAACCAATAATCTGCCAATTACTGCTGGTTTACTTTGTTAAAATTTATAATTGAGGTTTAAAAGGCTAAAATTATTCAAATAGAATAAGACTACCTGGGGTAAAATATTTTTAATTAATAAATAAACTGTTTTGAAACAAACTCAACTGTATTTGTAGAACCAAATTTCACCAGGCACCTTTGGAAAGATATTATGTAGGCTTGGAAGCCACAAGTAGATTTGTTTGTTTGTTTGTTTTATTTTTGATAAGCATAATCCTCTTCCCAGTTCCATTTTTTCGAATAGCAACTTATACAAGGACTTGAAGTAGTCTCTTCTGAGTCACCTTGTGCCTTAGCCAGCATTCATAGTCTCTTAGAAATCATCTTTGCACTGCTTTGGAGGACAAGAGAAATTTTCAAAGCTCACCGTGTTCTGCTTTGACTACAATATACTCTTCAGATTGGTAGAAGTGACAAAAAAGCATCTTTGATATGGTCCCCATTTGCTGATGAGTTATTTATTCTTCACATGTAAAAAGTTGCAGCTAATAAGGAATCTGCAAGTGGAGACACATCAGTGGTCTGAGTGGTATTAACTTGACTTTTGGCTTAAGGCCAGAACAGAAGCAAGGTTCCAGTCCTTCAGATATCTAACAAAAACATACCCTAGTAGGAGCTCCCTCTAACAATTCTTACCTGTTCAACCTTTTCTTACAAGTGGATTTTAATTAATAATTGATTTTAAAGCACTCCTAATGTCTGAACACTCACGGATGTAATTAGCACTTCTGTAAGGAAAATTAATCTCAATAAAAAAATGAAATTATAGAAAACCATTGTCTTCCCTATGTATAGAACCTGATCTTTCAGGCTATAGGTTCAGGCTTTCAGACTCTGATCCCTGAGCATATAGTGGGTTGCACAACTTTGATTTTTCCAAAGTACACAGATAAAGCCTAAACATGCCGAGATTTCAATAAAGCAGCTGTGTATTAAAAAAAAAAATCTTATCTGGAAAGATACATTTACTTCTCATATTCTATAAGTTATATTACAATTGGATATTGAACGTGTAACTTAATAGAGGATAACTTAGAGATATAATTATGGATATTCCAAAGCATGTAGCCCTGTAAACCAACAGCTTAGCTTAAACACCTAAAGGCAAACCAAATAGTTATTAAACTCCAAGCCAAACAGTAGTCATGCAGTAGTATGCAGAAGTTCTCACATGTCAAGAATAAAGGCAAAACAGCCAATTTTTGTAATCATTTCTATACATGTTTGTACTTATAGATGTATTGATGAGGTTTTCTTGCTGACAGCGGTAAAAACACCTGCCTCTACCACAAAGAGCTTCTGACGGAAACTGCATTGTTTCTATGCTAAGAGTATAGAAAGGGAATGCAATGATAAATAAAATCCGTTACATGAGATGAACACAGTGTGCCTTTTCAAAACTAGTGAAGAGTGCTTGCAGTCAGGGAGAAACCTCCAAAATATTGTTCTTCTAACCTCAGAAAATTATGAAGGTGATAAACATTAGCTCCACATAAGTTTTTTTTGTAATTATCATTAATTTGCTGTTCAAATTAGAACAGTGCTTTAAAGGTCAATCATCTGCTAAGATGCAAGGAGAAAAAGTCCAAATAAGAAGTAAAATGGTACCAAGACTGAAGGACACAAAACCAAGATTTGTCTGACGAAATTTATCTTCTATTCATCCACTGAATATCTACAAAGTTACCCTCACCAGAAAGTGAGGGAAGATGTTCATAATTAGTTCCATTTTGATGTTTAGCTAACCAAAGATAGATTAATCTGATATTGATTACCGGACTGATCAGAGGAAATCCCTTATTTCCCCTCCCATGAAATTTCTCTGCAATAGTGTCCCGGTTTTGGAGACAAAAGTCTTAGGAGGAAACGCTCCGGCACGAGGGCCTCCCCCAAGGAAAGAAAGGGGGCCTCTTCCTTTCCTCTGCCAATAAAACAAATTAACAAAAGCAAGTGTGTTGCAGTTTGGTTATTTTGGATATTGTTAAATGGTTTGTTCCCGGTTTTCCCCTTTCCCCCTGTTGGTCTCACCCCGGACCCCTTCCCCGCCTTCCCCCCCGTCAATGTAATTGTTAATCTCTGTCAGCAACCCCCTATTTCCAGAGATTTCTCAATAGTTCTGCTCCCCATTGAATGGTGCTGCTGTTCCTCCCCTTGAGCCCTCTCTGGTTGGTTCTTGCCCTGAGTGGCAGCCCCTGGACCCTCCTGGCTTCTGTTCTGACTGGCCAATTTTTGTATACGCCCCTTGTTCCCTCCCCCCTTTTTAACCCTG
>VZRO01004886.1:0-34914 GCA_013397915.1 Daphoenositta chrysoptera | reverse complement strand
GAGAGAAAGAGCCGAGAACTGGCTGGAAAGCAAGGTCGCCTCTGCCACCCTCCTTGCCGCCGAGCCCAGAGCCGAGAGCTGTGTGTCCTTGAGCAATTGTTTTGAAAAGTTCGCTCAGTTTTTCTTTCGCACCCAGGCTTAAAGGCACAGGATTCATCTTCTGGGCATAGGGTGGTGATAGGGGATACACATTATGGAGTCAGTCCAAGACACCATATTTTACAGATTACTTTCCTCTCTATGTACTAATCGTTATTGTGCCTGTGTACATATAAACATTATGAGCAAACTATATCTATTGATAGCTAATTAAGTGGAAAACTCATCTTTTGTTTGAGGAAAAAACAATACATGGTTATAAAGTCTGTAAAATATACAAATATGTAAAAGGCACTGAAATACGTTAGCTGTGAGCGGACACCTTAAAGCCATCCCTCAGGGAGGTACCTTACTAAGAGATTAAATGCATTCCTGGGTCACATGTCCACCAAACTACAAAGATCATTAGAGATTATCAAGTTCAAGCACAGCTGCATGGCCCTGGTGTGAAAGTAAGTTGCTGGGACAGCCTTAGTTCAAAATTCCGCCTTAAACTGAGGAATCAGTGCTATTGAAAGCAACTGCTTTATTTATTATTTATAAAGGTTCAGGTTTAAACACTGTAAATTGAATATCTTGTCCTATCAGATATTTCATGAGGCAACAGATGTTCATACATCCTACAAGAGTAAAGATGGTTTTGCTGAAGGGTTTTGGGGTCAGGCTTTTCTATTTTTTGCTGTGAGAATTTTTTTGGTAGGTTTTTATTATTATTTTGGTTTGGTTTTTTGTTTGGAAGGGTTGTGGGTTTTTTTTTTTCAATCCTCCTTCTGTTTTGGTTTTTGGTAGGGAATTGCTTCAAGTGATAGAAAATAGCAGCATTTGAGCATTATTTAGCTTTCATGCACTTTAAATCTATTATCTAGGAAAAATCCATATTGCTTAACTCTCTGTAAGTAAAAAGAGTTGCTAAAACACTTGAAAGTTCCTATTAGGAGAGTGTCATACACTTCTAATCAAAAGAGCTACCCACACATTTATTCATTTTTTAACCTTTAATTTCATATGGTCCTACATAAATCAATGAAATACAAACAAATATTTCAGAATGGCCAGTGAATACTGAATACACACTGCAAGCTTCCTTACCAAAGACAAGATTTACTCTCCACATTCAGAGACACCCATCATTCCTAATTTCCAATCAAAATTAAGTTCAGCCTCACATCACTGGACTGAAGCAACTGGAGACAAACGCTCCTGGACATCATTAAATCTTGGAGAAACAAGCAGTGCAATTCAGCACATTTGCTGGAGATTCTCCACATGCAAGAGACCACTGTTGCTTTTTTTGTTTGAACAGCTGCCCATTGCAAACTCAGGTTCTGAATAAATTATTATTTTCCTGTTAGACAGTATTTTGGCATAAAACTCCCTAATAATATGCTCAAAAGTCTTGAAAATATTTTGAACTTCATTTTCCACAGGAAAAAAAATATTTTAAAGTTTCCTTTATAATATTGCTTTTATTATTTGAGAGTGGAAATCTGGTCTCACACATTTACTTTGGACTTGCACTATGCCATCATACAATACACCAGAATGTCCTAAATAATTAACTTTATATTTTCAGTCTCTGACACACACATATATTGTACGAGTGCTGACTCTTAAGAAAGGCTGAAGCCAAGATGAGAAAAGTAACTCTGCACTAAGTCCATCTGCAGCAGACTGCTGAAAGAACAGCTTGGAGAGGCACCTATGACAAGAATTCCATTTGTTAAGCTTGGACTTCTAGCTGTTTCAGTTTAAATTTACTGCAATCATGTACAAGAGAATCATGTCCCATCAAAAGCATTCCAACTTTAGCTTCTTTGGTGCAATCTACGCAATGTCTCTACAGATATATCTTTAAATATGATAGTAGCATGTGTAGCTCTATGCTGGATCTGTAACTTTAGTATCCAGTCTCATTACCAATCTCCTGAGCCATCCAGTCTTCCTCAGTTGCGAAAATGTAATAAATTGCTTTTTTTCCCTAGTGTATTTAACGCTCATGAAAACTGACAGATTGACAGCTAGGAGGCTGAAGTATTCTGTTTAAATCATAGAAAAAAGGAAAGAAGAAGCAATGAAAGACTAAGGAACCAAAACTGAGTTAACCCCTTTGTTCAAGTAGCCAGCTGAAAACAGAATAGCAAGGGCTCAATGGAGCAATCAGTGGCCCATGACAATACCGAGATCTCACTTGTTGATGGCAGATATAAAATTAAATAAACCCCCTGCATTCCAGCATACAATTGTAGTTGCATGTGCATGTGTTCAGCAAAATATCTGGCCAGTTTACAGTAAAATTATGAAGAAAACCTTAACCCATCAGATATTTGACACAAAAGCTCATTCAGAAAGTAGAATCTATAATTTGCACTGTAAGTGCAGTGTACTTACCCTGCAGAGTAAGTTGAATGGCTAGAATGTAAATGAAAAATAAATAGTACTGGGAAATTTTCACATTTTATCCATTTTTGTTGTTTTTTAAAGCAGCTTTCAAACCATCTTACACCTACTGTCTACAAATTCAATATTCAGTCATTGCATGGTGCATTAAAAAAGGTTGGATTTTGTAGAATATTTATAAGTCTATCTCTTCTGCTGATATCTGTTTCTCAAAATTTATAAAAAAAAACTTGTTCCAGTTTTCAGCATTAAGATGTAGTAATGAGTCTGCAATAGTAGTGTCTACTTGTTTACCTTCTGATGTGAAAAAAAAAAAAGAAAATATAAACAGGGAAATGGCTTTCCTTAATAAATTGTCTGCAAAATTTGGAGGCCTTCAATAAATTCATTTGGACACAAACTAAACAGAAGAGTGAAACTTTTGCACATTAGCAAAGGACTGTTGTGATTTAAGCATTAGCAACAAATCCTCTGGGGTATAGCTCTAGTGATCTATTTTATATGCTATGGCCAAGTAGTATTTCCCCTGTGGGAGAGAATGAGCCTGAAAATTGGCTAAAAACATCACAGCCAGTCCCATTAATGTACCTGATTCATCACATGTCCTGAAAACAGGCTGCAGCCACCAAGAGTGAAAAGTTCTGTGCCAGCAAGGACACAGGCACAGATCATGCCTCAGGTACTCCCAGAACAGCCTGGGAATTGGAGCTGCCTGTTGTACTCCAATTAAAAAAAGGACTCCAGGACTCCTAAAAGGCGTCTCAGCAAAGTTAATGTTACATTAATGCAAGGACATGAACACATGCCCAGTGCCTAGACTTGGAGTCGTGGCCAGATTTATTCATTACCAAATAAACACTCTGGGACAGACCTTTAATCAGTGCTGTTTTACAAGAGGGCATCAGAACAAATCTAACTTTGAATGGCTACAGAAGGATGTAGAAATGTCACTGAAAACAATTTTTTTGATTTAATATATTCCAAAAGCAAACTCCATGACAATGACAGGGATAGCAAATCAAACAAGACTTTTTAGACAACAGGTTGGTAAGTTAACCATCAGCTTCAAGAATAGTAACATATATCACTGAGTCTGAAAAGGACATGGTTTTCCACAATCCCTTTTCACATCCTGCACAGCAGAAATATGCAAAGGGCTTTTGCGATTTAAAGAATAGTTTTGATGTAATTTTCAGTTTTATTTCAACTGTAAAATCACAATTGTCATCACATTTACTTATCAAAAAATATGACCAAATTTATAAGAACCATGAAACATTGTTCCCTGAAATAATATAAAGGCAATATTCAGAACTGCAATTCCCAACTTTAAGTTGTAATTAGAGCAGAGAATATATATCCATGCCTATCTATCTATATCTATCTACCTATCTATCTTTAAATAGAGCACAAGCAAATTATCCCGACTTCCATGTTCAGTAGAACATGCTGAGGAGATCTCAAAAAAAAAAAAAAAAAAAAAGAGATTCTTTCACCAGAAGGAATTTGACTTACAAAGGTACATCACAGAATTGTCAAGACAGGTGACCAGCAGAATGTCTCATATTCTCCCATCTGCTCCCACATTTTGAGCAGGCTCAACCACTTGTTCTACCAGCAAGCATCACTCATGTTCTGCAGGAGAACATACTTCACTGACAAAGGGCCTGCTCTTGAGAATGAGCCTCTGGGTACTGATGTGCACACCCACCTAATCTAATAATACAATGCATGATGCCACTTGTCTCCCACTGCTCCCTCTTTATCCCTCCTTTCATGAATATGTAACAAGAATACATTCAAAAACACTGAAGTTGTCCAAAGTTGTTTTTTAGATTAAGTTTGACTTAACATGGGACAAGAAGGCTTTGTGCTAGTCTCTGTAAACAGTAAAGGACAACAAACCCAAGAGATCGGTCCTACCAAAACAAAGGAACTGTTAACGAAATGAACTTCAAAGCAGCAGTGATTGAAAGGGCGATCTGACTGTGCCACTGAACTGAACTCCTTTTTCTCATTTTGCATTGCTTGAGTTACAGCCCTACAACAGCAAACTCCAGTGGTCTTAACCAGCCGCAACATTTTGACTGTTCCAGGAATGAGCTGTAGGTGTGAGCACCTAGGGAGCTTCATACAGCTCTGGCCCTTCTTTTGGTAGGAGCACAGGCACTGCTTTGTGTGCAGTGTTCCCCGCTGGGGAGCTGCACACGTGTGACAGACTCCTCCACTCTGGGCTGCTTAGGGACACGCTGCTTGCGCAGAGGATTTGCAGCAGAGATGTTTCTTCCCTTCAGTTGTATTTTAATTTCTCCAGTGGGTGGCAAAAGCAGATGTTACCACAAATGTTAACATATAAAGTCTCTTCTTTCTCACATTACTCTGAAAGAAACAGAGTATTATACTTAGGGCTTGATTCAATCTGCATATTTCATAAATATAAGTACCTATTCAACCACATATATATCTTTAAATACATATGGCAATGGTAAATATATATATAGTATGATAATGTATAAACATGCTCGCATAGGCCAACATATATAATTTTCTAGCTTGAACTAATTCCAAAGCATAATGTGCTACCTGTTTCAGAGTATTTAGCATTCTGGGTGGCATAATCTATTTTATACGTATATTATCCATGTGGAAAAATTTAGACATCTCTGCAATAGATGATGCAGAAACTTATTAAGCATCACCTGTTTTCTCTTTTTCCTACAAAGCTATCTATTTTATGCATTCAAGGAAAGCTCAGGGAAACCTGAATGACAAGTTGGAGCTGAAGACTGACCACAGACAACACCCTCGTTAATAAGGTTTCAGTATAGTGATTTTTTATATTCTAGCAAGTTCACTGCTGTCACAGGGATCACCCCCTGCAATGTTACCAAAGCTCAGTCTTAACAAATTAATCCTTTAATTTCCTTCAGGTCTCTGATGCCTTTCTCCTTCAGTAACAAAGCATTAGAGCTACCAAAATGTAGTGGGAGCAAAATGCAAGAGCAGGGAGATGTCTGAAGCAGCACCCCTGTCCTTCCCCAGGCAGATGCAGCCTCTCCTTGCACACGGTAATGTGCCACTAAATTCCTTCTGAGTCTATCACTTCTCACTTTGTGTGCCCCTTCCAGCTCATGAATGAACCAGCCAACAGAGCAACACCCAGCACAGCACAGGTATGAAAAAGTGCAGAAATCCCTATTAAGTGTATCTGTATTAATGAAACAATTTTTCAGAGTTCTCTGTCAGAAATCTTCATAAATTACTGCACCAGTCTCAAGAAAAGAACAAAAGAAGAAATCTATAAACTTTATAAAACATAGGCTATTAATTATAAAAAAAATTGTGGGTGAATATTGTCCGGAGTTTTAGATTTATTTTTTTTTAATTAATAAAAGCATAAATCAAATCTGCCTTTACTACCAAGAAATATTAGAAATTACTAACAGACTTTTAAATATGTAGTCAACAGCTGTATAAGTAACAAGCAGTGGAAAAGCATCGAGCTTATATTATCTTCTGTATTAAGCTTAATTCTTTCCATGATGAAATGCAGCAATTGTGATTTACTAAATGTCAACTTAAAGAATTACTTAGGGTTTTTTTTTTTTGTTTTGTTTGTTTGTTCTTTAGAGTTCCGAAAATCTTCTGTAAGAGAAAGAAATAAAAATCAATTGAAGTGCTTTAAAAACAAAAGAAAATTCAGGTGGAATGCCTGGCAGCTACAAATGAAAATTACATATAATTCAAAACTGGCATTTGTATTACTTCTGTTATTGTACTGAAAATAATACTTAATAATCTTTTTGTAAGAGATAGAAAAATTGATAAAGTTGAGTCCTATACTTTTGTCAGTAGCATATGTTGAAAGGGATAAAGAGAAAGAAGGACCAGGATCACTAATGGCCAATGATTATTTAATTTTTAGGAGAAGGGATTAAAACACCACCAGCTGCATATGTCAAATGTGTATGGAACTAGCTAAAGGATGAAAATGTAAAAGCAGTGCACACATTCCAAAGGGTAGGCAAATACACACTTTTTTCACACTTTTAAGTAGCTTTTGTCATGGTGGTAAGGAACCTGATGTGACATTTAACATTTTACAGAGAATATTCCAGTCTGGGTTAGCCTACTTGAATGCCTGGAGCACTGCTATTGGCACACTGAAAGCACTTCTATTCATTCATGAAGTCATATATGTTTGGTTTAATCATAAAAAAAATATATTGAAAAGGGATTTCAATACAATTTACTGTCATCAACTACTCTGAGGTTGATCAACATCATTATTTTGAAAATGGAAAAATACTTCAACATGAAAAACACAGTTACTCAGATTCCCACTCATAAATCCCAGCCATAGATAAAGAGATAAGAGACTGAGGGCTAACTGCCTCTCCAACCTGTTTATAAAGAACATTTCATCAATATGAATAAACAATATCTTTTCAGTCAAAACAGATTTGTTTGGACTAATGCAATGATTTTTTTGTTGTTGTTTAAAAATAATACTTTTAATGTGTTTTTTAAATATATATTTAAACATTTTCCCCTATATCTTGATATTTAAAATTTTTCAGAGACCCTAATTGGTTCTCTGTCCTTCCCATTCTTACATACAAAGATGATTTTTACATCCAATGTCATTCAGAAGTTCTCAAAAACAGGGTCAAAACATGCAGAAGTTGTTTCTAACAGAAAGCTGGATGTTCAAGGGATTAGAATATGGTAAAGTCAGTTTTTGTTCTATACCAAGGAGCCTTCAATAAAGGTAAGAAATAGAAGGTGATTTCACAAATTCTTTCTACCAAGTTTCCCTTCATCAATCAGCCAGGAAATTATGTTAAATCTCTTTTCTGAGTAGTTTCTTCCTATAATAAATTAGATCCTGGCTTTTACTACTCCAGATAGAAATAATTTGTTCAGCTGTAACCAGCTGTAAGGTTTACTTTTGGTTTCTGTAGAATTTCTTTGATAATAAAGAATAAACTGGACATTTGTTTGTAAAATATTAATTTTACATGAACAACAAGATGATCTACTTTCTCAGCAGTTGTACACATACACACAAACTTGGAATTCCACCAGCTGGGTGGGGTTTTACTTTCAGAGGATGACGCTCATATGCACAGTTATCAGAACTGGAAGCTCTGGCTTAATCAGCAGATTTTTTAATATTTAAGGCTTTCATATTTTTATTTGTTCAAGAACTGGAAGTTGAAACATTGAATTATGTAGAGTGTATGATGCTTTTGAATGGAGCATAAAAACAACCAGGAGAATCCCCAAATCATGAAGCAAATAAAACAAAAAATTTTTTAACATGTTCTTCATTATACATCTTGTAACAAAGCTACCTTACAAGAAATGGGATATTAGCACAAACTAACAGAAGAGTTGAACCAAAAATCACGTCACATCTTTTCATTGTGATGATTTCTTCATCTACTTTTATGTAGCTGTAGAACCTGCACCACTGGAGTGACTGGTAGCCCCTGAATCCATAGAATAGTTTCCATGTTTATCAGGAGGTTTAGCAAAGAATTTATTCCTTTTCTTTTGCACAACAGAAATCTGCAGATATCTCCAGTCTCAGCTGGCTTCCAGAATTCAGTTGCCAACGTATCTAATATTGACTGCATAAACAACAGTTTGCGAGTGGCTGTTCTGATTGTGTGAGGGAGCACAACTCTATCTTCATTTATTTCCTTCTGGTAGAGTTCAGCTGTGCAAATCAGCAACCCAGAGCACACACAACAATCAGACCACATGGCAACATGTTTTCATCTTGATCTTGCTTGTTCATGGTGAATTGTCCTAGATTTTATTAATAAACGCTTACATTTGTTCTTCACATATGTGAAAATTCACTTTCCTAATGTTCTGATTCAAAAACACCCTGTTTTTTCTCTGCACTCATTATACTGCATGGGAAAAAATATGTTCAGTACCTTCTCATGTATTTTTAGTAATCATGTAAAATTAATAAGATTATTTTTTATTTTAAATGGATTCTGCAGCATTAAGTGGCTGAGGTTTTATCTATTTGGGTAATTTTCCACACAGAGGTAATCTCCCACTTTATTATACCATGTATTAAAATAAGCAACCCAGAAATCCAGCTGAAACCTCAGAGCACTTACATGAATATAAAAGTGATATAGTAGAATATTGTCAGAGGAATGTAAAAATCAAAACCTATTTCTGGTTCTGCTACAACCCAATATCTCCATCTCTCTTTCTGGTCTCTCCTTTTACATCTCTTGTCTATTGCATCCATAAGCTTTATCTGTCATTATGAGCATCATTAATGAGCTGAGTGTAAGTTTTGCTTTAACCACAACAGATGATATCAATAAAGATTATTTTGTTCAAACTAGAAGATGGCTTTACATGAATAGATACCATCTCTATTTAATATTCTTTTGAACTTAATACTACTGAAACTGTGATGAGAAAGACCACACGGTCACAAAAATGGTTTAAATATTTCTTAGTATTTCTTGGTGAAAAGACCTGAAGCTTGAAGCACTTCCCACATTCCTAAGCTAATTTATTCCGAAGTAGTACTTGGCTGGGCATTTTGGTTCTGTATGGGTTCTGTTTACTTCGTTGTGGTTTTAGAGAGTAACATGATTCAGGAAACATTAATTTACAAAGTTAAGCTAAGTTCACCTGACACATCTGAACTGCATGTAGTTGTTTGTTGCAGTAATTAAATGCATTGTTTTGGATTGAGTTTAAAGGATTCCTGAAAAGTAGCCTAAAAACGAATGATAATTTTATAGAGCAAATAATAATAAATATTTTAGAGATTTCTTTATACAAGAGCCTTTCCCAAGTCCTTGAAACAATGCTTGGTATTGTGCCAGACTTCTAATTCTCTACAAACAAAAATCACCTTCAAAATCAGATAGTCAATAAGTTCTTTAGAAAACAAAGAAGGATAAGCTAATTAACTAAGACAACTAAAATTTTCATGGTCTGCTGCATGAGAGGAAATAGGTGTAGGTGGTGTGGATGTCAATAATTTTCCTAAAAATTATTTTTGGGGAGGAGGGAGGGGGACAGACATACAGATATTGATGGACATGACATGACCCAAACCTGAAAGTCTTAGATCCCCATCCTGGTTGTACGATTTTTTCAGCATTCCCACTGGGCCTGGCAGTGCTACACTGCCAGGGCTCAAAGTTAAAATGACTCAGCTGAATAGATATCAGGCAAACATGCCCAGCATGGTTATGAGCCTCTGCTGGCCTTTCTCTGCCAATTTGGTGACTCTGCAACTTGTTTAATTTCCATGCTATATTTGTAAGCACAGAAAAAAGTACAGTTAATGTATTTTCGCATAATGTCTATGACTTAGTATCTTTAGCATATAAAATACAATGTAAATTCTCATTAAAGAATTTTCAGTGCTGGATTTTTAATTTTTTTTCCTAGTTTGGTATAAAAATCAGTGAAATAAGTACAATCAATTTTATACACAAGTTGTTTTCAGAGTAAAAGTTTATATTTTTGGCTCATCTATTTAATTAATTGGAATACATTAAGTAATGCATCAAAGAAATATTAAGAAAAAAGATTTTTTTCCTAAACAGCAATAAGCAAAATAAGCCCATAAATCCAGGCCTTTTTCTTCTGAATCTCACTGAAGTCTCTGGTTTGCACTATTTTATGATCCATTTTCAAAGAGTACTTTGACTCATTCACTGTATTGCTAAACATTACATAGAAATATCTAGTAAGATACAGGAGCATTAAACCCATAGATGGAAGTGAAAACATTTCATATTTTATTGTGGCAGTTCTTTAACTGAAAGACCCTATCTTCTCTGGAACTAGGCTGCTCTGTAAAAGGAACCTTCATTCATTTGCCGGCTTTAGTTGTAGGAAAGTAACATTTTCCTTAGGTTTGCCCTGGGAGATGTACCATACAGCAAGAAATGCCCCTTTTGCTACAAGCAGACATAATTTAGATGAGTAGCCTGAGAAAAGAACCTGCTATACTGAAACAAAGGATTTGATTTTGACTACAGTATTCATTAGTATAGGGTTTCAGCGTAAAGTTCATTAATTTCCTTTCCTGAAGACAGTTCCTTGAATTTCAGAACCTCAGACTAAATTTTAAGAGAGAGTTCAGGTACATAGAACAAGCCCTCATTTTCATGAGCTCTCTGTGTCATTGGTGATAACTAAACAAAACTGAGTAAGTAGGGTTCCTTGGCCTTCTGCAAACAGAATCACCTACCTTCTCTTAAAAATCTAATTACTGACAAAGGAAAGTCAATCTGCTGTAACTGCAGCATCGCATGTTCTGTTTGAAACTTTTCTTCTAATAACAAATTTTTATCCCTCACTCTACCAGTTATTTCAGCAATAAAATACGTTATTAGAACATATTTTTCTTTCACATTTGGCACATTATGGCACTTTGCCCAAAACAAATGCTTGTTATTAAAACTAATATATCAATACTCATAATGAAAATAAGAATAACTAATATTTAAAACTATTCTCATTGTTATTTCACTCCTTTCCTTCTCTTCCCTTATATCTTAGAAAGACAATGTTTTTATCTTCTCATTTACAGGTCCCAGTGTTTACCGTACCATTTTGCAGCATTAAGCAATGCGCCTTAAGGAACATTTTGTTCTGGTCAGGAACATGGCCAAAACATTCCTCCGTTCCCATGTGATGACCCACATAAAGAAAGTGAACCATGCATTTTCAAGATGCTTTCTGACAGGGAGTTTTCACAATGAGAAATATCAGCCTTTGGAATCATCTCCTCAGGATAGTGACCTTGGGCACTTAAGACTTGGCTAGACAGGGTACTGGGCCGTCTTGTTGAGACCCTAATTTTGCCAGGAAAATGTTGGAGCAGCTGATCCTTGAGGCCTCTTGCAACCTGGTGTCCTATCATTGAAAATTAAGTAGGAGAAAAAGAGCCAAAGTACTTCAAAGATGTAAGAAAAAGTAAAGACAGTAAAGATATCATAATCAGAACTGAGGAGAGCTGTTATGATTTCTTTAGGTCATAAGTTTCATCTTGGAGGTGCAGATCATCTTATATGGCTGTGCAGTAGATCCCAACTCCTAACAGGCTGATGCTGCTCTGTGTCCAAGCCTTACAGACAGTGCCTATTCTGTGGAAAACTGAAAAACTTGTTGCCTTTGTTTGCTGTGAAAGACACCTTCCTTCAGATACAGGCAGTGATGAAACCAAGTGGTGCCAGCAGCAGCCTGGCTAAAGCACAAGGTAGGACAGTCAGGAAAGAGGCCCAGAAATGGGGTAACAATTCGCTGTCACAGCCAGCTCCATCACCAAATTTTCCAAAAGAGAAGTGGTCTATCAGGAATTCTCAGATTGTCCATTGGCCTGTTCTGGTCGCATGTTCCAGATGTAGAATGAAAATTTATAGAGGTGAAGATGATATTAATGCTTTATGCAATAGCACTTCACAAGAATCTGTACCAATTCACACCAAATGAAGACTCTACACAGAATCATATCCACATCATCAATATATCAAATTAATTCTTCTAGAAATACAATACTTTTTCTTTTAACCTCTTTCCCCAATTTAGATCACCTGACCTATCTTGAATCCTGTTATATTCCAGTGCAACTCTTACCAATGCACTTCTTGTAAAGCAGTTTCTAAATAAAAGAGCACAAGTCCAGGTCCATAAAGTCTTTGTGCACCACTGTACACATAATAATTTTATGTTTTTCTTATGTAGCATAAAGAAATTCAGGAAAACCTGAAGTTCTTCTGCAATATACTCCCTGCATTTCCAAAGATGTTTTTATTTTTGATAAACTGATACAGAATTGTTTTATATGTCATAGATATTCATACCCATAAACTGAAAGAGAAGTTATAATTACAAATTGGTTTGACCTAATATAGAATAAAAGCAGTACAACACTAATTGACTGCTTACCAGTGCCCTGAAATTGCTAATTGACTGGTAAGGCACTAATTTTTTAACCTAACTCATTAGTAGGAAACTCTTGGCTAGGAAATAACCCTGAATAAATATTAGCATCCATTTGGAAAAGGTCAGATACTTTGGTTTTTTATAATTACATTCTAACTACTTATTTGTAAATCATTGAATGTCAAAGGCAGATTATTCTTAATGCACTATCTGGCAAAAATATTTACTACAGTATCAAAATTCTCAAATATAAAAAGGAAAACAGAATATCCCATACTCTTTTAAGCAGGAGCAGCGTGACTTCACATTATTTCTCAGACTAGCATGAATATCACTGTATCTCTTTCACTCCAAATCAAAGGGAAAAGCTTTCACACTAGGTCCATTCTTGCCTCCAAACCATAAACAAACCCTCTGCTGCTTTAATTCCACTGGCTTCAAATAACAGGCAGTAGTTGACTCTATCCCAAACCAAAAGGAATAATTAAAAAAAACACTAATTTCAAATCCCCTAATTAGCAAGTCAAATGAAAAAAAAATCAGTAAGGTTCTGATTTTACAGTTTCTAGACAGAGCATGTTCAGTCAACGTAGATATAGAAGGAAAAGAAGCCAAACCTCCTCACTCTATGTCAGCTCCAAAAAATATCAAATTTCCAATGAAATGTGGACTTATCCTGGTCAGCATCTTGGAGCACAGGGAATAAGTTGTACAAAGCATCAGCATCACAAGAGCAACACTTGGTACTTTGTTCTTCTTTTTACATCCCAGAAGAAATACCTGCCAACACTATTTTCTTCAGCAGGAGAAACTGCTACAAAAATTATGTAAAGACTTCTCACCCCTTTAATCAAAATCGTGGGATAATCTAGCAAATATTTTCAGTCAGTTATTTCCTTTCCTTAGAAAATAAATTGGTCTTATCATTTAGGTGTGCAGCACAGGATTGCATCAAACTGTTGATAAATGTGTATCTGAGCTTTTGCAACAAAAGACACAAAACAGAATGGAGGAATTAGAAGCAGTATGAAGCCTATCGGGAAGATTTCTGGAGAAAAGTCATACCTATGCCAGCAAATTACTGATGTTAGACTCAGCTGTTTTCCATTAACATCATTCACACCAGCACTAGTGAAAGACCTCTTTCTGCCAACCAAAAGAAGCTGCTTCTTTAAATGCAAGATTTTGCCTGGTGTTATACAGGAAACCTCGCTGGGGCATATTCCTTCAGACAGCATACAGTGGTTTCAATTACCTCACAGAAAAGTCAGACTAATTTTTTATCTGGCTATTTACAAACAATCATACAGAAAAAGTATTTTTTCTAGTATATGCTTTGCTTAGAGATTTAAACCCAAATTTCTTGGCCTAACTACAAGAGGAAGATGTACCTGTCTACTACCTGTAGAGCTACAGTTCTAGAAGAAATATCTGCCAGAGTTATGTAAAAATATAAATTGCCACATCAAGGATGGCAAAAGGAAAGTAAAAAACACTCAACCTACCTTTTTGTAGGCCTCCTGTGTTGGGATAGACATTCCCTCAAAACCACTGAGACACAACCTTTGATGCTCTTCTCCCTTTAGCTGCAGGACACTTCAAGTCCCAACACTGCATTTTAGCTGCTGGAGGGTTTTTCAGTTGTGTTGGGTGAAATCCTCCTTCAGAGATTACTCTAGAGGGGAAAAAAACCAAACAGGCAGCATCATCCCTTCATAGGATTTCAGGATATTCGTAATTTACAGGTAATACCTAATCTCACTGCCCTAATGAAATTTTAAATATCCTGACTTTGGGATTTTCCAAAGCTGGGTGCAGTTGGTTTAATATTTCCACCCCAGAGCCCGGACCCCACACTACCCTACACTTCAGAATTGCCATGAATGTATTTCAGCACCAAACTACCAGGCTGTGCCTTTTTGTCCCTAACAGTAAATATTCCAGCCTCCAAAGTTCTTCCCCTGGGAGACTAATCAAAAGCAAAACTTTGCTTCAAGCAGAGGTTTGTGTGTGAAATTCGTGTGTGAAACCTGTGAAGCCAGCGGCCAGCAGGCACTTCCCAGGGCCAAGAGGTGGTAAAATAAGGCTTTTTTCCAAACCTGGTATTACAGAGAGCAGGAGAGATGGACAGGAGGACACAGGGGGACAAAGGGTGCTGTGCCATGCCCTCACCCCACCTCACGGTGCTCCCTGATTGGCGTTCAGCACATTTTACCCTGGGCAGCCTTGGAGGGAGAGGAGGGGCCTCTCCTCCCAAAATCTACCTTCTGGCTCAGAAACACTCTGGCAAAGATCTGATAACAAACAAAACTTTTGAAAACCAAGGTCCCTCAGCATAAATACTGGTTCTGTAAGTCCTGTTACGCCCTACACACTCATCCACACACCTGATTTCTGCATCTCGTGGACCGTGCTCAGCAAAGTGTGGGGAAATGGCCTCCCCTCACCTGCCCAAGGTGAGCACTGACCCTCACCTGTGTCCCAGCAAGAGCATAGAACTAGTGCCAGGCAAAGCTCAGTCTGACTCAGCCAGGCTGAGCTCTATCTCTTAAACATCTCGTGATGTCTAGTGCTGAGACTGACCACGGATTTCTCACTGTGGAAATCTAACGTTGTCCAGGGTTCCTTGGCACATCCCCTGCTTGAATGCTGTGCCAAGAAATACACAGCCAGAGGGTTGTGCTTTTTTCATTGGCAGAAATATAGCTCTTATAATTAGCTTTTCTCAGGCTTCTGTGTTTTCATTTTGCACCTTACAATGCAAATAGACAGTAAGCAATAGAAATTCTGAGTGGTAGGAAATTTGAAGAATTTTTTCTCATGTTCCTCAGTAATTTTACAAGCTATTTTTCCATGCTTTAGAGCGTGAGTTTTATTCCATTATTTAATCCATGTCTAGTAATTAATCAAATTGCTTTAAACAGTGAAATTTGATCTAAAATCTTTTGTTCATTTGCAACCAAGTAAAGTTTGATAAGAACAGACAGTTTGGCAGTGCCTGTAAATCCTTGTGGAGCAAGGCTATTAACGTCTTGGCACTCAGCTCTGTAATGATGTGCCTGATTTCATGGAGAAAAGACAACAAATTCATTCCCATACCTCAATAATGCTTCTCTTTTGCTTTAGCTTAATTAACTCATTGAAGGGTGAAAGATGAACTTTTTTTAGGATACCTGGTTCCTAGAATGTACAATGGGGTGGAAAAATGATAAATCTGAAGCTTTGTGATAAGAGTACTTCAAGGCAAAAAGCATTTGAGTGCTAGGAATAAATTGATTGCAGTCTATTTTGTAGCTGAAGAGTCAACAAAATAGTTAGCTACAAGAACTTTAAGGGTTATTTTATATCTTTAACTAATGCAGCACTGATAATTTGCATGAGCTGTAGCCTGCTGCTTATTGCAGCTCAAACTGTTCCAGGAGAGTTTCATACAAAAGGAAGAGGAACATCCCAGACAAAGCTGTGAAAGGCCATCTAATGTTTGTTCTCATTGATTGTGCTAATGCAGGGATATCCTCCACTATTAAGCAACAAAATAAAGGGAAAAGTTATATTGCTTGTAATATGGTTCTGGGTATTTTCTTCTTGCTTCCTCTTCCAAGATGCTGCAGCAATATTTAAATCTTCTCCAGGCCTCCTGGGATAATCTGAGCCCCGACATCTGTTTCTGTGCAGTTTTTTTCTTTATATATCCCCTTCCTTACTGGTGAGATACATTGGGATAAGGTTTTGCTATCAAGTAGGAGATAAATTGCCATCCAATAGTTTTACCTGTATGTAGTTTTCTTTTCTAAAATAGTATTCTTGAAATTAAAATCAGGATATTTATTATTTTCACTTTTGAAGCTCTGAGTGCAAGACACGAACAGAGATATCCAACACATTCCATCTAATCTGCTCAAAATTTCTAAAATTTTACTACTAATATTTCAAATAAACTCACTGACTTCTCACACAAACCATCTGACATAACTTTTTCTTAACTTTTTCCTTCTTAATTTTAAATATGGAAACATGAACATTTCTAAGTATGGAGGATCCTGATATGTGCAAAGCCATGATGAAAATGAAAGAAAAAAACCTGAGAAGCCTAAATGTTTTGCTGGTTTATTTTGAAAACATTAAATGGGGGAAACGTTCCCAGCTGTTGTGGGTGTATTGCATTTTAGTCAAATAAAGGTTTGTTTGGTGAAAAGTAAATTCCCATCTCTTGGAAAAAACCTCAACATATCATGAAAATATGATATTTTCCTTCTGTTTAAATCCCCAGAGAATGTCTGACAGCACAACTTGTTTACCACCCAGGACACTCTGAGCTTTGTTTTGAACTGAATTAAGCAAGAGTTACACGTCTGAGGAGCTAAGTTTTTAAACTTTTGTATGTATCTGAATAGTATTTTCCCAATTGAGTACTAAAAAATGACATTTAAAATGTTTTTAATTTCATCAAGAAATAGAGGTTCCCCTAAGGGCCTGCACATGAAATCAACATGAACAGTTTACAAAAAGCCATGAAAAGAACATCACTCAGGAACAATGTGACCTGAGAAGCCTACCTGGAAATCTTGTTCAGATACTACAGAATGTTAAAGGTAGCAAATTCTCTGAATGAAAAAATATATGATAATAAAATTTGGAAGAGTGGGAAAAAGCATTGAAAATGTCACACGTGAGGATTGTAGCAATTTAATGTCTAATTATAACTTGATTTCGTAAATATTTCCTTGAACTTGATCCCTGCTAGCTGGGTCTTGTTTTGATTAATTTCTAAATGCTTGAAGCAACATACTCCTTTCCTGTAGTTCTTAGAGTTCCATACCATAACTATAATATGCCATTTTCAGAGGTGGTTAATTTTAAATGTTAATTTCTTTTCAAGAGTTACATTCAAAATCAGATCACACATTTATGTATCTAAATTTTAAGTACCCAACCTTAGATGTCCGATTTTGAATATTCAGAGATTATATTAATGAAATTAAACTTACATTTTGTGGCTAGAATCAATTACTCTTTAACATCCTTAAAATGCTGGCACACTAATACAGTAAAACCTAGAAAGAAAAATAATTCAAAAGAACCTATTTGAAAGGAAGGCTGCCTTTGACCAACAAAGAGAGTCTGCATTATAGTTATGGGCACTTTATTTCTGTAACACCAGAGGTAGCACAAACCTACAGGCAAGTTCATTAATCTCCCCAGCTCCAAGGAAATGGAATGTTATGCACTGCAATGTATTCTTTATTGCTATTCCTGCATATCTTTTTCCATAAAGTTCTTTGTTAAAGATAAAACTGAGAAAAGTTTAGATTTTAAGGATTTCAAAGCTACAGGCTCATAAATATTCTTCTCTCAAGATCACCCTCAGTCCATCCAGCTCTGCAATTTATAGGGCAAGGATGTAAAACATGGTCACTATAAAAGTTTACACTATCTCCTTGTACATCAGTGCAGAGATAAAACAATTATGAGTATCTATCTTAAAATGACAATAGCAAAAAACCTAAATTACGATGTGAATAAAACAATAAATCTGCTTTATAAGACTTGCTTAAAAATGTAAATATGCCATTATTTAATGACAGATACAACATATGGAATATTTAATCCATTTCCTTATTAGTTCTAATCTCTTTTCCCAGATTCATAGTTGTCATTAATTTGGATTCCTGGCCACAAGAAGTCAGAAAATCAGTAAAAATAATATCAAAGATGATCTCTTTGAGGCAGGAAAGGTCCCTAAATTTAAAGAAGATGACCATGCATTTAAAACAAGCACGTGTCAGTATCGATAGAAACACTAATACAGACTCAGGCATTCTCAAGTCAAATATCTTTAAAAGTGCGATAATTTAATTACAGTTGACTTAATAATTGCAACCTCCACCCAATAAAATTCTAATAAAGATCCTTGGCAGCAACAGTTTTAGGATGAAAATGCTTATTATTTTAGAGAGAAGCACAGAAGAACAATCAGATTTCATATAGTAAATGAAGAATATATTCCTCTAGTATTCTCTACAGTACAACGTGTGCATGTCCACAATAAGAATATATAGAAATACCCTCCATAAAAAAGAAATCACCTGCAGTACTTATTTGTGTTCTCTGCCATGATTTTCCTCATGTTTACAAAGAACCTGCAATTCTGCCTTGAATCTCAGCATTCTTACTGAGTATTTCAAGTCTCACTTTGTTCTTCAAAGGGAAACCCACCTGATGCTGTACCTTTTACATCCACACACACTTTCACGCCAGCTCAGTTTTCCAGCTCTCCTTCTAACACTTGTGAAACATCACAGAAGAGCTGAACAGTAAGCATTATTTAGCACAAAGCTTGGGCTGTTTTGTCAACAGGCTTCATTAAATTTTACCAAGATAAACCAGCATCACTTGCCTCATAAGGAAACAGCGATGCAGAAATGTCAAACAACTTTACCAATTTCATACAGTAAATACTGGGAGAAGCAAGGACACAGCACCTCTGACCATCAGCCTTATTGTCTGAGCATTGAATACCACTGAAGATTGCTTATTACCTGTGTTGTTTTCACTAAAATTTGTGAAATAAATTTGGGCAAGGTATCAAAAAGGTCTGTGACTCTGATGGATTTTCCTAAATAATTACTGAGTCTTCCATTTTCCACTGTTAGTTTGTCCTTCAAGTCTGAAAAATGTTCAATTTTGATTACTTCAGTCTAATTTTCTTTTTTTTCTAAATAGTGAAATACCTGCAGTCTTCATAAGATGTAAGTAATCTGATCCTTCAGGCCCAGAAAATGCAACATGAAGACTAAAATTAACAGTCTGGCTTGGGCAACACAACTACAAATGGGTTTGAAAAACTAGTGCAGGAATTGTCCTTCTGAGAACAAGTTATGGAAACTATTCATATGAATAGAGTTATTAGCACTAATTAAAATTCTGATTGATTCCTGGCTTGCATGCAACTTCTGGAGTGTTTATTTCACATTGGCTAGCATAGGTCAGAAATAACCAACTTTATGCTTTGCAGCTAAACTTAAATCTAGCAATAATTCTTGCTAAGTTTAATATTAATGGCTTTGGGAGGGTCTTAGCTTTGTTAGTTGTGTGTTTCTTTCCTAAACCTCTGACAGGGAGAAGATTGACTTACAGCCTTCCAATAAAGACTGGCATTTTGCAGCAACCTTATTCAATTTCAAACTTGTCTTTTTGTTAATTTTGTCACATCATCAGTTAAAAAAATCATTAGTCAGGAAATTGGATTCCTCAAAAAGAAACTCTGCATTTGCTCAAATTCCAATACCTACACCACAAGATTTGTGATCAACAGTACAAACCACATCATCAGTTTGATATTTTCCCTCTGTGTGATTCTAGCAGCAAGAACTTAAGCTTCTGAGCATCTACAGCTTGCAGATATGTTTGCTGCAGTTTTAAAGTTTCCTTTGTTATTTAATATAGAATCTCCAGAAGGCTCTTGCTAAGACAACTTACTCTTTGAGTAGAGTACTGAAAGAAGATCCTAATGATTTATAATACAATCGGTGACCGTAAGGTAAATCAATAGTTTATTTGGGAAAAATAGACTTGTTCCTGAAGCTATGTCAAATTTTTAAAGCATCAACCTGAGTTCCCATTTTGTGTGGACAGCATTATACCTATAAGCTTGCCTCAGACTTAGTCATTATCTACTGATATAAAGCACATACATTAGATTTAGGAAAGTATTGTTTGATAGACATAGTCCCTTGATACATAATTGAGACATACTTTTGCTTCTCCAAGGGAAAAGATGCGTGAATTAATTACTTGCAAAATTACATACATTATATCAATATTTTGTTTGTCCTGGATAATATATGCTTTCTTTTTTTTAATCATAAATGCATTTAATAGATGCTTTGGCAATTAATTTTATTGTAGCATGCTTTATTGGTTTGTGTTTTAGTGGGGAGAAGAAGAGCTGGAAAGGGAAAACAAAATTCTCAATATAAAATGTGGGATTATCACCAATAGATGAAGAAATCACAACAAAATATCAGCAATTCCATTATGATAATAAATATCTGGTCTTTTAACTCTACGACTTTTCAATTCTGTGCAGCTGTAAATAATACACCAATTAGAAGCTCTTGAACTAAGAGATGTGCGTGACCGTGTTTCAGTGCAGCTGCCTGCATGTGATGTGTGCCACAGAAAATTTACCTACAGATGTTATTCCATTTCAAAAGTGGCAACAATTAAAAGGTAATTTTCCATGTACAACAGTGACAGTGATAATAAACGGAGAGATTCAGACCTCCTCTAAGAGGGACACTGTTTTGATAGCAGTTTGAATGTATTTATACGTGACATGTGCATGGATGTATTCTTCAGCTTTTTTTCTGTGATTACAATCAAAATGTGCTGGTAGATTATGCTGATTACATTCCCCTGATCACAGTTCCAAGGAAAAAAGCTCTCTCAAAAGATCTAGAAATTGGTAAAAAATGAATGCTCACTGAAACCAGTGCTCATAAAATTAATGAAACTGTGTCACTGCCTTCAAGGACTTCACTTAAATAATTTCTGTTTGGAAAAACAGTTTGTCTAATATCATCCTCCAGAGTATCCTGTAACCATAATGAATTCATACAAAAAATACGTTTTTTTCAGTTAATACACAACAATCTTGCTACAATGAAAAATCCACAGTGTATTATTTATTCCCCATCACATTTTAGATAATAAGCAGGATATCAAGTGACATCTGTTACTAATGTCACAATAAATGAAAAATCTTAGCCTAGTTTAAGTTATTAGTATAAAATCTAGTTTATTTACTAAGCAACTTAACAGAAACACTAGACTGTGAGCCCACACACCTGTACCCCCACTGTAGAACAAATATATCTAGGAGCTTTTTGAAGGTATTTTCCATGGATTTTCAACGATGGAGTAAATGGAAAGTCTCAGTAAATTTTTCAGGTCCTGGAGAGCTGTTATATTGGCATCCCATGGATCATATTGTTCATTTTAATGATGTAAAATGCTGGCATTTACTTCCACATAAATGGTCTCCATGAATTTGAATTGTGGGAATGAGGCCTACTGCTATGGATTGGTAAATTAATTTTCCCCTAATGCTACAAATGCTGTCCTATTTATCATTACTAAATAAATCCAATATTTCAGTCAGTAAGAACTCCACACTGGAAACAGCTGGACTTTTTAGATTTAAACCAGGGAATAAATTCACTAGCAGAGGTCTATAAAACAAGGCCCTAACTCTCTGAAGGATGCTAGAACCCATCAATCTGTTCTTTATTAAGGAAACAGTATTTATGGAAACTTCCAGAGTCCAAATTAGCTGTAGCCCAAAGAAAAAGGATTTCTTTCCTCTCTCTCCCTCTTTTTTTTTTTTTTTTTTAATTTTAATTTTTCAAGGCTTAGACTGTTCCAAAATAAGAAGCAATTTCTGCTGTGTTTTCAAGGAATGGAATGATAGCAGAGCTCTAATGCTTTAAAATAGATTGTCCTGCTAATCCCACATCATATCCAGGTTATTGTGTTTGTTAATCTTATTCACTACCAAGGAAGGATTTCCTGTTTATGGATTTTAACATGTGATATAATCTCAGATTACAGCTCTTTTACTATGTGCAGGGGAAAGACAAAATTATGTTCAATTGTGATAGGGTGAGTTAAAGAGGTGAACTTTGAGATAAAATAAATTATTTCCTTCAGCAATATGCAAAGTGAACAGGAGTCAAGTTCTCAGGTAATGGGAAGCATACTGAAGTGGGTTTTAATAAAACATGAAACAGATCTCTAGAAATTCTTGTGTGCATCTATGCTTTTACATTTAAAATCAATGCATATTAAGAGAATATTTTAACTGTGCATTTCAGATCGTCAAGATATTGACAGTGTAAGTGTGGAATATCAACTACAGGTACAGTCATTTAAAGGGGAGTTTCAATTATCAGACATTTTTTGAGTTAACGTATTCTATATTAAATGTTCCTAAAATGTTTTTGATTTCTTGACATTTGCAAAAATTCAATGAACTGTAATTTAAACTTTTTTATTATTTGTTATCCATTCATATTTAAAAGGTTTCTCCTAAGAACAATTTAAGCAAATACTATTATCACATTGGCGAGTGTCAGGAGTGCTGAGTCAGACAGGCCTTTTGCATTGAGATGATTTTTTGGATGTTCTGAGGTACCCTGTTTGAGGGCATGCAAAGGGCAGCCCCCATCCCCACAGTGTTTTATATTTTCCAGTTATTCAACAAGCTGTATTCACTAGCATCTGGAAGCTCCCTTCTTGTTTAGTGCAACACTAAACACTACTTTATAATTTTAATTTATATTTTTTTTCATTATACTTCTAATGAAAGGTTTAATTAAAATAATTTTAATGAGGACAACGTCCTCAATTTAGCATTCAAGCCACCAGCCTGCTGGAGCCAGAGGTTTTCTGTCAATATTACTCAGGAAACAACACAGTATGAAATAATGTACATTTATTCTTTCAGTGAGACTGTGAGTTACTAACCTTGATTCACTTTGCACGGAAATCAGAAATCCTTTATACAGAATTTGGAGATGCCAAACCAAGAGCACCGATTAAACCATCATTGCAATAATTCCACTGACACAGAAAATAATAAAAATCAGAATATCTGTATCAGCTACAATAGGAATATTACCAAAATTACCAAAATAAAGAACAGAAGAAAAATATAAGAATCATAAAAAAATGTTTACAATGGAAGAAAAATAGGAGACATCCTAAAAGGGTAAAGGAAATTTTTGTAGCTAATCATCACAATAAAAGTAAATTATTAGATATAACTCTTGAATATTAAATGTTAATAATAAGAATATTATTGGCATTTTAGGCATAATCTCAAGAAACCTCTCTTTTCATGTATTTAATATTTTTCCATTGATATGTTATCTTTCAATGGAAGAATTTTTCAAAGCATGTACTTCTAACTACAAATCTATTCCTTATGAACAATATTATAGGTATAGAAATAATAGCACCTATTTCATGTTTTAGTGTAGACAGGAGATTATTTTTAAAAAGTGAAATTAAAAATAAAGGGGAAAATCAACAACAAAAAACTGGTGGAAATTTTCACTCTGCCATAATTACTCAGAACTGAATTACCAGAATTTGGAGTTCCAAAAAACTGGACCCAAATTCACTCAGCCTGTTTTCAACCACTAACAGAGCTGTGTTTTCCACGTGTCCACGCTTAACTGAGTAAGTGATGCCATGAGGTGGGCAGCATCAAAGAGCTGACAGGGAACAAAATCTGAGCAGCACCTTGGAGTGGGCATGAATTAAAGGCCAAGAATGGGCTTTTGGAGAACACTGCCCTGCCAAGCTCCCAGGCTCTGGCACAGGCTGAGAGCCCTGGCAGCAGCCCTGCTCATCCCATCTGCCCCACTAGAAACATGCATTATTTCTGTGTCTATACCCAGTGATGCTCCCCACTTCCTGTCTCTCATTTCAGAACAGGGAATCCCAGATTCTGCTCCTTGCCACTTTTTTTTTTAGCACCAATTTCTATGATCAATTACTTCAAAAATGGTATGAAGTCCTTTAAAGAGAGATTGGAAATGTCATCCCCACCTTCTTAGCACTGCAGTGTCCATATTCCTCTCCAGAACTGAACGTACCTGCTCTCTAACATGAAGGAATATCTGCCTTTCCCTTGAGATACAATCAGTTCCATATTTTAGTCCTTGGTACGTGTAGATACACACAAAGCCACTCTCTAAAATTAGATTCAGAAGATACTCTTTAAGTGGGCACCTTCTGCACGAGCTGTTTTGCAGATTACAGTTGAGCAAAATGTCCATCCATAATAAACACATTTAATTGCTAACTAACATTCTTATGGAAGCCAGGCACGCTTTTAAAGTTAGCCCATACTCATGGATTTAATTTAAAAAATATTTCATACCTTGACAGTACACTGAAAGGTGATTTTGCCAAAGTAACTGTCAGCTTCTTCAGGCTAAAATATCTGAAGTAATTACAGACACATGGAACGGTCCTCAAAAAAAAACCCAAAAAATTATACACGAGCTATAAACAACACATTTGCTATGTATATAATATTAAATAACAGCCTATTTTTAATTAATTTTAATTCATTTCCAGGTATTAGTCATTAGATGGCAAAGTAACATAATATATGCACATGTTTTTTTAACAAAAGCTAATATTACATATTGCAGAAGGACAAAAAAAAGGTGTTCCTTTAAACTATCATTATTTTGCACAGAGTAGAAATTGTAGATATATATTTCAAGAAATCTCTTTATCCGATACAATGTAACTACATCACTTGCTGAAAGAAACTCTATTTTAACTCCTGATGCCACTGAGTTTTGTTTTATGACCAAAATTGTTCCAGTGACATGTAAAAATAACCTATATGCATAATTATAGCACAAGGCTCAATAGATTAATTTGCTTCAGTAATTGTTTTTTGTGGAAGTAGCTGGCCTAGTTATGCAAAACAGAAACCCCACATCATTTTTTGTATGGCATTTATAGCAGTTACAGATAAATGGAAGAAATTTATTTTCCCCCAAATTCAGGCTATGATCAAGTTTCTATGGAAACCTTGAACACCTCTACAGAGATAAGCAGCAAAGGATGACACTGTTCTCCCTGTTTTTCACCATTTCCTCTTTTCTCTCTTTGATCCATGTTGAAGTGTTTTATGTATAATTCACTTTCTGCTGTCCCTTCTCTTTTCACTCGTCACGTATCAGAGGGAAATCTGGGGAAACTTCCGTCATTTTTTTCTTCCCATTGGCTAGCCAGGTGATTTTGAAGTGTGATGACAAAAATGTAAACATTTTCATGTGCCTGGTCTTCATGATTTTATACAATCATTTATTTCATGTCACCTGAGCAGAAAAACCTACTAGAAACTCTAAGAAAAGTACTTAGAACTGGCCACTATAACTTCCACAATGCTGTGAGATTTCCTTCAATGGCTGCTTCCAAACTCTGGGTTAAGCTCCTGGAAAATCTCAGCGATGGTACCAGGCACAGCCCAAAATGGGTATAAACAACACACATCAAAAAGGTCCCTAAAGAGCCTTTGAAGAGTTACATTTACCTCTCTTGAAATGAAAGACTACAAACTCTCTGAACTAAGCATAAAAAACATTATGTACTAAAATGCAGTTTCATCTGTAGACCTCAGATGACTGAGGAAACAGACTAGAAAATAGCACAAATGCAATTTGCATTTTGTCATTTAGATTTTCTTTCATGCTTCTCTCAACCCAGGTGCAGCTTAGCTCTGCCCACACACATAAAGCACTGGAAATTTCAGTTTCATTAGAGCCAGTTGGGGAATGATTTGGAAAAAATCTACTTATTATAGGTAAAGAGTACAACTTGCCACATGACGTGCTATAAGGGCCAAGTAATTTAGGGTTTATAGATCATTCTAGAGTGCTCTGATGAAAGTTTCTATAAGCCAAACAATTCTTCCCTGACTTGCAGTATTTTTCTGTGAGACTGATCCCCACCCACAAAAGAAAGAGGTAATGTTGACTTGATACAAGTTTTAAATGGTTGAACTAAAATCTTAAAGCTTCAATAAATGCTACAAACATAATTTGTTAGGGTGACCTGGACAGAGAAATAAGATGGGAAATCATCCCTGCTCACTGTAACTTGTAAATAATATGTAAGGGGATTCATGACGGCTTAATATTAAAAGGCCCAAAAATAAAGTGACATTACAAAAGGTCTGTAAGTTAAAAATGGGTCAAATTTTGTGGAGGAGCTCTTATTCTAAGAGCAAGGTCCTTCACAGGATAGTCAGAAAAGGAGTTTCCTGCAAAAATACGTAATACTTTCGTGCATAGGGATGGATGTAGGCAGTGCTTTTTGTGAGGGCGTGAAGAACGAAGTGCTTTTACTGGTAGTGTACACAAATTCACCAGATAACAACAGTGATTGATCATCATCTCTGGAGTGATATAAATGCTCATTTGCTTGCAGTAACCTCAGATTAATAATTCTGCTACACTTCCAGTACTTTTAATCAACTGCCCAATTAGAACTGTGCAGCAACCAGAAATGACATTCTGCCATTGCACATCTGCAAAGCTCTGCAGAAACACACTGACCAGTGATGACAAAAAATAAACTTCATGGAATTTCTTTCTGTACATACTGTTCAATACTCTGTGTCTCCACGACCCTTTGCAATGCTCAGATACCTCTTTGGTGCACACTGTCTTGCACAGGGCACACCCAGCTGCCCACCAGGCTGTGCCTATGGATTTTCACTGCTAAAAACTGCTTGTTTTCATTTGTTGGCTCCTGGTGCTTTTCTTACACCAGGTGATTTCATTCATGGCAGGTGATCCTTGTCTTCAAAAGCTGAAATTGTTATTATTACACTCCTGTTGTTTGATAAATTTGTCCCACTCCCTCAAAATATTTTCTTGGCAGTAGTCACATAAATACCGACTGCACTAGCCCTGTTAGTCCTCCTTTACACCAAATATTTTAGCAACAGTACCTGTAAGGAACAGGCACACTACAAGGCCATTTCTGTCACACTCCATTTTCATCCAAGAATGTGTCTAAATATTTTTTTTAAACTGTATGGCTTTTTTGAATATGATATTCAAAATATGGTTTCATCAAGAAATAAGAGTGGTATTGGAGTACAGTGCATAAATGCCAAGTTTTCGTGCTTATTTAATAACACCAATACTGATTTTTCACAATCGGCACAATGGTTTTTCTCACTTATTACTACTGGCACATTGCAAAAGGAAGTATGCTTTTTTCCAGACAACATTTTTTTATCTATTGTATTATAAATACTGATCTTGAAGATATAGTTCACAAACTGGCAGTGATATAACAATTAAAACAAAATTAATAGACAGCTTCAATGCCAATTTGACAAACTGTGAATGGAACAGCATTTCCCCGTGATGTTACACAAACCTTGTACAGAGGAAACAGTTGATAAAGATACATGTTACAGATGTGAGAAAAAATACAAAGATCTTCAAAAGCTCGTGATTAAGCAAATAAGTGACATTACATGTGCAGTGGTTCAAATGCTCAATTAACAATAACTCCCTTGTTTGCACACCAAATCTGTGTTTTGTCATACAAATTCCAGAACCTTCCTTGTGGCACATTAGTATTTTTCAGTGGCTTACCTCTTCCCTGAGGCTTTGGAAAGAAAATAACTACTGATAACGTCACTTGCACTGCAAAGTTTTTCTTCCTGATGAGGTTGATGCGTCTCTTCTGATGAATTATTCACTGACTCGTGTGACTAAGCGTGCAGCTGATCTGAAGTGCCATTTATGTAAGAAGTGTGGTACTAGCAAACTGGTTGCATATTTTCTTCTAAGCTACTTAATTAGAAATGTTGAAAGTATTTTTTTTTTGTAGATGTAGCTTATTTCTTTGTGATTAAACACAGTTAAAGGATTTGGTACTTCCCTTTGACGCTGTAAATTAGACAAATTTTTCCACTGCAAGTCTTTTAAAAATTATCACAGTACTTCTAGTCCACATGTAAATCAGGAAATCTGTGTGGAAATAAAGCATTAAAGGCATCTATTTGAATGACAGAGCTTCTATAAAATGCATAAAAATGCAAGTCATACTGATGTCATTGCTTCTTAACATTTGATACATTTAAAATAGTATTTAATTGGATAAAACTATACAAAACAGAAAGAAAAACCTACTGGAGTGAGGTCTTAACCTTAAAAGTAATTCCTTAGAAGTGCCCACAGTGGTAAAAAACCACCAACACAAAAAGTTTTAAAAAAAGAAAGCTTGAATAAACTTACAGAGTAGCTTTTTCACTTTTTCAATATTCATAGATCTGATTTCCTTTTCTAGGAGAGGCTTAGCAATCTGTCCCCACAAAGGTCTGCAAGATGCTTAGCAAAAAGACTTTTTGCCTTCGTAGGGGAATATTCAGTTACATTATGTGTATCAAATAGAACATGAATGAGTGAGGGAAGTTCCTCGGTGACTCGAAGGGTAACTTCCAGTGGTGCCAGAACTGTCCTTACAGATTCATTTCATAAATTCTTTTCTAATCTAAGAGCTATGCACTCAATTCTAACTGTTTCTTTCATAAATTTTCCCATCCCCATTTTTAAATCAATTTGGAACCATTTACATACCAGTTAAAATCACTGTGGTGCCTTGGAAGCTTCAGTGGTACCATCTTTTACAGGTCACACAAGCATTAACATTGAGGGTGTTGCTGAATGTTTAGTAAATCCTGAAAAGGAAAATTCCTCACAAGTACAAAGATAAGTGTGGTAGTGCAGCACTTCTGCCTCCTGAGTCCTCTGCTAAAAAGCAGACACTGAAGAGATTTTAAGTGTTGATAGTCTCGGGTTATGATTATTACACAGCAGAAACATTTTGAGTAACTGAGCTCACAATTACTTGTAGACATCACTGATGGAATAAGGAATGGATTTTATTATCTTGAAGTTTAATAAAATCCAAGCAGACAAGATAAAGTAAATATGAACTGACACTTCCATTTTACAATTACTGTAATTGGGATATTCAGAGGTTGTTGGGCAACATAGAAATTGAGGCAGAAAAGGAAACTTTTCTGGTTTCAGCTAATTGTCTCATCCACAGGATTCTCTCTGCTCTTCAAAAGTTTTACACATCCATCTACATCTAGATATATAGATATATTTAGAAGCAAGGTTTCCAAGTAATGAGATAACTTCCTTAGATACTATGAAACATCTTATTTGCTATATATTAAGTACACGTTAGTTCATAAACATTCAGATGAAACTGGACATGAAAACAGCTAATCCCTTTCATTTTTTCAATACCCTATTGCACGGATCTTATTATTTTATTTGTTTTGATTAAATATTAGTGATTTATTCCTTGATCTTTCTCTTCATTGAATTTGTTTAAAACTGTGAACTGAAAAAACAGTCACTCCTAAATTTTCTTTACCAGTCATAGACAAAATTGAAGGCACAGTAGTATTTTGCAAATTAAAACACATTAAACAAGCCCTGTTCCCTCAGTCTGAACTCATTACATGTAATACAATGACACACATTAGTTTCTCCATCCACCAGGGAGTTAACACAGTGAGTTCCTGCAGGCCAGTACAACTTGTCACTTCTCACTGGCTTTCCCTTGGACAAAATTGTTTCCAGTTTTCTCTAGATGACACAACACAGTGTAAAGCTGAAGGAAGTTAACACTTGTCATCACAAAGGGTTTTAAGTCATTTAATTAAAAAGGGCAGAAATGTGCAAGAAACCAATCCAAACTCACACTTTTCTGCTACCTGTCAGAACAGACACAACTCAGTCTGGGAGACTGTAGAACTTGGTCTAATGACACAAACAACCTATTGATAATTGCCTTTAAACGAGAAATACATTTCTCTCCTGTCCTGCTGTTACTGAGAAATAGTCAAATGTGGCCATTTTCACTCAGGATTATAATTAATTCATTAAGACTGCTTGACCCTAATCTCTGAGGCTGCATAATCACTGAGATAGTTCATATAAAACACAAAATATTGATGAAGCTCAACACTGCACAGCTACTTAACTTCCAAGCCTCTGGATCAGTGTATTAATGTAAGATGACAAAATAAGTAAAACAGTTACTGAGACTAAGCACTGGCACATTTACAGTACCAGGCTTTGGGTTGAATCTTATGAGTTAAGCCACCTAAAAAAAAGTTTGAAAGATTACGTAAGTATGCATGTATATGACTTTTTTTATGACTATAAATGGTTCATTGTTTTAAACTGCATGAAGAAACTGGCCTAAAATAATTAATTGTAGAGGAATTATTCTTGTGTATGCAGAAAGACACAATACCACTATTTTGTTAACATATATGTGAGCACTGGGAAAGGCAACTAACATGAACACAAGACTCTTGTACACTTCCCAGGTTTTCAATTTTACAAATAATCACTGCTTTAGTTTGCCACTGCAGTATCTTCAGTTCTTTAGTTTCAATACATTACTGCATTTTTAAAGTGCAACTGAAATATTTTCTGACAACCTCTATGTTCATTTCTTCCCTTGAATCACTCCTGACACCAACCATGCTACTGGCCCTGAGTGTGATGCTTTTTCTCCTTAGCTGGCAGAGAGACCGTAAGCAAAAATAAAAACCTTTATCATCCTTGGAGACTATCAATAAAATAACCCCTTACCTTACATCAAGGAGGTTCTGAGTTATGAAAAATTATATTATTTTGCTAATTTCCTCAGCAGCATGCAAGATTAAAGACAGTCCTTTTCTTTTTTTTTTTTTTCAGCTCTTGATTTACAGTCAAGTACTCATTCTTTCTTTTTGGGATTCTCTACATCCTGTCTCAGGACATGCCAAAGATTCATCAACACCCCAGGAGGAAGGCCTCTGCTTCTTCAGCCATAGAGCATGGACTACAGACTAAATTTCTGAAGGACCACAGCATGCTGCATCTCTTTGACTTTCCTACCTCAAACACCATCCCTTTTTAAATTTTGTCTCACCTGAAGAAAGTGCCAAGTAATAAAGTCTATTACCATTGAAACAGCACCTCTTAATTCCTTATTAAAAACTGAGAGTCCCCATGCCTTCTGCTGAAGAGGAGGTGAAAGAAGTGTAAAACCCTGTGTCTTTCTGGACTTCACACAGACAAAGATCCTGACAGCGAGTCATAAAAACCCACATGGAAAAGAACATTTTGAATATTGAAAAGATACAAGTGGCTTAAAACATCTCAGGATGCACTGACTATGAATTTTGTCACTTTGCCACATGTCCAAGTCATACCTTCTTCCCCAGCTTGAGAAAAATACTCTGAAACAAGTCCCATTTGTTACATCCAATTAACTACTCCAGAGCATTTTGATACCACCAGCTTTGCAAACAGTATTTAGTGATATGACTGAATTAGACAATGGTATGGCATTATTCTCTGCTAAAAGAAGAATATTTTGTCCATTGCATGATCAAGTGAGTAAATATTGCAAAATAGTCTCTGTGAATGAATTTGCAGTAGGAAGGAAACATCATTCATGATTTACAAAAAGCCCAAGGAATTCAGAACTTGCTCAAGAACATACAACTGAAATGAACATTGCAGGAAGAGGATACATAATTAAGAAATCCCAGGGAAAGAATGTAACATCATTTTCTTTCATCACTCAGCCCACCACACACTTAACCTTGGACCTCTCCATCCTGCTGCTTCCTTTTGCAGAATTGAGAATGAGGGTGGCTGACAGCTCTCTGAGCTCTCCATCCCTTGTTGTGGAACTTGCATTGTGCAAGTTCACTTGAGTTGTGAACAAAATTTTTAAAAATCTATTTGTTTAGGTGAATTTTCTCCATGCTTAAAGTTAGAGGCATAAGTTGTAGTTAGGAGTGTAGGTTTCAATGAATAATGAATGATGAATAGCTGTCCAAACCAGTTCACATCAACATGTTGGATCTTGCTATTCTTCAGGTTTAATATAGCAGTTTCTAGGATTTTGGTTTTATGTTCATGTACAGTGTGTTGATTCATTTTTGAATCAACACACTGTACATCTATCCTGTCATTTGCAGCCTACATTTTATTTAATATTTTATTCTTCTACCTGGAAAACCTAACCTCTTCAGGTAAAAGCAGAAGTTGTTAGTGTATGATCTTTTGTGTCATCATAGAAACAACTCTGCCCAGTTGAACAAAGATCCTTTGCCATTATCGTGTCCAGTGGGTACCATGGTGTAGCCAGGTTTTGTAAACTTGTTATAAGAATTATTTCCAGTAAAGTCTTGAGAAAAAAAATTAATTATATGGCCAAATGTCTTCAGCAGGGCAGTGCCACCATCAGGAGAACAAAAAGTGGTAGACTACTTTAGTAAAACAGAACAAAAATGTCTACCTCAGACTTATTTGAAAATGGTCTAATGGTGAACAATTTCTAATTCATAAAAAGGACAAAGAGAAAAGCAAGGCAGTGTACATACTCTAAGTTAAGAGTTTTAGCATTATTTCTGTAGATGTATAAATATTTTCTAAGATTTTTTTTCTTTTGCAAAATCCCACTAAATATAGCATATATTATGATTTAGAAGAGATAAATACTGAATTCTTTCCTTAAGGAAAACTGCAGATGGCTGCATCTGTCTTTCCCATGGGGAACGGCCTTTGAATGGATAACATGGATGTCTTTGCTGTTAAAAAAAAATATGGAAGTCAAAGCCAAGAAAATCTGATTATAAGTAGCATTTTCTGTAGTTTCTGTAGCATTTTGAACAATGGCTTTAGCCTGATGTACCATTTATCCACCAGCTATGAAGCTTAAAACATTATAAAGTGTCATTGCACTTTGGATGGGAAAAGAACAGGATGCTCAAGAGGCTAAGTAAATTTCTAAAATACCACTACAAACATTTAGAAGTGGTGAAGACGGCTGTAAATACCTGAAGAAACACAGTCCATTTATACATTGCAATACTAGTCCTGTGCCAATTTGTTTACTTTGAGAAAATAATACCAAATATAAATTAAAAATCAGCACCTTGGTCTTACCAGCTTTGTATTTCAGTTGTATCTTGTCCTAAACTTTTGGAAATACTAATTGTATCTACTGTAAATACTGTCATTTATAGTGGCAATATACAACAGAAATTGCTCTCAGTCAATCAAAAATATCCTGGTATGACTCAGTTTCTTAGAAGGGGGTGTAATAATGATTTAATAGTTTATAATAAGCACACGCAACACAGATCTAAGAAATACAATTCATAATCTCTCTTTATTTACAATATTATTCAAAACACTCAATACTCAAAGCTATAATTAAACATCAGTAACATGGCCAGATCACATGATGATGACTTTTAAAATAAAGGAACAATACCACCCCTGATACAAGGTAAATTTGATGTTGCAGTTTACTTTGCTTCCAGTTGTAAATGAAAAAAGGATTGAAATAAATATTTTCCTAAATATACAATACACATTTTAAAGAAATACTGTGCTCAGATACAGAAAACAACATATGATTTTATGGGAAAAAACCATTTTTGTTGCATAGATGGGTGCTGACTATTTACCTGGCTAATACAGTAAATATTTACACAGCTAGAATGAAAATTATTTCTCTCCTGTTCTTGTTAAATAAGAAGCCTGATAATAATGACAGAGAAATACAAAACGTGCATCAGCTTTCAGTTCAAATCTCAGGGTGATCAGGATCTATTTTTATAGTGCCTTAAAACTTAATTTTTGTGTATATCACAAAATTCAGATGAAGCTCAGTGAGAGACTAGAGGAAGGCTAGAAACAAAATACAACCCTCCTCTTGAGCATTTCAAGTCTAAATTTATTGTTTTTCATTTGATCTTTTGAGAAACAGGGTGATCTGACTAATTAAAGGGAATGAGATACCTTGACACAATCATTGATTTTCTTCTCAAAGGATGGTTGTGCTGGTTATGATGCAATTTACAGTCCAATATGTTAAGGATATCAAAATATGCTTGTATCACTGCTTGTATCACTGCTTCATCCTTACAGTGGGAGCTGCTGTAGAACAATTTCTGTTGAGCTGGATCACCTGCCCTGATTGCCTAAACTAGCTCTGGCCAAGCACAGGCACAGGATGAAACTGACACAGACGCCCCAAAAAGATCCCATGAGAAAAAAAATAAGTAAAAAAATATGTAAAACCTAAGTTAAACAATTTTATTCCAAGTGAAAGTTGAACCTTGATATAATCTAGTTTTGAAAAATTCATATGAACTCTGACTGGTTTTGTTCCCTTCTCCCTCTCCTCTTAAGCTAGCCACAAAGGGTTAGATCCCCAAAAGTCTTTAGTCTAAAAATCCATTCAGCCACCTCTTGCCTTTTTACTAGAAAATGTGGCCCCTTCCAGAGATTATAAATTATTTCTGACCTAACAAGATATCTCACTGCATCTCAGAGCACTTCTCTTTTAAATAATATGGGATTAAATTATTTTGTTGAATCTTTGGCTGTTCAGAAACATAAGGGAACATATCAACTTTCCCTCTGCTGACCTCCACAGCACTGTCAAATTTTTGAGGATTTTGTCGATGCAACAATTAAAGAACACAGATGGAAGAAGAAAATCCCTGGAGATCCCTCCAGTTTAGGGGTTCTCAAAGCTCTGAATCGCATGAACTCACCTAAAAATGAGATACCTGTCACGAATGGATTTTGTTTTAAATTCAGCTCCTGTCTTTGCCCAGGCCTATGGCAGCAGGCAGGAGGTGTATTGAAGTGACCAGCACCCCAAAAATCCACTCTATCCACAAGTTCTTTAATAATGGCTGATTCAGTCTATTATGAAATGAATTATTTATTAATAGACAAGAAAACTAACAGACAAGACTTAAAACAAGTTATTACTACACAGCGATGAGCAAAAAGAAATACTACTAGTAGA
>VZRO01004884.1:21217-31666 GCA_013397915.1 Daphoenositta chrysoptera | reverse complement strand
GTTATTTAAATAATTCCATTTTGCTTTTGTTTCCACCAGAGTTCCTAGTTGGAGTAGATCTTTTACTAAACATGTTTTGCTTGATTTTTATTGTTTTACATTGAAACAATTCAGAAATTTCTAGTAAAAGAAAGAAGAATCATTATTGCAAGTATAACTAAGTCAGGACTGGGTGGTGATTTCAAGTTTAAGCAAAAGTGCTGCAAGTGAGGCCTAATAGTTTATGACCACAAATAGTGGGAGATCTGTAGGTGGAAGACAGTTTAAATATAAATAATTACTAATATTTACAATGCAAATCAACAGTGCCATGATTGTCATATTTACAATCATCCTTACAGAGTTGGCTGTCATGAATGTAAACACCCATGTCTTACCAGATTTAATTTCTCTTCTCAAAGTGTCAGATGCTACTTTTCTTTTGATATATTTATTTTTCTTTGAGAGATCATGCTTTATTTTTTTTACTGGGGAAAATTATTCTCATTCATAATTTCATTGGAACACCATGGAACCAGAGATAAATTAATCTGTGTCTCTATCAATCTTTTTTTATGCTTTGTTCAGCATGATTGGCCTTTATTAAATTTGTACAAAGGGGGTTTTTTGCATTTTCCCAAATCTTACTTGTTTTTCCTCTTTCCCTACTTCTGTATCTCTTGGTGGGGATAAATCATCAATACTGGATAAATCACCATTTATTCTGTTACAGAAATAAAACATTGGCAAACATTGAATATATTCTCTCCTACTCTTCAGGCGTAACTGCTCTTACCTTGCTTCTCTGTTGGAAGGTATCATTTACAAATCTGGTTCTAGAAGCAAAGCCTTTGCTGACACTGTCAAAATTCTCTTTCCACGTGACAACCTCTCCTGACTGCCATTCCCACCTCTGTCAACAAATCCCCTCACTCCAAGTGCTCTCCAGGAAAACTCCAAGATATTACTACCATCCGTTTTTTTTAGTAATCAGTTCAGGTGGAAATTCATCAGTGCATCAGAAGAGAAGAGCTCACACTACCTGCGCTCAGAGAGAATTTCAGCATAAATTAATGAAGAATTCTATTATCACTTGTTTTTTATCTCTCCTCAGTAGATATGGACAAGGAAGATAAGCAAGGGCAGGAGGGAGATGGAGAAGGAAGCCTCAAAGGTTGTGAATAAGGAATATTTATGGCCTTCTCTCTTTTTCTCCTCCCCTTTTCTACTATTCTAAGTTGACCTGGGGGAAGAAAACAGACAGGGGACAAGAGTAACCATAATGCAAATATGTTAAAGTGTCATGTATTATTCTAACAAAGACATCTGACTGGAGCAGATGATGCTCCAAGGGATTTAGGGGCAGAAAGCTTGAAAATAACACTAAGAAAATTGCTTAGAAATTCTGTTTTTATTGGAAAACATATTTGCCCCCTGAGACAGAAGAGAATCANAAGAGAATCACACAGAGCCCCAGTGTGGGTGAGGCAGAGGCCCCAGGGTGTCTGTGGTGGCAGCTCCCTGCTCCAGCAGGGCCAGCCCAGAGCCCAGGGCACAGCAGGGTGTGCAGGGCTCTGCAATATCCCCAGGGAGGAGACTCCACAGCCTCTCTGCACAACCTGCTCGGGGCTGGCGCTGCCCAGGGCAGGAGTTCTGCCTCCTGGGCAGGGGGAGCTCCCTGGGCCCAGCCCTGCCCGTGGCTCTGGTGCCATCGCTGGGCCCCACTGAGCTTTTACCTCTTCAGGGCTGTTTTTTCAGTGTCCCAGTGCTCGGTCCTTCAGTGCTCTCACAGTGCCTCTTTCCTCCTTTCAGTTGTTAAGTGTGTAATTCTTGACTGAAAACCTGTAGCTAATGAGCTAAAGGCTAATGAGAGCACAATAGGAATAGAGTGCCAAATAATTTTGTTTAAACATACTCATATGGCCCAGCAGACATTTTGAACACACTTTCTCTCCACAAGTTAAACTAAAGAAGATCTCTACTCTCTGCTTCGGTGTCTGTGTGTACACAGACTGCTGAGACAGACAGGAAAATTGAACAAAATACCAGTTCAGCTCTAACACAAACGACAAAGTCAAAGAACGACATTCGAAAGATCTTTCACTGTATTAGGCAGTCTGAGATTTCATAAAGGATCCAAAGACCACAGAATTCTGCTGCTTTTTCTCTGCAAGACCGTCATCCTTTTAAATTTTTTTTCTTCTATCTGTGTTTCACATTTCATGAATTACGTGCATTATTACAATATCTGCAGGTCCTGCTTGTGATCAGCTCTTCATGCTACCAGACCTTGAACTTCACAGTTCTGAACTTCCAGGTCCCTGGGCGCTTTTAAAAAAATTTGCCTTGTCCCATTTAGATTAAAATCAATTATTGGCTAATTCACAGCAATAAAAGGAAATTCTAGCAAACTAGAAGCCCTGTCGCTTTACTGATTCCTAATCTCAGCTGAACTATTTTTTTGAATTTGCTTCATTTATTCTATGAAAACAGTAGCATATTCTGTAGTGGCCAAACAGGCATGCCCATGGGCAGACCTGTGGCAGCAATTTAATTAAGGATATAAAATCATAGCAAACTCTGGTGCAGTGTCCATTAAGAGCAGGATAACTTTATTAGACCCTCAGTCCAACAATGCTTATGAGATCACACTAAGCACTTTAAGGAGCTTAACCATTGTTCACAGAGTAGACCAGGCCAGCAGGGATTTCAACATGTAATTTGAGTGTGGTTAGATATTGCATCTGAGGTCCAGATACCCCTCTAATGACTTCCATTTATTTGCACTAAGAAATATCCTGCTGTGGCTCAAAAAACCATCTTGCTCACAATTATATCTGAAAGTCAAGGAAGCTTCTCATCGTTCCACAACCTGAAGTGTGTGCTCTGTATAAACAGTACTAACAGTAACAAAGACAAGTTGGGAATTAGGACTACAGTGTCAGGGAATTCAAATTCAGGAAAGCAATGTCTGTGAGAAAGTAGAAATCCTTTGAATCATCTCATTCTAACAAATGCAGCTCTCATAAGAACACTATAGAAATTATGTGCTTTAAAATACTTGGGATCTCTTTTAGCCTATGCTGACATGGGGACAACTCCCCTATCTTTTTTTTTAATTGCATTTTTAAGCAATTTATTCTTATTACTTAATTTGTTAACTGTACAGCAGCAGCTAAAACTCCTGATTAATGATCAAGAACAAGAGTGAAAATATTTCAATTGTACATTTCTGTACTTCTACATTGCCTTTTGTGATATAAATATACTCTGTATACGTGCACATAAGAAACATCAAGCTTTGCTCCTAACCAGTACTTTTTTAGTGTATTTCACCCCTTCTTTCTTAAAACTTAAACAGAGAGCATCAAAAAACTCTTCATACAGCCAACAGGTGGGATCTAAAAGGCTAATATTGACAACTTTCTGCCCTAAAAAGAAGCATTTCAATTCAGCCTCTTCACAGAATCTAGAAATACCCTGAAAAGGGTAAGAGTGAAAACATTCTCTGTTACCTTTTATTTACCAACCAACCATTCACAGTTTGTCTTCTGCAGCCAGCTGCCCTAAATTATAACAAAGTACCAGCTCTTCTACACTTCTGTAACTGTGCTTTAAAGCCAACTACAAGCAAAGCCTCATATTTCTTAGGGGATAGAGGTACTTGTTTAGGCATTATGGAAAGTAATACCCAGTTTTTGGATCCAGGGAATAGGGGGGATAAATCCTGATCTGCTCCAGTCTGTCAAAGCTGAGATGTTCCAAAATATAATATCAGCTTTAGTGTAAAAAGACATCCACAGCACTGCCAGGATGCCTCCACGGTGAGACTTTACAGGAGTGTAGGATTCCAACTTTCACAGCCTAAATTCAAAGAAGCACCACTTTGGAGGAATAAATCCTTTCATTGACAGGCAATGATTGTGTATTCCTAAAATTCAAAAGGGGATGCTACGCTGTGCTATAAAACCCTTCACAGGATTCTGAAGAGTTTTGAAGACTGTGCCTTGTGATAAATGGGATAATAAACTTCATAGGTTGCCTAAGATCTGTCCCCAGCCTAGAACCAAGGGCTTTCCAGACTGAAAAAAACGACAGAATGCTGTGATACAAAGTCCTAAGCACAACAAAGCTGATTAGGTTCTAATTGACCATTATCTCTCTCATTAGCAGAAATATATAGATTTTATATGCCAGTGTTCACATTTAATCAAGAGAAACAAAGTTGCCAATGCTGTTAAGTTGCAATAAGAAAAAAAAACCCAACCCAGCAAAGATTATTTCAGACCTTTTATTGCCAAGTGTTTGGGTCTCAGTTGCTCTCAACAATTCAAAGAGCACTCATAGCTTGAACTGTTTTTATGTTTAATTACAGTAAAACAAATGCAACTCATTCTATTTTGTGTTCCTTATTAATGTCTACAAAGCACTCAGTGTGGCATTATCCCTTGATATCTACTGGAATGCTGAGGGCAATTCAAAAATTTACCTCTTCCTAAGTTTCCTGTTAAAAGCACATGATATGCAATGATTGCTTCATAACTCCTCCACAGGTGGAGCTATATTTTTTAAAATATAAAATTCTTAGACTACTCTAAAACTCTGTTTAGAGCATCACAAGAGCTCCAGTGACTGAAATTCATGAGTTACAGCTCACCAGCTGAGGTCATGTGGAGCACACACAGCCCTCTGTGCAAACCACACCAAGAACGAGGGGATTGAGTTGGAGCTGCTGTGGAAACCAAGTGCTCAGTCAGTGGAAAAAAAAACAAAAACCACTATTACCTATAGCAGTTTTAGGTATTATCCTTTACTTGGAGCTGTGTCCTGTGAAATTATTAAAATATTGTATTTTGTAAAGCATTCACTGAGAGATCCACAATCGGTTATCACTGCACTTGACCTCAATCCATTTCAGATAAGAGATAACACATTAACAGACAGAAATTAAATTAGATTTACACTCTTTTATGAAGTTTAACTACATGACCATGCTCGTGCCCTCTCCAGACCTGGAACACCACCCCAATCCCTGCACAGTCATTACTCAAAAAGTAAGATAAAGACTTTTCTGTTTAGGTCAAATTCTGAGACTGAAGCCTGCAGTAGGAAAATTTCTGTAAATAATATTTCCATTTAGCCTTTTTATTGTAAAAGGAACATTACAGCTTCCACAGAACTACATAATCTATGGCCAGGGTTTCAGAACTCCCAGGCTTTCCTGAAAGACACGTTTTATTCTGGTTCTCTACACTGAGACAGACTTTAAACCAGAAAATTTATATGTGCAAATGATTCCCCACTGCTAGTACAAGAAGTTTGTATCCATAGATATAAAATTTTGCAACCAAACTCAATTGTTCTAATAAAAGTACTAAAAACTGTAAAAAAAAAAAAATACTCCTCTACAAAAATAAAGCTATCCTATGGAAAGCTAAGGACTGCCCCACATAAAGTGTCCTACCTGCCCTTTCAGGCAGTAGAATTCACAAATGTATTTGCATTTTTTCAAAAATGTCTAAAGAGAATACTACTGTAATTTGAGGTTTTAAAATGACACAAGTTTCAATGCCTAAGTAGATTTTAATATTTTGAGACAAGATATGTGTCTTTCCAGTGGAAAGGTAATATCTCAGATTTATAGAAAACAAAAATAAGTAGCTATTAAATTAATTGTAGTGACATTTTCAATTAAACTACAATATTAATGAAGGATATAAGAGGAAAAAAATACAAAAAAACCCCTACTTTGTGCAGAGTGGAAACTGAAATAAACTAGAGTAAAAATGAAAGATGAGTTTTAGTTGAATTAATAAAAGGAAAAATGCCTCTCAACAAAGAAGTTGTGCCTTCATAAACTCCTACATATCAGCACACTTAAATTTTATTTGATCCCTAAATCTACGTACTTCCAGAAATGTTTTCTGCAGTTTGGTTATATTGCAAAGTAAGATTATATTGCTATTGAGTTCATTTTCTCAGTATATAACGCCAAACCGAGTTGCAGTGTGACAGATTTATGTCTCTAAGCTTGGGAAAAGCAGGAAATAGGAGGCATTTCAATCTGCACTGCGTGGCAAGACCTCAAAAGTACTTTAGGAAACTCGATGTGTTACAACGTAGAGGAGGGTTCAACTTCTCCTAAGCCTTGTCTAACCACCACACGCACATTTCCAGCAGCTTGGTTTAAAGTGCAAAGCATTTTAAATGCAATACCTGCTATGCAAAGTCTAACTGCAGCTCATGGGTAAATTAGAACAGGACAGAGACACCATTACTGCGAAGACACTTGTGACAACAGCAGCTGATAGGTTGTCACTGTAAAAAAGCTGAATTTACAATGAGTTATCACATATTTCAGTGCTTTTTGCCCATGATTACCACGCAAACACTGGGAATTATAAAGAAATAAGATTTTTAACGAACAACCAGCATTGCTATTATTTAGTGCAATCCTGCAGCTGCATAAGTAAATTTCAGTGACATAACTGGTTTTTGGTGATATCCATGACACAAATTGGCAGCCTTCAGCTCATAAACAGAAGATATTGGCATCATAGAAAGCATTATCATCACCAGCACTGGGACAGCCTTGCTGCCAATCTCAGCAGAAACCTGAATGCTGAAAAGAAAATTATACTTGGGGTGTTCTCTTTGCTCCTGGAGCTCTGGCAGCCTCGGGGCCGTGCCCATTCCCTGGGGAGCCCGGGCACTGCCAGCACCCTCGGGGGGAAGCAGAACCTTCCCTGAGCTCAGGCTGACCTTCCCTGGCCCAGCTCCAGCCATTCCCTGGGTGCTGTCCCTGGCCCAGAGCTGCCCCTGGGAATTCCTGCAGCTCCTGCTGAGCTCTGCCCTCAGTCTCCATCCCTGCCTGCAATCAGCCATCACATGGTGAAAGCCATGACTGAAATGAAGCCCTGATTTGGCAGGGAAGTCACCTCAACATAAAGGTTAGAGCCAGGATTAATGGCACAACAGAGACTTCACCCTATGGACAACAGTGTCGTGCAAAGAAATGAAAGACCACGGTTTTCTTCTTCTCCAGGGTTCTCTCAGGCATTAAAATAGACCTCAAAAAGAATGAATGTAACTCTAGATTCTGAATAGTTACATTTAAAAAGAGAAGAACCTGGGAAGCCCAAGCCCTGGAGAGCAGTTGATCTCTGGCACTTTGTGTACAGCAGCACCTGAAGGGTACTCTGGTAGCCACTACACTCCTGGGATGAGAGCACTCAGTTCCCCCTCTGTTCTCCAAACAAAACTCTTCTAAATGGTTCACTGCCAACGCCACCAAAGGCCAGACTGCTCTGTTCTGTGCAGCAAAACAGCTACACTGAGGTTACGTCTGACTTTGGGAAATTTGATAATTTTTCAAAAAATATACATAGCAGCATCAGGTCAAGTGTCACTCTTCAAGCTGGTGTGCTTCACCTGTGCGCCTTCAATTCTGAACTGCATCTTCTCAGACCATTTCCACTATGCTCTGTTTCTGTGCACTGTCATCAAAGTGCCAAAACAGGAGAGAGAGATATATATAAATCCTACTATAAAATAATATTTCTTATCACGTTCATGCAGTTCACTTGTTTCTTAGTGCCTTGCTTTTCTTCTAATTTCTCCTGTGGTGTTGTGTTTTTTTTCCCTCCTCCTTTTAACATTTTGAAATAAATGAAAAGAAAATAACAATCCCAAAAAGCTCACGCCAGTTGGCAGGGAAATTAAAAATCACAGATTCAAAAGTACTTTCCTAGTTCATGAAAACATCTCTAATGAGACAGATGAAAATATGAATTGCTCCTAATGAGCTCAAAATTGCACATATTTCCCTTAGTTTAATTTTGTAAGCCTTCACAGATATTTTGTGTTATGCTTTATTATAAAACAAGAAGTGGCCACAAGGCTGTGATAACCAATTTGTGAGATTAAAGTACTCAACTTGAATGGTTTCATTAACTTCTAAGCCATGAGTCAGAGTTAGCATAAAATACAATTCCTTTGCTATTCATAGAGGGTCTTACTCTCCAGTGACTTCCAACATTTTGGAGTCATTAGCACCTGAGAAGAATAACACTGTTATTCCTGATTAGTCAGTGCTGCACTCAGTGGCACAGCCACGAAAAGATAATTTACAGCAAAGCTGTGACAAATTGTGTTTTTTTTCCCTCTGGGTCGGCACTGTGGGCTCAGCTGTGGCAGAGCAGCACCAGCACAGCTCCCGTGGCAATTCACCCTGCACTGCCCACCCAGACATTCCAGCCAGCTTTGGAGCAGGATGAAGCAAAGCCAGTGCAAACGTTTTAGCCAGCTCTTCTGAAGAGATTTTGGGATGGCCAGGAATGCATGAGGATTGTCGAATTTTATATAAATCTATATTAAATTATTGAGTACATCAGAAGAGCGTGCCATTACACTGCAGAAAGAAGATGCAAAGAGGAGATTTGCAAAATTCCATGTAGGTTCCTATTTTCAGATGTGACTGACTCATGTCATGGAGGTAGGAGAGGGGAGGAAAGGATGATAACAAAGAAAAGGGGAGGGGATAACAAAGCTAAGACCCCGTGCAGGCAATGGCCAGCCATGAGACCCTGCAGCATTCTCAGACCTGGAGTTCTGAGGTTTCTGTGGGAATGTTAGCACGAGCCACTGAACTTTATACGAGCATTTGCTTCAGAAGTGGATGAAATATGATCCGTCTACCACTCCAAACTACAGAATACTTCTGGTGTGCTCAAGAAAATAAAGTATATGTGCAATTTTCACGTGGACTATGCTCTCTCTCCTGTGGGAAAAAGAAGTTGTGTCATTGGTAAAACTGAGCTTACTTGTGAGTAAAGTGTTTTAGTATCCAAATCCATTCAGTCCTCACACTGTCATTTGCTGCTAATGGACTATGTTGAAAGGATGACTGCTTTACCACAAACCTCAACCTTAACACTTTACCAAAGTGAAGCAGCTCATTTTCTCACCAGTTCTACTCCAACAGTTTGAGGTGCTGACTATATTGCACCTAAGGGAGGGTCACAGAGTGCTGGTCACAGAAGAAGAGTGCCTGTATTGCAAGAGCACAGGGCAGCCCGGAACCATGCTCAGCTTGGCAGCAGAACAGAAGGAAACATCTCTGCAGAGCATCAGAACACACTCATGGTTGTCCTGCAAGCACCTACAGAGGAGAATAATGAGCAGGAAGAACAAGCATTTACAATAAACATCCTTAAACTTTGAAGAGTAACTCTGTGCATTTGTTAAACGTATTCCAGAAAAGAACACTGAAGCCAGGTTGGAGTAACCTGATCAGTGTCCCTGCCCCCGGCAGGGCTGGAATGAGATGGTCCCTTCCAACCCAAACCATTCCATGATTCCACAGCTCTCTCACCACTGCTGTTTGTTCCTGCTCTCTCCAGCCTGGGGACTGGAATAAGGCTTTCTATAACCACAACATCTCCAAGGACAAATTAATTACAAGACCAGGAACATCTTTTTCCATCTGTAAACCCCACCATCGCTACCCAGCCCAGGCACAGTTGGTTTCTGGTTCCTTCTCTTCCCTACACTTGTAAGATTCATCCAGGTTTGACACCAGGGTTTGTGACTAAGGTATCCTAAGGCAACTATTAACAGGTGGAGAAGCAGCATAACAAGCATATTAACAAGCATCATCTTGGCATCCAGTTCAGATGAACTCAGCTAAATCACATCTCAACAATCTTGGTGGCAACTCACAAACTGAGTTCTCTGTCCTTTTGTTTTTCACACCAGATTTGTCCATTGCATTGATAATTTTCCTATGAAAATACCACCACTCTACTTAGTTTTACTTAGCACTAACAAAGGGAGTGTGCTGTTGGCATTCAGTATATGAAAATGTATTTATAAATATTTTAGTGATAATCCAGTTGCTTTTTGCTGCAGGAATGGACTCGCTAGGGTGGTCCTTTTCTACTCCCAGTTTTTATGGGGAGTTTGGTATTTCTATGAGGATATCCCTAACATGCTACTTTAAAATTCTGTTTATGCTCTTCAGAACGCCAAAAAAAAAAAAAAAAAAAAAAAGCACACATAGAAAATCTCAGCTGAAAACTGTGGCCTTGGCAAACATTTGTGGATTTCCACAGATCTCCATGGAGTCTTGACTGAACATCAGTCAAACAGATACCATGTGTTATCTCCAAGAACATATCCTCATATCCTGCATGTTCACAGTCAGAAAAAACTTCAGACTCCCTTTCTGAGAGCTTGATGGAACTTTGAAATCTACTTATTTCTTTTGGGGTTTTAAAATATACTCTTTAAACTCAAATTTCAGATGTCTAACAAAAGTTAAAATAAAAACAAACCAAAAAACCCCACCCCAAAATATGAAGTCTGTAAAGTGATTTATTTCTATCTCCTTCAGCTAGAAGATAAGGTAAAGAATGCAAGAAAAAAGCAGAAATCATGATTTCTGTGGTTTCTTCTATTAATAAAATATTC
>VZRO01004884.1:9628-21170 GCA_013397915.1 Daphoenositta chrysoptera | reverse complement strand
AAAAAAAGAAGTATAAACTTAAAAGGACTCCAAACTTTCACAATTTAATTAAAATGGCTTTTAAATAAATCTTACAGTGAAAGCAGCAGCCTAGGACAAAATGCATATGGTTTCTTTTTTAAGACCAGTTACACTTTTTAATTGGTTTCAGAAAATGCCCAACTATTGAATCCTATAGAATGCGCGTGTGGCCTTTAAAAACCCTTGTAAATGAGAACTGCTGGCAGAACAATTAGCATTTAAAAGCTAGAATGACCTTAAATCTGTGCATCATTGTGATTCGTTTGGACTTTAATATCAAGTACAGAACCAAAAAATCCCTCAGTTGCCGAGAGAAAGAGCTCCCAGCACCAGGAGAAGGACACTGGGTAATAGGGGGAAGCATGTGCAGTGAAACATAAAGGACAAAGTGGTGAGATCAGCTTCGATTTGTGTTGACTTAGCAACCAACCAGAAGGGCCTTCCTGGGCACTGAGCATGGAAAAGGAAGGGAACAAATCCTCTGCTTCTGATCTTACACGGGGAACCACCCCGGAGTGTTTATCCCTATAATGAATTTCAGGGTGCAGAAGGTCATAAACTGGGCATAAATTTGGTTTGCAAGGAATCGCTGGATAACCAAGTGCCCAACTGTACTGTGAATCTGACAGCATCCAAACAAAATAGATGGAACACTTCACTTTATATATATACACATATATATACCAGATATAAATACACACGTTATGATTATATATATAAGCAATGTCATTTAATTTTAAATATAATTTGCATATATTGCTTGCAATTATACTAATGCATGTAATATTCCAGCATTCTGAAAATGAGATGACTTCTTATATCTCTAGAAATGACAGCACTGGCTTGGAATTGGGAGCAGTGGTGTGTTACTGCTGATCTTACCAAAACCAAAGATTCTTAAGTCAAAAGCTGAACATTTATTTTGGCTGAGTTTGCAATTAAAGCAGAATGATGACTACAAGAGTTAGTGAAGGTGATTTTTTTTTAATCTTAAATCATTTGATTAAATTTTTTGTTCCAGCTCTCATTCTCATACTCCAAACAACACAAAAATAAACATTCATAAAGGTTAAATTTATTTCTACATAAAAATGCCATGTTTTTACTAGATTTTAATAAATATAATTGAGTGAAATCCCTAATAATAATAATACTTACACTGAATACAGATGATATTCTAAATATCATAAATTATTTACATTAATAATTTGATTCCATTTCCTCAAAGACAACACTACTTAAGCAAGCAGTCAATACATCATTTAGTACTGAAATTAGTAATATTTCATTAGCAGTTTCTGGAAAACCCATTGATGGCCAAAAATTGCACAGCACCCTGGTCATCACACAAATAATGAGATCACAGAATGGTTTGGGTTGGGAGGGACATCAAAGCCCACCCAGTGCCACCCCCTGCCATGGCAGGGACACCTCCCACTGTCCCAGGCTGCTCCAGCCCCAATGTCCAGCCTGGCCTTGGGCACTGCCAGGGATCCAGGGGCAGCCACAGCTGCTCTGGGCACCCTGTGCCAGGGCCTGCCCACCCTCCCAGGGAACAATTCCTTCCCAAAATCCCACCCAGCCCTGCCCTCTGGCACTGGCAGCCATTCCCTGGGTCCTGCCCCTCCAGCCCTTGGCAATTGTCTCTCTCCATCTTTGCTGCAGCTCCTTCAGGCCCTGCAGGGCCACCCTGAGCTCAGCCCAAAGCTTCTCCTCTCCAGGGGAACAACCCCAGCTCTGGCAGCCTTTCCTGCCAGCAGAGCTGCTCCATCCCTCTGCTCAGCCTGGAGCCTCCTCTGGGCTCTCTGCAGCAGCTCCAGCTCCTCCCTGGGCTGGCCCCGGGCTGGGGCAGCTCTGCAGGGGGGTCTCAGCTGAGGGGCAGAGGGGCAGAATCCCCCTCCCCTGCTGCCCCCAGCCCAGGGCAGGGGGTTTGGGGTCCCCGGGCAGGGCCAGCTCTGCCCCACAGCTCCCCCAGGACACTGCAGTGATTGGTGGTGTTTGAGATCCGTGAGATTGGATCAGGTGCTGCCCTTCCAAGCCATAGCCCTGCCTACATTTGAGAGTGTTCCACCCAGATTCCCCAGAAGAGTTTAGCTAAACTTATGGCAAGTGCATTATCTTGTCAGTTTTTCACTTTCTATGTGGATTAAGTTTATGATGTGCAGATTGCTCGAGAGGAGACTATTTAAATCAGATGTTAAAATCCCATTAAATAATTTGCGCTCTCATGCCAGGTGTTCCACAGAGATATTTCAGATAGCAATTTTCTTAATATAGCTTACGCAAATACTTAAAAATTTTAACAACAGTAGGTACATAAGTAACAGTTTGTCATTCAGGAAATGGCAGTTCTATGTAAATAGAGATTACCAAAATATGTATGCGGTTACACAGTTTCAGAATATTAAAATATTTAATAATTGACAGATCACCAAGGGTTAAGCAACACACCAGTTTTATGGATATTAGGAAAAAATTTCTTCACCAAAAGGGTGGTCAAGCATTGGCACAGCTGCCCAGGGCAGTGGTGAAGTCACCATCCCCAGAGGCAACATAAAAGATGTCACTTGGGGGACATGGTTTGTGATGGACATGGCAGTGCTGGGGTTACAGTTGGACTCCACCTTAAAGGTGTTTTCTAACCTAAATAATTCTATGATTCTGTGATTCTAAGGTCATACCTAAGTTTTGTGACTCTCCAGTGTTAGGAGTGCCCTGCCAAAATCCCAGTGTAGATAATCATATCCTACCTGCCCCCTCTCTCCTGTCATTTGAACTTAGTCAGTTATTTCGAATTTCCTATCAAGATTGTCCTGTGGATTTTGCAATTAGCTTCCTGTGTCAGAAGACAGAGCACTGATTCTTACATAAAAAGGGCAAGTTAACTCACTGAAGTCAAGCAGTACCACGGCCATGGCATGTTTAATTCATGTGTAGCACAGGTTGCTTTATAAAATTATGATCATTATTTTCTGCCTCAATTTTGTCTTACCTATAATTATAACAGCATTAAAAATTAAGAAATATTCCTGCTCTGTTTACCATTTGAAGGGACTAGAAATGAAGGTGAAGAGGAGGGCACCGCTAGCAGCTCGTCATACTGTGAATATAATCAAGACTTCTAAACAGAGCAGAAAGTTTAACAGCCAGACGGTTCCCCGAGCCAGTAGGTGTTAAAATAGTTCTGAGGGATCCCTGGAAGCCAAGCAGATTGAAACTGGGAGTGTGGTCTGCAAGAGTTCCACCAGCAGATGGGAGGGAAAATACAAGTTAGATGTGCAGGGAGGAGAGAGGGAAATGTGCACTGTGGGACTGGGAGCACTGGGACAGGGTCCTGTCAGGTTTGGGGCACGGGCAGCAGCTGCCCAGAGAGCAAGCAGAGATCCGAAACCTGGAGCCAAAGCTCTGGACAAGTCAAATATGTGGGAGGAGAACAGGGAAACACGCTGCCAAGAGATGGAGGGTGTTGAACTGTACAACTACAGGTATCAGAATAACTCTGTGTGTGTATATATATATCTATATACATATATAAAATTAAAATGGCAACAAACAACTAGGACAGGATCTGGGCAGGCCAACGAACCATCCAGAGAACACTCAAGCTACAAAGGACACTGGCAGATGTATTTGTCCTGAAATCAGAAAAGCAAACAGGATGCTGCTGCCCACAGGGAAGCTTCTCTCACTTCTAGGAGTTCCTGAAAATTCTTCCTTGCAAACGGGTGAGACTTCCTCAAGGAAGTCAAGCACGATGGCTGGTCAAGCATGGGCAGAAAGTGTTGACTAACATCATTCCTTCCTAGCTAGGACAAGAGGGATTTTTCTTTTCCTGCATTCCAAAGGTTCTCTCACGTTCACAAGAGTTGTCAGACACAGTGGGAAGCAGGGCACCAATCCCAGCTGGAACTGATGTCAGTGCTGCTGACCCAACTTCTGAAGGGTTTGCACGCTGGGAAATTGCACGGGAAGATGACAACTGAATAGTGGTATTTGATCACATATTTATTTCTCTTAACCTTGCCCAACTGCATGCAGAATAAAGAATGTCTGAGGAAACCACACATATGCGATTTGCAAGAGATAGAACAATACAATTAAGTGTGAAATAGCTTTGGACTACTCTTTTTACAAAATGCAGTTCTATTCTATTAAATACTTTGAACTAGAATGCCCAAAATTAAGGTTTTTATTCTGAACCATAAATGTTCTGATTTCAGCAGAAAGAAAAATTCTCATTTTTAATGTTGCATTCACGTAGCTTTCAAACTCTGATCCACGTTATGCTCTGTGTGTGCTAACATGAACAGTGTTGTAATCAATTCCATTTAGCACACCGAATTGATAGAAATTTCATTATAATTTAATACTGAAAAGGTGCTGGGATGAAATTTTCCTTATAAAGGCCTTTTAGCAAGACCTGCTTTTATTAGCAGTTAATATACTACACGGGGCCCATTAAGATTTGCTCTTCAGAATCCTAATCCAAATTCTCCTCTAGTCATATCTGAATAGCACCATTAACAATAATTATATTATTTCAGGTTTCCAGTGGCAAGACTGAACCAAATTATATGTTGCTAAATAATGGTGGAAAAAAATGGTGGAAAATAAATAATGACAGAAAATAAGAGGATGCACTCAATCGTGGCACAGATTCATTTCTTACTGATTTTTTGTTGTTTACTTAGTAATGCCGTGGTCACTCCCTTAGCCCAGAATTTCCACAAGTCTCGATCCCAAAAAACTCTCATTAGCTTTTTGTGCATGCACAGAACTTAACCTGACTATGAATAATGATGCAGGGTTTGGCACATTTACCACACCGTGGGAGACAGGGAAAGGGACCTTAAAGGTGCTTAAGCACTGCTTAAGTATCTTTTTAATAAAGCATCAAACTCATATACCACAAAATTAATTACATTTAATTGCATGATTTTAAAAATTTCTAGTATTTTAAGTTTCTTTTAAAGCACACCAGTCAAAAAGGGAGAAACGGTGTGTAGTTGCATATTTTGCTTAAAAAAAATAATTTTTTTTTCATCAAAATATTGAAAGACACATTCAGGATGCTTCCTTTGCTCTTGAACAGAAGTGATACCTCATTCATTCTAACCTTCATTCTGGCATTAAAATGTCAGGACTGTGTCTCAACCAACCAACTACAAACAGCTGTCTATTAAATAATATGAATCCTTAACCTAGAGCACTAAAAATCTAATAACTTATCTTAATATTAAAAAAAATCTCATAACAAAAGCCAAACTGATCTACTTCATAGATCTATCACTGCAGAACAGACACACGAAGTTACATTAATTTTTTTTTCCATAGCAGTCTCACATTAGCTTAAGTTTGAAAATGAGCCCACTGAATTTTATTCTCTACACAGGTTCTTTGGATAAAAAGAGATTCCACAGAGAAGGGGGCTGAAAGAATGACAAACTGAGCAGCTGAGGTCCTAAAACCACATTTATAGCTTCAGGTCTCAAGTTTCACGTTCAAGTGAGACTTAGGAGCTATAATCCATGTTGTGGTTTGTGCAGAATGTGATTCTGAGGGCCAAATATTGAAAATAAGATATTAATCTCATGGCATTAGTCTACCTATTTTGAATTCATAGAAGATTCAAGAGTTAATAGTTCAACCTATAAATATACCCAAAGACAGTAACCTTTAAACAGCTGAACTCTTCCTTCAAACCTACAGCGTAGGCTTTTCAAACCACAGTGAAAGAAACTTGGAAACATCTTGGAGGGAGAGAGGTGGCAGCACCTACTGCTGAGACACCTCAGTCTCAGCTCTTCACCAAAAAATGAAGAGTGAAAGACTTCCTTTTCCTTTACCCTATTTTCTTTTACATTTAGAGCTTTGAAATCTCAGAGAACATCTTAAACTTCATCTGAAGATTGATACACAGCCCATATAAGATTACAGTGATGATTTAGAACACCGAATTTAATTCAAAGTATCTGTTTGGGTTTTTATAAAGGTAATTTTACTAAGTATTATGCACTGAAAGTGTGTTTTCTTGCTTTCCTTTTGGTCTCATTTACCTACACGTCCCTTCCTTGATTAACTTCACTCCACAAGAACAGCACCTATTCCTCTCCCAATTCTCTTCTTTGTACAGAATTAGCACCAATATCAGGCCCAAACCTAAACTATTAAAACAATGACACTTTATTAGGGAAAAAAAGGTTAAGAGGTATGTTGTAAAACTGTAGATGCTTCAGAAAAAGAAATATAGAAAAATATAGCTGTGACTATAAGGTAAATTATGTGCTAACGTGATAATAAATTTTTATTCTCACTCCCTTAGCTGTTCTTTGAGAGCTCTTGGCAGCTACTTCATTAAGAATTCCTTTCCCTATATACGTTTTTACTACACAAAGTCACATTGAAGTGAAGAATCCATGCACCATTGAATTTAATATGATTTTATATAATAAGAGTAATGTATGGGTACAGTATATTGCAACGAGCCACACTGGGCTTAAACACACAACATTTACGTGGTGAAAGGACTGACATCCAAAGATCCAAAGACCAAAAGAATGACCTCAAGGCCATACTTCCCAAAACGTAAACCTGCAAGAACGTGTTACATCTTGGAAAGGAGATGAATTTCCCCACTCTTCCCCTAGATCACCACTTTTTCATTAAATTCCCTCCTTCCCCGCTGCAAGGTTGGACATTCCTGGCTGGACCATCCAGAGGCAGGATGGACTCCCCTGGTTTCCTGTAGCTCTGCAAAGCAGGCACAGAGCTGAGCAGGTCTCAGGGTGAGCTCACAGTCACTGTCTTTTAAACACAGGCAAAAAGCAAAATTCAGTTTTTCTGGCTGAAGTTTCAGATAAGGTTTTACAAATGGGTGATGACATCACTTCCAGCACTTTCACTCACGAGGAGAACATCAATTCTGCATTCTCCATTAAGAGAAAACCTGTGAGCTAAACTCTTCCCCCACAACATTAGGCATGTGTCCATGTGCATCGCTGCACACTGCATAATGCACATGTTTCTCTAAGAAAAAACCCCACAATTATAACAGCACTGTATGTGTGATGTGTTTATGAATCTGCCAGTTATTTGGACTTTGCTACATTTTCTCAGATGACTAATTACCACTAGAGCACCTCCCAGGGAGTTTAGCTGACTGTTGTAAATTAAACTGTAAGGCCTTATTATATTAATTGGAGAAGAAATGAGAAAAAAAGTTAACATTGTTTTTGTTGAAAGAAACTACACGGCTTTAGAAATTCATATATTTTATTATAATTTTCTTAACTGTTTGTTTCTCACCTTCCATTTTTCTGTTCTTTTCTGTCTTCCACGGTATTTTTCTCCATTCTGATGTCTAATCTGTGCTAAAAGCTTTTAAGGACTCAAAAGAATGGGATACTTTGTCTGGTATACATACTAAATATATATNCCTCCCCACCCCCCCAGGGAACAATTCCTTCCCAAAATCCCATCTAACCCTGCCCTCTGGCAGTTTGAAGCCATTCCTTGGGTCCTGGCAGTTCCTGGGGTACCAGCCTGGTTTGCTGCTGAAATGTGATGGGAGAGGGTGAGGAACAGCACCTGCCCCGGGAAGAGTTTGTGCATCTCTCTCCACTAATGTGAAAGTCCATCCAAAGATTCTCTTCCCTGTCAGAGGCAGAAGTTTCACATCTCTCCTTTGGAAACCTAGGTCTGATAAATTTTTCATAAACAGCTTGAACACAACAGCCTTTACAGCTGATGTGATTCTGCATCGTTTCCTCAAATCAAGAAATAGCACATTTCCAGGGTGAAATGTGAAACACTAACCCAGCAGACTCTCCCCATAACCAGCAATGCCAAATGCACCCGAGTAACTCCCCTCATTTCAAAACCTTTCAAAAAGACCATCATCCAGGAGTGAATTTTTGCTCTGTGATTGTGTTCCCTTTTCTTCCTTTTTCCCCCTTTTCTTCTATCTACCACATCTTATCAACTTACTACATGCATAAATCTCCCAAATTAACACATTTTAAGACCCACATCACCATGTGAAGTTAATGAAAGTAAGAGAAACTCTCAGACCTTGTGACCAAACTAAAGCCTGGTGATCCACTCCTCAGGACAAAAAAAAACCAATTTTGTTTTTTTTTTTTACAAGGTGGATCTTTGGTTAATCACAATTAGAACGATTTTCCTTCCTATTATCTAAATTTCTCCAAAGCCCATGATGTGTTCTTCAAGAGCAGACAGGCATAACTATCAACATATTATCTACAGTCCTCATCAGAAGTCCTATAAAATGATAAAGACTCTCCCAAGGAAGGCAGACAATTCAGTCACTGCCCATTCAAAATACTCTCACAATCCTTATGACAGAGACACCAAATTACTACTTCATTTCAAATAAGGTAATTCATTATTACATCTTATTTATTTTAGTGTTTAATTATAGACTCCTTTTTGCATCTTGTGAGAACACACACAGAAAATAAGCAATTCCATTAGCCACTTCAATATTGACAAAATTAACTGGATTACAGTCAGCAAATTGCAATCTTTGGTTCTGAAATAACTGTAAATTTTCATGGAGAGCATCAGCATCGAGCAGTTCCATTTCTAAACACAGCCTCATACTTGTAATCTGTATTGCAAAGCTGGAAGGTTGCAATGAATTTCAGGTGTTGTCAAGAAAGAATTAAAACAAACCAAACCCCAACCACACCCACCACACAAACACCCTCTCCTGGTTTTGAGGGATTTTCATACAGACATCTCAGAGACAGCCAGAGGCCCAAGTATTAAAAATGCAGAATAAACCTTCCTGTGCATGTGTTAATTAGCAGAAGGTTACAGTGGGACATTTCAGTAGAAAACCCCATTAATAATATGACTAGAGGGGAAATCGTTTAGCTCTAGGTTGCAATGGTGATGAAGAGAGGTTGCTGTGAACTTGAAAATATTGTCCAAAATTACGATGCTCTATCAAAGGTCAATGCCAGCTAGGAAAAAGCTAATTATATTTACATCATAAACCACTCGAGCTATAAAGCAATTAAAATTTGTTTTAGAATGGAATTAATAAATTGATTGATAAGTGATCAATTTAAGAGAGTTTGCTGATTTAGAAGCCCAACACAACTGAAGGAAAACTGCTTGTAGAACCTCTTACCCCTGTGCTGCATTAAGAGTGTTTTCCCAGAAATCAAATCAAAAGGTACAAGCTGAGGTTACCAAAGAACTCAAGGTGAGGAAAAACTGCTTGTCATTGCTACCAAATTTGTAACCACACTGTATCTGCTGGGTCACTTGATAATGTTGACTCTCACCTACACTTCAGTCACTTACAGAGTTCTGAAATAACTGTAAATTTTCATGGAGAGCATCCAGCAATGGGAAGTTTGCACAAAGTTTGTGTATTTTAACAGCCATTCTGAAATTTGCCCCAATTAGCGATCCCAAAGTGGCATTTTTGAAAAGACACGAAGAATTTATTTTTGGGGAAAATGAGATAATGTCAAACCATAAACAGAGCTTTTCAACAAATTAAAAAAAAAAATGAAAAAGAAACAAGAAGTAACCCTCAACCCATCCCCAAAGCACACAACCACCACCACGTTGCATAGTAAATATTTTCCAGAAGACCCAAACACTCATCAGAAACACACGAGCTCTTTGCCTCATGCCAACACGACCTCATAGCTGCCATCCTGAGGGTTTTAAACACGCTGACAATATTGCATTGACTACCCTCAGAATCAAAAATCTACCCTGTCCAACAGAAAAAAGACTGAACTGACAGAGAAATCTGTCATGAAAGACAGCCCTGCAGCCACTAATCTTTTTTCCCCTTCATTACTTTCAGCTTTTACTTGGTCTTTCCTTTTCATCACCTGTATCTCAATAGGTAATTCTGACACTGTTAATATTATCGTGAATAGACCACGGGGACAATAAAGAAAAATACTTCTTCAGGATGCAGCAAACCTGCATGAAAGAACTGGTTGCAATGTTCTTTGAATGTTATTTTAGTGCTTACAGGGCATTATGCTGTTTAAGTAGCTGAGTTTTTCTGCAAATTGGAGCATTAATGTTTTTCAAGATAACATTTCAACCAGAAAGGAAGTGAAGCTTCTCTAAATGTGACATCTATACTCACATATTATATGCTAGTAACATAGGAAAATAGGGTTTCTGTTATTCTGACTGATTTATGACCTGAAAGTTGTATGCCTTACATATTGCATTGTTTTACATTCAGCTAAAACCACTCAGGCACCATGAGAAAAAAAAAAACAAAAAGACAGAGATTTTAATGCTATTTAGGATGAAAAATGTAAAATTCAATCCTAACCATGCTCTGAAATGAAAAAATCAACTTTAGTCTTGAAACCCATCTTTTTAGTACTTTCTTTGTATTACCCTGGCACAAGGAACAGATGAGCACTGCTAAAACAAAGTTAGGACCAGTGTCAATAAGAGCAGAAATGAGGTATCGGGGCAAATGAACTGGAGTATCTCCGTGACTGGAGATACTGAGCAGGAATGAAAGCCATAAGGATAAAAGTCGAGAGGATTCAGCTAACTAAAAATCCTAGGCTACACCAAAGATCTCATCAATCAGAAAGGGCTGTGGAGAAAAGGGATACAGATGCATTCAAGGCCATCCCTACAAAACATGTTTGCACAAGTCACACACAATGCTGTAACACTAAAAGCAAGTTATATTCACTGGAGGTATTGGAATTAATCCTATGGAAAAGTGTACTGCCAAAACATCATTTCAGATAGAACAGGGCAAACAGAGTATGACCTTGATTTGTTCCTGCCTCAGCGTGGACGTTCAATGGGAGGGACTCGTGATGGGTGTGTACACAGTCCCAGGGCTGTGCCACTCAGGGAACAGGATGTTTTATAGATTCTATGCCTTTGGTAACTCCTTTTCCTATCGCTGTTGCCAGGACAGCCAATAAAACAGGTGAGCAGGCAGAGCTCAGCCTTGGATCTCTTTCCTGGTAGAGCCTCACATCTCCTGTTTCTGTCTGTTCCCTTGGGCCAGCCCCAGCAACCAGCCCAGAGAGACCCTCCCAGCTCACAGGGCCAGGGAAAGGTGCTGCTCCCCAGGGCTCTGTGGGGGCATCTGCAGAGGATGCTGGCAAAACTCTGCTGTGTTACCAGCACAGCCCTGACAAGCTGCAGGAGAGAGATGAAGAAAGGGATGGAGCAAATTAAAGGATTGAAAGAACTGTTTTCCTTAAAGAGCGAGGCAAATTAGGGTTCTCAGAGTTAAATTGGAAATTAGATTTTCTACAATCAGACATGCCAGCATCTAGAACATCATTTAGAAGAGTTTCAGATGAGAAACCGTAAGGACAAAATGACTTTATGAAATGCATCTTCATAAAATTAAAGAAAGGAGTATTTCATTGCTGAAAGTGATTGGTGGCACCAGACCCAATGATCATTTCAGATGGAAGGATGAGAGAATGGGATTGTTCCCCTGGAGAGGAGAAGCTTTGGGCTGAGCTCAGGGTGG
>VZRO01004881.1:111032-208223 GCA_013397915.1 Daphoenositta chrysoptera | reverse complement strand
CGCTGCTCCGCCCAGCCAGCGCCCCGCAAGGAGGCTGTGCCCAGGAGCCGACCTGTGCTCCAGCGCTTAACAAAGGGATTTTCAGAGCCAATTCCTTAAGCAGAAAACTATTTAAACTACCCCGGGACTAAATGCTGAGGAGCTTACCCTAAATTCTCCCAGGTGGAGGTTCCCACTAATCCTGCTGGCCTGCATCGTGCCTCCTGTGGTGTGTGCTGAGCCAATAACACCGGTGCTGTGTAGTGCAGGTATTTCTGTCCAGGTGTTTGACCGATGGTATCTGCCACTGTCACCCTGGGCTTATCCCACTTAAACCCCATTAGCTGCTCGGATAAGCCCTCCCTGTCCTTTACGTCTATCAGTTTGAGACTTTTTAGTGTGCTTTCTCTAGGTGTCCCAAAAATGACAGTATTTTATGAAGGTACTTTGTGACAACACTACTTTTCTGTAGCCAATGTCCAGCCCAGCACCTGGGGACCTGCATGGTCAGGCTCATCTAATTTTGGAGCTGTGCTTCAGGTTTCTGGGCAGCTGGCACCAGGCTGCCCATTGACTGGGGTGTGCCTGCACAGCTTTGGCCGCCCTGGTTGCAATTTTGACGTGTCAGTGGTTTCCACCTGAAAGTTCAGGACATTGATGTGTTTGCTTTAGGGATGTTTTCTCCCTATTATTTATTAGGGGAAAAAAAAAAAAAAAAAAAAAAAAAAAAAAAAAAAAAAAAAAAAAAGCTGTGTCTCTGGGCTGGTGCTGTCCCTTCACTTCCCTTTATTTGTGTTACCCAGAGCAGGAGGTGAAGCACATAAGAGAGGGATTCACACACAACAGTCCCCTGTGGGTGGCTTTCAGTAGAAGCTCCTGAGGGTGGTGATGGGATGTGCCAATCGCCTCAAGTTCACTTTTCCAAAGCAGCGCCCACAGAGCCTGGGCTGGCTGCACGAGCGGGGATGAGCTCCCAGCAGTGACATCCTCCCAACACAAGAGCAGATACAAGAGCCTCTGCAAAGGACTTCTTGAAATAGGAAGGACAGGAAAGAGAGCCCACCCAGCCTTCCTCCCCACTGCTTTGCTGTCTCTCAATTTATAGCCTTTGCGTCTAATGCAGCACACTCAGGTGTCCCCTGTGTTCAAAGCACAGGTCTGGGGATGCTTCATGGGAGGTAGAAACCTCTTTCGCATGAGGAGGCAGTCTGACACCGAAGATGGGTGCCCGTGGGCCACTGACGGCCCTGCCTTGACTCCAAGGGGGAGCACAAGACAGGCTCCCGATGGCGAGGCCAGCACTGAGCGACGAGCAGAACGAGGACAAGGCTGCAGGCAAGCAGCCAGAACCCCCACAGCTGGAGAGAAAGCCGGGAAGGGGCTATGCCACAGGGAGTGGGGGGCCTGGGGAAGCCCGTCAGGGAGCAGCAGCTGCTGCCGCAGCCCGGGGCTCGGCTCATCCCTCCCGGCCCAGCCCTCCCGGCCCGCCTGCACCAGCCCGCCTCCCCCGGCGCCGGCCCGAGCGGGCCCGGGAGCGGGGCTGGCGGAGCTGCCGGGCTCCCGAAGGCTCCAGCTGGCTCCGAGGCCGCTGCAGCAGCTGAAGGAGGAGGCCGCGGTCCCTGGCGTGTCCCAGTTCCCATCAGCTGGCCCGGGCAGAGCGGCCGCCCCTTGCAGACAGACCAGGGCAGCACGTGTTGCTCCAGCCCGGCCTTACCCCAGCCGGGCTCGTTCAGGATCACCAGAAAAAAAACTGGGGCAGGAGGTGCCCGAGAGCCGTGGGGAGCCTGAGACCGTGCTGTGCTGCTGGGCTGGGGGTGGTGGGGCAGAGGCGCTGGCAGCAGCCCTGGGCAGGGAACACGCAGGGCAGGGGATGCTGTGCTGGGAAACCACAGGACACTGCACAGGGGTTGGAAGGCAAATATGTGTCCAAAGGCAACTTGTTTTGATTTATCCATTCAAAATCGTGGTTACCTCAAATGAGTCTCTTTTCACTTCTAGTTTTGAGAAAAATATTTAAAGTATTAGGACAGAAAAATTTATGCGTGCCCATACAAATGAATATTTTGTCCTACCCTTACTGGAAGAGGGTTTGAGGTGCTTGAAACTGCTCTTTACCAGCTGTGCTATTGTCCCAGTGAAGGGTCTTCAAAGCCATGAGTACTCCCATGTGCTGGGAGCTACACCAGTAACCAGTGGAGGGGTTTGCTGTCTAGGCCATGTGTAAATATATTACAAACCCCTAATTCCTTCATTTAGGCTACATTTCAATTGGAAATTCTTCTCCATGGCCTGGTCTGCAGTCAAAGAGTTAGTCCTAGAGGGGACTGGCCTGGATGACACCTCCTCCTCACATATTTTTGAACCACAGGAAACATCTGAATGAATCATGTTGCTAAATCCCAGACAAAAGTTGCTGAAGTCCCCTAGCTTTAATCAAGGAAGCATTGTTCACTGCTTGTAGATGAGATGGAAGACACAAAGTTCACCATCCTTTCCCCAAGAGGAGGTCAGCAGAGGTTTTTCAGTAACACAGAAGGTATTACATCAGCCCGGAGGTTGGGGACATTGGAGACTATTACCAAAAGTAAAACATGCCAGGCTAAACCTTGACTATTTTGGTTCTTAGACATAAACCTTATGCAACCTGTTATGAGCTAACAGAAGAATAACTTGAAAAACAATTTTTATATGGCAGAGATTAGCAGGGAACATTTCACTGAATTTATCTCAAGGTATAATTTGCTAACATCTTTTTCTTCCTTGCTCAAAACATTCCCTGGTAGTTATTTTTAGTAATGGCATATATGTTTCCTAGTAAGGCACTTTGCATTTAATAGTAATAAGAAATAACATTATCTACTTTTTATGATTGAAGATTAAGGAGTCTATTCTAATAGCTTCGGTTGTCAACACAAGGTCCTCTGGTACTATGTTTCTTAGCTTCCCTGTTGTAAAAGAACATGTCTATGTAGATATTATTAATTTATCATTGCACAAAACAAAGTTTATGAACACTTAATATTTAATGTGCTGTGAATTTAATAATAAAAAATTAAGACTCTACCTTACATCATTTTTTAACTACCTGATTTTTATTCTTCTCATTAGCTCTTTATGGCTCTATTCTGAGATTTTAAACCCCTTACTTGGGTTTAAAAGCATTTAGTTGTGTATGCTGAAATGTAAATACTTAATCTCTACCCTAGCTGAATACAAGGACAACACCATGATGGTGTTAAGCACCATGACATTTCAACCATACGTGGAACACAGGGCTATAAACATGAAGCTGTACTTAAGTCAGCCTGAGCTGCCCCAGGTTCCATGATCTGAAGGCCTGGGTCCTCTTGCCTGGTCACTACAACACTCAGGTTGTTCTTTCCAAAATCTCTGATGTTTTGGCACTGATACTTTGCCTGGCAAAAAGGGGAGGCACCTGTTGCAGCTTCTCCAAGGGCCTATACTACTTCTGTCTGTCTGAGTAGCTTCTTGCATAAGCATGACTAAATAAAAAGGTTTTCTATTGCAAAAGATTAACAGATCTTATTTCTTCTTTTGGCTTCAGCTTTCCTCAGCACAACCTGACAGATCCTGTCATTATCTGGAAATGCTCAGATAAACAAAACTGCTCGAGATCTTAAACTGGGGAAAGCATCTTTTGATGCATCAACACTACACGTTCCAGCCCCAGCTGAGGGTCTGGCTCTGCTATGTCTCAACACTCACATGCATATGGTATTAGATTTTGTTCCTACAGCATGGTGCATTCTAGACTTCAAGTACTGAACATGATTCATCCTCATTTCCCTTTTTTACATTTTTATTATCTAGCCTAGCTGTTGAGGGTTTAGTTGGAAGAATAATTAATGTTTGGTTGATAATCTGAATCCCAACAGCTCATCCCAGACAATGTTACTTGACAGCAAATCCTGCACCGCAGAGATTAAGGAACACATTTTCAAATGTCAGAAGATGAGGGCTGCATGCAGAAACACAGCCACATTTGCCAGCACACCCTGTCCTCTCTGCCCTGTGTCCCTAACATTCCCATCACACCATTCCTGAGCCACAGCCCTGGTTTGACGTGATGGCATCCAGCGTTCATGTATTTAGGAATGCGTTTTACCAGACATGCATTTAGCTGGACACTTGTGTATGCAATCATCTGACCTGCACACCCACCACGTGTGTGCCTCGTGGGGCTGCACATTCTGCAATCCAAAGCAGCCGAGAGTTTAAGTGCCTGCAACAAAAATAGAGAAGAAGCCTTCATTTTTAAAAAATCTGGCAACAATTTAAGTTTTTTTCTGAATGAGACAGAAAGCAAAATGTTCTCCAATGAAAGATAAATGACAATCAAAGCTGGAATATTAATATGCCTGGGTATGGGAAACAAGCAGGATGAGCCAGAAAGGAAGCAAACATTGCAGCTCGAGCCTTGCTGGGTGATAATCCCAAGGGGAGAGCCCCTGTCAGGGCTGCTCCTTCAGAGAGAAGGATGCATAGGGAGAGGAGAGAAGAAGGGGTACTGTCCATAAAGAAGAAATTTTAAAAAAACACTAGGAAAGGACTTGGAAACCCCTTAGAACAAACAGGTTGTTTGGACTGAAGGGAAAAAAAAAGGGAAACTGGGACTGATGACTATTGCATGTCACCAGGCCCCCTTCAGAAGGACAGACAGAAGGAAGGTTTGCAATTGCCATTGACAGCTTAATTTGATACCCAGAGAGCATCAGCAGGTGAAGTTCAGGGCCCTCTTTGCTTTGGCTGCCCTTGCTGGTGGGACAGCATCCCCTGGGCCACTGCACTGCCTCTTGCTATGGGGAGGAGGAGACCAGCCTGAGATTGACCTGCACAGTACCTGCAGACATTTTACTCAATAATTGTTATGTCTGTATTTTATGAGATAAAGCTTCATGGAGTGCACTGGTACCCCCCTGAACTCCAAAAAAATGGTCACCAATTTAACACCTACTGGAAGATGAGATAGTGCTCATCAGGGAGATATTTGGCATTAATGGCCAAAGTATCCCAACAGGTTGTTTAATAGTATTAAGACTGTGATTGCTGGAGAAAATGTGAAAAAAGGCCAGCTCCTCACTAGTCACAGGAATTTCTAGCTATTTCTCTGGAAATGCCAGGTGTGAATATCCTGCAGACACCACACTAAATACTGTGGGTGGAATGGGGGCGTGGTGCTGGGAGTGTGCAGGGTGAGCATCCCTTTGCCTGCCCCCTCCTGCCAGTCCCAAGGGTACCTCACTCCTCCCAAGGTTCAAGAGCTATTAGAGGATGATGATTGCAGAGAGTGAGTAAACCCAGTGGGAAGAGAGGACTGTAATCACCTGGTGCATCCCAAGTTGTCACCGTGTCACACCACAGTTCTCCTCTTCCACTCCTCCCCGTTGCCCTGAGAAGCTCGTGCTCGTTCTCTCCAAGAAAGTGTCCTCACAGGTCAGAGCTGGTGTGAAAAGGGGTTTTCCTCTCACAGCCTGCCTGCTGCACAAGAAAATGACTCAGTTCCTCTCTTCTCCTTTCAGGACAATCCTTCATATAACTTGTCACTGACCTGGTTGTAACAGGTGACTTTCAGCACAACACCCAGGGGACAGAGCTGTAAAATGCCACCAAATACAAACCTCTAAGAGCCTAAACAGCCTCCACCAAATATGAATGATGGCACCTTGCCTTTTTTTTAGAAGGAGCATCACTTCCTTGAATAAATGAAAGTAACAGGATTCTCTTTTTATTTTCACACTCCTGCAGCTCTTGGAGTCTATTTCTGTTGCAGTCAATGACTGTGCTGCCTGCAACATGGAGTGACACTTGGCTCCAGAGCCTTCTACACCCACCAAGGCTCAGACCATGCTTTATCAGCCAGGCTCCTTGGCTCTGACTGTGGCCAACTCTCCCTCAAACTCAGGCTTGTCTCACTTGGTGCTTTATTGTTTCATAGTTCTGTGCAAACAAGTTAGTTTCTAATCCCCCTCTAAGGCAATAAACATTTTACAGACACAAAACCCACACAAAAGTGTATTTTAGGGACTAAGGACTGTTTGGTGTCCTAAGCAAGAGACTGCTCCTTGAAGATCTCATGATCCAAGTGCTGCCATATGAAATTTGGGAATACATGTGTATAACTCTTTTCTACAAGTGTCTTTTGGGACTCAAGCTGGATCCTTTAATTGCAAGGCTGGTGAGAGCTGCTTTGTCATTTGCAGAGGGTTTGTATAATGAATGTACATATTTAGTGAGAGGTGGTGAACCCTTCTTCACCTCCCATCCAATGAAGCATTAGCACCACCAGTTGGTCATCAACCCTGAATAACACCCAGTCCCAGCTGCAATAATAGTGCAAGAGCTTTGTTCAGGTTCTCAAGAGCAACATGTTGTGCCAACCAGATGTACTGTTTAGTTGGCCTGAAGCTGAGGCAAGTCATGTTAAAATTGCAGCAGTGCATTTTTTTCTGGGTTTGTTGATTGTACCTGATCTGTTCCAGCTTGAAATTCAAAGCTCACTAATGAGGGAATCAGAAAACTGTAATGAGGAGCTCAGCTAAATCCCAGATCACTCAGCACAATCATATTTTTCAGTTCACTGGTGAAAGGCTCAGGAGCATCCAGAGAAAACACTATTAGTGTTTTGGACTCCTTGAGCATCCTGATCCAAAGGTGTGCTAATCTGCAGAGGGAAGTGGGGCAGACTTGGGTGCTGATTTTCAGTTCTTAGGTCAGTAAACTGGCTTGCCAAGCTGTTTCTGCCTAGCACACAGCTAGACTGCCATGGGCATGCATAAAATCTTGATTCATACACACATCTACAACGATGGTCATGCCTTTGAAGAGAATTGTGTACCCCTGGTTACTTGGAGGCTGCATCCACTCTTCTTTGCTATTAGAGTTTGCATAAACTGCAAATATTTTTGCTTTTCTGGGTTCTCTGCCTTCCTCTTCCCTCGTGTTTGCTTATAAAGAGTGTACAGGAATTTTGCAACACTAGCAGAGATTTCAAGTTTCATTCCTACTTCTACTAAGGCCCCTGGCATCACCCAGGGATTCAGCAGGAGCACGAACTACCTTTGTACCTGCTTTACAGGTCTTCTCTGTGGTGAGAGTGATCTAAAAAAGTATCAATGTAAAAGGGAATCACTGTGTCTGGACTATTTCAACCATCACTTCATGAGTATCTGGGATGGAGAAAGGGTTTTATCCAAGCCCATACTGCACAGGGAATAACACCTCCTGAGAGAGGAAGCAGTTTGTCAGCCACGTGCTGGGGATAAACTGTATGACCTGCTCCCTTACAGAAATGTTAGCCATTACACCTAATAAAGTGATTATAGACACCCTCCCCAAATTCTAACAATATCTGGCCCATGGCACCAGTTTGATTAGTACGTGTTGGTGCTTTACTGCCTCTCATCCTACTCCCTTCACATCACATCCCCCCTGCATGGGATGGCATCTGACAGTGGCACCCGAGGCTGTAAAAGCTAATGCACTATGGCAGGATTGTCATTCTCAGAACCAGCACGTCCAACAAAAGGCAATGCCCTAGACATTTTGAGTTCGTTAGTATTTTTTAATTAATCTTGCTTATAGGTGGGTGCAGGACTCTCAGTGATGAGTGTGGCCTCCCCAGCTGATCTTGTGCAAGCACAGAGCAAGGGGCAGACTTTGCCAAGCAGTTTTGCCCTCCAGGGCCTGCTATTGTCAGTCGCTGGTGAGACACAGACCCCGAGCCCAGCCCTTCACCATCCTCTTGAAGCCTGAGGGACCAAGACCTTGGTAGGCAAAACAGGTGAGAGAAGGGAAAAAGCGCTTGGACCTCATTTTTTCCCACTGGAAAAGTTCTGATATTCTTTGTGACACTCTTGCTTTATGAAATACTCTCTCTTTTGATAGACTTGTAAAAATAAACATAATAAAAAGATTTTTGCTTCCTCTTTACTTTCATGTTTCCCTCTTCCTTCACCACATGGAACTTCAGTTTGAGGATATTCCCACAAAAACATATTTAAAAGTTGAATATAATACAGATACAATAATCTATGGTGTTGACAAAGACACTGTCAGGGGTTAAAAATGCAGAGCAGAATATGACAGATCTCAGCATGATTTTGTCCTGCTGCTGGCACATGGTGCTTACAGAGCAAGGAGCTTGGCTCCTTCGACTAACAGCAGAACTCCTCACCTGAACAAGTGTTTGTGGTGTTCAAGCCCTGCCTTCACAGGGTTGGAGTGGTTTTGTGAGATTTTTTTTGCCTTTCAAGAGGTTATTAAAATTGAAAAATGATGCAGCCCATTGCTTGGTTGTTTCTCACAGGCTCTCTGGTGCTCAGAGAGCGTGTCAGCTTTGTACCCTGGTTCTCACAGGCTCTCTGAAGAGGCTGGGCAATCTTCAGTGCCACATAGCACTCAGAAGTGGCACTTAGACTGTAAATATTATATGCTGCTGTAAGAACATTTGAATGGTAATACTCAAGCAATTACTTTCCTTTCAAGATCATTAAACACAAATCTGACTTGTATTTTAATAGGACTGCCAATGTATTTAATGGGGGCAGTAAAGGGTAGTTTTTTTCTAATGGATGAATGTTTATATTATTATCCACTCTGAGGGACCACATTAGGAGGAGCCTGTATAACGCTCATGTTCTCTACCTCAGCCCTTTTCTCACAGTATTCAATTTTTTTTCAGTTCTGCATCTTACAGCACGACGGCAAAACTGCACCTACAATAAATTCCACCAGCATATTTTGATTATGAGACAAAAAAAGACCAAATACAGTCATGCTGAAAAACTTGCAATTGGCATTTCCATCACTCTTGTTAAAACTGCAGAGCAAGGCAATGCTGGGCAGGTTGGCAGTTTTGGCCAGTGGCTCCTGCTCTGCAGCCACAGGACAGGCATCGTGGGACTGAGCAACACCAGCTTTACAAGGCACCTTGCAAACACATCTAGGGACTGCTTGGGAACGCCCCTCAGCAGGGCCATGGCTGTTTGTCTCTACATCCATTCCCATCTCTGCCTGGGCTGCTGAGAAGAGAGGACAGCAGTGTGGGACATGGGTGGCTGGGTCTGCCCTGGAGCTGCTCTGCCACAGCTCAGACACGCTCACCATCACTGCCTTCACCACAGGGACCTGCTGGCTGGAAAGCAAAGCAGCTCCCCACTCTCTTATCAACTCTGTGAGCAATTTGGACAAATTTGTTCCTGACTACTTATTTCATACTATTACAACACCTGCACCGTCTTCCCATGGGGAAGCTACCTTATATATTTTCACTAAATACAGAGTATGGGGTGGGCAGGAAATCAAACCTGGGCTAAGCTGGTCCTCACCAGGCTGTGCATTTTGGGAGCTCAGGAAACAGCAAATACTACACTCTGTTTCCACATTCCACTCACTCCTTGAAAGCAAAGGCTAGGAATGCCTGCATGTGCTGCATGACTGGTTAGCAGCTGGTAGCCTCTGGACAGTAGTTAGAAAATTTTGACTATTTTTTGATTCCCACTTGCACATGTATCATAAAAACACCCCCTTCTCTGCTACCTGTGGTGAAGGATCTGCAGATAGTTCAGAGCAAATGTAGCGCTATAGATTGTATGGTGTTACCACCTGTTCCCAAAATTCGGGGCTCAGAAACACATTTCTCTATGGTCAGTGCTTCCTATTAGTCAGAATTTAACCATGGACATTTGTTGTTTGAAACAGCACCCAGCTCAAGACTGTGTATGTGAACCACCTGCATCCTCACTAAAACATTTCAGGTACAAATCTGGATGTCTGCTTTTTAGGTAGCTTTGGGTGGTAATTATTACAAGCCTAACAAGTAGAATTCAGTAGGTGCTCATAGGTCTGCACTGTAAACATTGCAATAAAAACCATCAGGAAGGTGGCTTTAAATCCAGACATCATGCAAAGAAGGCCAGGAGTGAAAGAATAAAGTAAGCTGGGAGGTTTTCTGTTGCTTTGCATTTTAGTGGGCAACAGCTAAAGCTATCCAGGAATTGCTACAGGACCAAATTAATAAACAGAATATATTGTGCTAATAAATCAGAACATGTTCAGTGGTGAGTCTGTTCCCAGAAATGTATGGCTTTCCCTCTCCCAAAGGGGAGCATTCCAACCACGACAGCTGCCATGTTTGGGACTATTATCACAGAAAACTGTTGACATTTTCTGGGTTAAGGATGGTTATCTGAAATTCATGGATAATTTAGTCCTTTTGCTTGCAGAAATAGTTTGATATGCTCTTTAAATAAGCATATAAAGAGATTGATGTGTGATGTTTGTGGGTTCAGATGTTCTGAAAAGTGACGCTCCTCTATGGAAGAGAATAAAGCTTAAAAGGGGATATTATTTATAAAAGCACCACCATGCACAGGCAGTGTTTATTTACCATTTAAATGCCTCATTTCTGTTCTGGCTGTCTGTGCTATAATTTGCACAGGCACTTAAACTTGAGTATAAATAAATGCAAAGAAGTGGTGTTTATGCAGAGTTAAGATGAGGAAATCAAGCGCTAAAAGATGGAGGCCACTCCTGCCTCATGGGATCAGCCATCTTACCCACCTCTGGCTCCTGTGAGGGCCCCTTCAGTGACAAGCAAGGAGCCATCCACGCTGGAATTGGAAGAGCTTGATCAGAATATCAGTGCAGAGGACGTGGCTGAGATTTAACGAGCGGGCGGGCAGCGTGAGCCGAGCACCGCGGCATCCCATCGTGACTGAAACGCAGGGAATGCGATGAGGCACCTCGAGCATCCTGCCAAGATCCTCAGGATGGGAAGTGTTTTCCTCTGGGCACAGTGAGGCACCGGCTCTGCTCCAGGATGAGGGCAGCAGATGCCAGAGAACATCCCCAGGATGGCTGGCTACACTGTGAATATTTGTCACTGTCACCTGTGAGTGTTGGAGAGGGGGGAAACCAAAATCCTTCAGCTCTGTGCACCTCCACCCACTCCCAAATCTGCAAACAGCTGCTTTGCTTCCACAAGTTTGACACTCTCCCCTGTGCTTGTGGACATATTTATGGTAAAAAATGCCATGTTACAGGTGCACAGCCTCATGGGGATGTGGTTCAAGGACCTCTTACAGGTGGGGCAGGCAGGGATGCTCTGGGATGGTTGGGAACCTTGAGGTTCAACTGCTGAACTCAGCAGGAACAGATTCACACCAGTTTTATGGTTGTATTTGAGGAACAAAATGTGAGGTAGGGTTCGATTAAATTATGAAGAGTATAAATCCATCATCTGGTTGCCCTTATTTGTCTAGACAGAAGAATTGAGTTTTGGCAGAAGAAAGGAAGGTACCTATTGCTTAATGTCTATTAAAAGGGTGAAAAAGTTGCATCTTTTTTCATCATGTTACAGCAAACTCCTGCCTTGAGCTCCTGAGAACAGGCAGTAGGGAGACAGCTGGGTGTGAGGAAAGGTTATGCCTCTTACTTACCATGTCTGCTCTGTTGCAGTCCCTGGGGAAGGTGTCCTCGTTGAGTTCTCTTCTCCCAAAGCATGGGCTGTGATGACTTTCAGAGCACAGCTCTGCCATCTACTCTCCTTGACAAACTCTCAGGGGCTGCACAGCCTCTCCAGCAGAGAGAGGCCACTCCACAAGGAGAGAGCACACGCAGGGCAAGGGGAGCAATCTGGGGAGCAGGGGTGCACCAGGCTCTGGAATGGCTGTTTCAGAGTCCTGGTCTCAGGAGACATTTCTGTACTTGGAACACGCTGTGTGTGGACAGTCCAATCTTCCTTTGCTTCTGCTTTAACTGCATCAGAGAGAGAAGCCTGTGACCAGTGAGGTGTTCAATGCCAGCAACATCAGAGGTAAAAGAGTGGAGATGCTGTTTGGAGTCTGCTTTGGCTTCGGGAGTGGATCAGTGGCAGTGCCATAGTGCTGTTTGTGACTCTAACTTGACAGAAGAGGCATCCTTATCTTCCTTAAACCACTGCTTTCCACTGATATCACTGATTGATTTCCACTGCAGCATTATCCAACATGCATTTTGGCACTGTCAAAGCATTTTCTTGTGTCCTGCCTTCACTGCAGGGAAATCAAACCACTGAGAGATGACTGTTTTGTGGAGACAAGATCACCCTTCTTACTGAGGTGAAGGGGCACGAGCCTGCACAGAGGCAGCCTGCAGGACTGATGGATGTGAGGATCAGCAGGCTGGGCTGTGCCTGGCTCACTGGAGACCATCCACAGCATGGCAAGCACCAGGGCCACAAGGTGCCCAGCCCCTGCTGTCGTGGCTCAGTCCTGGCTGTGCAACAGCCAAAACCAAACCTGTCACTCCTTGGCCAGTCCCAGCCAGCTGTGACATTCACAAGGTATTTGAGAGGGAAAGACAGATTGCCCTGAATGACCAAGAGGGACTGTTCAGGTTGTTCCTCTCATGGAACAGCATTCCCTAGCAGCTCTCCAGCTTTGCCCTCAGCAGTGCTTGTTCTCAGTCACACTGGGATGCAGCAGCAGCTGGCTCTGGGAGCAGCCCCTGCCAGTGCTGCAGCAGTGGTGCACAGCCTGTGGACTTGGGTCGGAGGGAAATGTCACCTTCCTGTGCTCGTGTGTGTCCCTGAGTGTCTCCTGAAGAGCACCAGGCACACTTTAATATCAGACCACTATTCCTTTGCCTCTGCCTGATAGGCAGCAGGCAGAGTGTGAACTACACTGTGTAGCAATTAAGTGAAAAATAAATAATAGGAAGAAAGTAATATCTTTAACAGTGCATTCACTGGCACATACATATTTATTAGATAGCAAATAAAATGCTGTTTATATCATGTTTATGTGCATCATGAAGCCCTAAAGTAATCTGTGGTGTCATGGTTTAAACGATGGAAGTCAGATGCAGTAGCACTGTCATATTCCTCAAAGCAGCCTGACTGGTAAAGCTCTGCTTTTAAATTTTTCTTCCATACCCTTGTTTCATAAATGCTGTGCATCCTGCATGGGATATCAGGCTCTTCCAACCTAAGGGAATAAAATTACTTTCTAGATATTTTTCAGTTTGCAAGTTTTATTGCAACTTTATCCTAGTCATTCCATCTTCAAAGACGAACCAAAGTGAGGCAGAGGGAGCAGGAATTATTCAATGAAGTTACAATATGTGGGTGAGGTGGGTCAGGAAACACAGTAATAAACGTGTGGTTTGCTGGATGTGTAAGTAGCAAGGGGACTGTCTACTGAAACATGGTTAAATATGTAAACTCTGTCTAGGGAAAATGTTTATTTACCTAGATTGACAGCAATCAGGGTAAAAAGCACTCAAGATAAGTGGCTCTTTAGCCAGCTTTAATTTGTTGATGGATGGATTGATGGGAGGATGGTCAAAGAAATGACAACATTACTTTCTGTAATGGAGATATCTTGTCTGCTAGAGTTTGCAGTACCATTCGGTCTAATTATTCCTGATCCATCTATGAGAAAACTTTTCTCCCAGTGAGACAAGTTGTCATTCCTTTTCTTTAAATAAAAAGATAAGAAGGTAAATTCAAGAACAATTGCAGTGAAGGATGATGGTATCTTCTGCAGTCAAAAATTTATACAAAATCATCTGTATTGCTTAAAGATGGTTTACTGTATTAATTGAAATAGTTGTGCATTCTATTATGCAGTTTGTATGGGAACAGATGGCCCATTTCACAAATTAAGCCTTGTCTTTTTGCATTGCTCAACAGAATAATAGTGAATGAACATTGCTATTGTAAATGATCCCAAGTTCAAACCTTGTACCATCACAGCAAGCTACACTTTTCTGGTGGAAGTTAGCAGAAAAGCAAAGAAATAGATCATTGAATTGATTCACCACGTGCATTTCACCATGGCCGTGGCAAAGACAAAGAGCAACTCAAAAAGCTGAAGTCTTGCTCACACCTTTCCTGGAACACAACATAGACCAGGCTACTGGTCCTGCAGCATGGAATAAACTGGGAAATGGGCTGTGGGTTGGGACAGCACATGAATTTTGTGGACTGTAGTGAGAACAGTTTTCAGGCTCACAGCAGCAGTGACACAGCTGAGAAAGGGTCGCGTGTGAGACTGTGGCCTGTTCTGCTGAGCACTCAGAGGTGACTGCTTGCAAAGCATCCTGAGAAATATCCTGCCCTTACTGCAGAAGCAAAAGCTGCCAATCAGCAGGACAGACTGATGTCCCAGATTTTCTAATCTGGCTGAAATATGCTTGCTTCAGGACTAGCAATAAAAGAACCAGTAGCTGCTTCCCTAGCTAGAGGAGGTTGTTGCCCCCAGCATAACTGAGGGAAATCCATGGTAACACTCGTTTTCCAGGGGTGGATAGCCTGCAGTTTCTGAAGGATCAGTTGTCTTTTAGCTTGGATTCCCCAAGTTCGGGTTAACCCATATCAGTGTCACTACTGGAAATTGCATCTACAGTGTTATTTCACGTGGGCTGGCACAGGGTGGGGGGCACGAAGAGAGGCTGAGTTAGGAGCTGCACATGAAATGGGTGCTGGTGGCAGCTCTCATCTTTTTTTGCAGAGACCACCACCCTGAACAACCTGAGTGTGAGCTCTGCACGGGCCTCTCAGAGGAAAATCCATCATGCTGGGGGGGAGTGGGAACTAAATTTCTCTGGCACTGAATTCCCTTAGCCTGGACCCATTGAAAGTGTGGGTCTGCCCACCAATGCTTGATTTGCTGAATGGGGGTCTGCCAGTCCCCCCTTTGCGATGACATTGGGGTGTCACAGTAGAGCCAGGGCTGTCCCCACTGTGTCTGCCACCAGCACGGTGCCACCGACAGCAATCAGCCACACTCTGAGACAACCTAGTGCTGATTGCAAGCTCCTCTTGGAGCCAGGATGAGCTGGGCCAAACACTGGGTACATCCTGCGGGGAGCAGGGGACCTCTGGGACACCACAGGGCTCCACTGTGCTGTCCCTGCCGGGGCAGCTGGCAGTGCTGGGGGAAAACTGGGAGCCCTTGGGCAGCTCTCATGAGCACAGCACTGCGGGGGAACTCGGGCACGATCCCATCCAAAGCACTTCTGCATGCCTTGGACCAGCCCCAGCTACATGACAAGCACATATGCTGCTGCTGGAAATTTTATGTGGAAAAAAACTAGGCTAGATTTTAGTTTATAGTTCTTTTCAGCAGGGCTGCATGAAGCTAATGACACAGAAAGCCATTTGGGTTAAATTGTGAAACTGAAAGATGCAGCACCTGCTTTTATGCTTCATATGTTACTAAAAATACTTCTTCCTTTCTAAAATGCAACACAAATGACAATACAAAAGAAAACTCCACAATGACATTGGCGACATTATTAAGAGGGGTTTCATCAGTGTCCCTGTGCACAGGACGATGAAATCAGGGACAGCAGAAACAGCAGACATCATTATGCCATTGCTCAAACCCTTGGTGCATCCATACCTGAGCTAATTCATTGCCCTCCTGATCTCTCACTGTAAAAAAGGGGAGAGTGATAAGTTTTAGACAAGAGACATGAGAATGTTCCAAAGTATGGAAGAACTTCCATATGAGGAGAAACTAAATAGCATCTATTTATCCTGGAAAAGAGACTCCTGAGGGAGACAAACGTGGCAAAAATGTGTGGAGGAGGCAAATCAACCTGTGAAGTGCTTTCGACAAACAGATGTGAGAGAGGCCTAAAGAAACAAATAAAAGTGCTGAATTTAACAGAAATGTAACTTTTCAGGGAAGGTGTGGAAGTCAGACGAGGTTCACCCAGGAGGTTTTGCTGACCCCTTTGGGGACTGCAGCCCCGGGGCTGCCAGGGCCATGTGGACCAAAGGCCACCCAGCCTGGCTGCAGGCAGTGATCCCATTTGTGCTGGGGCAGAGCCTGTGCTCAGCCACGTCCTTGTCCCCAGCCCGTGTCACCTCAGGCAGTGGGGTGGGCTGGGGGGGCGCGTGGATGCCCACCCTACTGGGCAGCCTTCAGGAGGTGCTGTTGGTACCTCTAAGGGATCTTTTTTAGTGGGTGCAGCTCACAAGATACAAATACTACAAATATTAAACATTTTCCTCTTTACTCTTCAAAATCAAGAGAAAAGCCCTGACTCAAGAAAAATTTTTTACCAGTGAGAAGGGAGCATTGCCAGAGAGTATGAACCCCTGTAGAGATTTTACTTTTGCTATTGATTTTATGCGTGAGATGCTTAGGTACTCTGATAGTATCTGACAGTATAAGAAGCCAGCGAGAGAACAGAAAGGCTAATACAGTAACAATGTCACCAGAAGAGCTTGTAAATTTTTTGGAAATTGTGTGTTTAAATCTGACTGAAATACCTCATTGTTTATCAAGCAGAGAAGTATTTTGCCAAAAAATATCACCCTCCATTTGAGAAGTTTTAATTTTTAAATTTTTTTTTTTTTTTTGCAAGAAAGACATGGAAGGAAAAATGGGGTGTTTTAGAGAGGTATAAATGCCTTAGAAAGGAAAAAATGTAAATGGCAGAAGTGTAGATGGCGAGCTGAGGCATTCACAGTGAGGGAACACACCTTCCCTCCCTTGCTATGTAACTTATGTCACACTGGTACTACAGCACTTACCCGAGTGTTAAAAACCCTCATTGAAAACATTGCTCTTAAATAAAGGGGTCTCTGAATAACAGCGCTGCTCCCCTGGGACAATGCAGCAGGAGGCATGGGGACAGGGGACATTTTCCTCAGCTCCTCTGGAGCCAAATGGAGACATGCAGCCAGACCTGCCCTTCCAACAAAACGCTGCTCTATCAGGCAAGGCTGCTCTCTAAAGACACCCACCCACCCTAAACAAATCCAGGAGCCAAACTCTCTCTAGAAGAATGGTCTTTTCAAGGGTAAATTGCTTTAAAAAACAAATAGAAATTTAGCTGGGAGGCTGGCTGTAGTTTGGGTGCTCCCTGAGTTCAGTTGTTCTCCTGAGGGGTAGCAGTTTGGACGTTTTTAGGCTGAGGAGGGACTTGAATATGTCAGTCACTTCTGGGGCAAGTGCCCTCATGTCGAGGGTCTTTAACATAAAGCATAAAGCCAGTGCATGTTGGAAGAGCAGCTGAGCTCTGGAGAACAGTGGGCAGAGACTGAAGCACAATCCCACCCCTCGGGTGTTAATGTCTCAAGAGGGGCGAGATGTTTGGGATTGCCTTTCTGGGCAGCCCATTACCCCCTGTGAATAATCCAGACAGCCTCATCCTCATGCTGGGCTTCACACCACCAGCCCAGCCCTAAAAAAAAAGGTGGTGAAGTGTCTGACCTGTCTGGACTGCCTCTGCACCGAATCTGTCCCCAGATGTGCCTAATTTTGGGCATTTGAACTATGTGTCAGAAATACTCGTTCATTGAAAATATGAGCGCTTTCCATAGAGTTACTGGATGACTGTATGTCAAGAGACTAAAATATCTTTCATTTCAGTTCATTTAGTCCAGCAAGTCTCCCCACTGTAACTGTAACCCACCCTGCTGTCAGGGAATGCACCAGAGCTACTGCAGAGCTAGAGAACCAAAAAATACACATTTGAAGTGACAGCATGAAAAAAGTGGATGGGGGTGAAATATAATTAGCTGAGGCAAGGACAAGTAGGTAAGTCTCCACAGTCATAATTTATGGGGGATATTGTTATAGTTATTACCATGCAATTTAACAGGAATACACCAGAGCAATTTTCATATCTTAAAACATGCAGATGCACTCATATATATGAGAAAAGTCTCAGAACTCAAATCATCCAAAATAATCAAGAAAGTTATTATCATAAACAGCCACAATTAACACAGGGATCGCAAGGGATGAGTCTCAATTTCTGATAATCTTAAGAGAAAACGAAAGCATTATTAAAATTTAAGTGTGGGAATGGTAGCTACATTCCCAGCTCTGTGCACACACCAGCACTGCAGTCTCCACCAGTCACTCCTTTACTGTTCCTCTGCCAGTCCCAAAAACAACAAAACATGTGGATTCAAAACTTCCCCAACCAGTAGAGGACACACGTGGTTATGAAAAATATTGTGATTGACTTTGCCAGTTTAAATAGAATTTATTTTTTAACAAAAGAGTGGTGTTCAGTTACTGAAGAGGAGAAGGAGGAGGTGTGGACACTATCGGTACAAGCTTCTGGGGATTCAAAGTTGCAAAGTGCTTTATGACAGCCTGTGCTGCCATCCATAATTTACAGGCTTCCTTCTAATGCTGCTGTCAATACAGTATTGCTCTTATCAGCTGCATAAATTATTTCCACCAGTGACATAGAATCAAAGGATGGTTTGGGTAGGAAGGGACACTTAAGGTCATCTAGTCCAACCCCCCTGCCATGGGCAGGAACATGAAGGAACACCTTCAGCTACATCAGGTTGTTCAGAGCCCCATCCAACCTGCCCGTGAACGTTCCCAGGGATGGGGCAACTATCACCTCTCTGGGTAATCTGTACCAGTGTTTCGCCACCCTCATTGTAAAAAATTTCTTCCTGCTAGCTAGTTAAATGTATCCTTTTGTGTTTTAAACCATTACCACTTGTCCTATCCCAACAGGCCTGGCTTAAAACTTTTTTCCTTTCTTTCTTATAAGCCTTGAAGGACCACAACAAGGTGTCCCCAGAGCCTCCTCTTCTCCAAATCCATCTCTCTTCAATTTAGCAAGAAGGATTTTGGGGCACCACGTCAGAGGCCTTACAGAAGTCCAGACAGGTGACATTTGTAGCTTTTCCCTTGCTCACTGATGTAGCCACTCCATCACAGAAAGGCACAGGTTGGTCAGGCAGAACCTGCCATGCTGGTCCTGAATTGCCTCTCTGTTGCTCCATGTGCCTTAGCAGAGCTTCTGGGAGCATCTCTTCCATGAGCTTCCCAGACACAGAGGTGACAGGCAGAGCTCGGTAGTTCCTGTTAGTTCCTGGGGTCCTCCTTTCATTCCCTTTCAAAAAATGGGTGCAAAGTTTCCCTTTTTCAGCCACCAGGGACCTCACCTGACTGTGCCACCATTTCAACAAAAGGAGACATTCGTCATTTTAATTCACACTTAAATTGCTGAAGATTATCCACTGTCCATTAGATTTCAACAATACCCCAACGTATGTCCTAATCATATGCTAAAATTCAGTAACCACCAACTCTCACAACCATCAGAAAAAAATCAATCACTCCCACACTGATCAAGTTTCTGCCTGTCTCAGAAGTCCTTTTTCTCTTCTTTTCCTGTACTTATGTGTGCCCACTGTGATTTCAATTTAATATGTAGCCAACCCTTATTCCTCATAGCTGCCTACTTAAGGTGACTAGCTTGTGAATATACCTGTTTCAGTCCAGTAGATATGGTTTAGAAATAGTTGCTCTTCTCTTGGGGCATGAGGATAGGCAGGAAGAGCTCCTGAGGTTTACTGTTGTCTTTAAAAATCTGTTCAAATGTTGTCCCAGTTTTGGAAAGGGAGCACTTATTTAAGAAGGAGGGATGAAGTACTGCAGCTGTCAGCACCATTTTAGGCATTTCTGGATCACAAAATCATTCTCTGTCTATTTGCCATGTCCTTAAATAAGAACAAAAGGAATCTCCAGATAATGCAATTTAGTGGTTTTATCTTTTTCATTTTGAGGCTTGAGGTGAGCTGGGACTTTCTGTGAACCAGAGCAACAAGCCCAAATAGACCAAGCCTGCATTTCGAGCAAATGACTCTGCAGTTAAAGCAAGAGACCCGCAAAACTTACAAATTAAGGCTTACGTGAAATTGTTAAGATCCAAATTTTAGACTTATCAAAGAAAGCCCATTATGTTATTTAAGGGTTGCTTTTTTGCATCATTTTTTTCTAATACTGCCAGTCCATGTCTGTAAAAATCTTCTTCCTTCTGTTTGCTGAATCATGCCTGGAATCCATATTAGAAGTCAAGTGTAAAAAAAAAAAGGAGGGGAAGCTGTGCTACAGGCAGCTGTTGTTGTCAATGCCCTTTCTTTCCCCGCAATAAAAGTCACACAAAAACTTAAAACCTTGCTGGGCCTCTACTCCTTACTGTCAACATTACCTCCCTTCAGATCTGTAAAAGGGCAAATCTTTTCCTAGCAACAGCATTAACCCATTTGCAGGGATTTGAAAACAGGCTTGCTTGCTTGCTTTCCCATAGCTGGCAACATCTTGTGCTGTTCCTGTGTGCCTGTGGTTCAGAGGGTTATAATCTCTATTTTAGGAGAGGAATCAGGAATCAGGCATCAGGAACTATTCCACAGGAACCCCAAGAGGAGCAGAGAAACAGGAGAGCTCAATACTCACCAGAACATGTGTTCTGCTCTAATCAAGGCACTGAGTAACACAGCAAGGGAAGGGCTGTTGATAGCACTCAGCTACAGCAGGAAGCTTTATACTCCAGTATAAATCTGGATGTGTGGGATATTTCTGATGCAATCTCAAGACAGTAATTAGGCCGTTAATTGACAAGACAGTTACTCTTGTGTCAATAAATCATGATTGTGCTCCATAGTCATTGTGGAATGCTCCTCAAATAAGAAGGAACACAGGTAAGTATAACCACATAAGAAAGGTCTACAGTTCATTTCACATATGTAAAAATAGATACAGAGATAGATATATTTTCTAGCAGCACCTAAAATGTTTTTTTTTAAATAAAATGTATATGTTTTTTAAAAATAAAATGTATACATAAAATGTATGTATTTTTCTAGCCTCTGGACCAAACTGAACTTTATTGCTTTTTCACAGACCACCAACTCAGTAATCATATTTCCTGTCATCACTCTGAGGCACCAACACAATTTTCTGCATCTCCTAAAAGACTTTGGCTAAGAAGCTAAAGGAGCTTTTGGTCGAAAGTGCTTGGGAGTCACAGGGCTACTCAGTTATGCATCCTTAACCGTGTTAAGAGTGACCTGTTGAAATTCTGTCTATCTCTGGGGAAGGACCTACACAAAATAGAAGAGACCATAACAATCGTAGACAGGTGGAAGTTTAGCTCCAAATCTGAACTTTGTGCTGAGTCCCTCACTACAGGGACAACACATAACACTGTTAGGCTACACTAAAAACCCCCAAGGAATTCAGATTACAGAACTGAAACAATGTTTGTTTTGTTTTGGTTTTTTTGCATACTTGTTAAAATGTGGAATCTGTGTATACAAATGCCAGGCAATTCCAAAAGGGATAGAATGGAGGTCATTTAAAACACATAACTCTAGACCAGCTGGTAATCTGAGTTTTATCATAATGTTACAAACATTTTGTGAGCTACTGCCATGCTTGGTACCCACTGACATTTCTCACACAAGACAAGGGTAAAACCTAAAGATACATATTTGCAGATATGTCAATGCTGACATGAAATGAGCAATAGAAGCCTTGTGTGATTTTTTGCAGTATTTCCTATTATCTAAGAGGCATTTTATCAAAACAGGTCAAAAGAGTTTTTCATTTAGAAATTATCAAAGAAAGTCTCCAGAGAGCTGACCACAGTGGGTTTCCAGAAGTGTTTTTACTTTTTTTCTGAAAGGAAGCAAGATGCAGAATCTTGTAATCTGCTCCTCAACCTGGGATCTCCTTGCCAGCAGATGATGTGGATTTGGAAAGGGGAGACTGGACAAGCACTTGAAAGAGATTTACTGAGGGCACTAAAACAGACAAATTGCATTAGACTCAGGCAGGCTCTTGACTCAAACCCAGTCTGAGACTAGGACAGTATGTAAATATCATAGCTGCATGCCTTGTTCCCACTCTGCCCCAGGCACTTGCTGTGGCCACTGCTGGGGACAAGGTGCTGGGAAATGCCTTCCTCTGAGCCCTGATGGTTGTTGTGTTCCAGTGAAGTCACAGAAAAAGTCCTGTTGGCAGGAAAGCCGTGTTGGCTTCGTGTTGGCTTCGTGTTGGCTTCATGTTGGCATGAAACATGTGCTTAGCTGTCCATCTCTTTTTTAAAATATATTTTCTAGTCTTTAGTGCTTCAGTTATCTCTCAAATCTATACCAATTAATTCCTAGCAATACATAAATTGTTTTTCTCCTGGATTTTAGATGGATTACATCTCAGGTGTTTTAGACAACCTCAGGGTGAGATGACTTTCCTTATACTTCCGTGATACACCTGAGAAAGTGGTGACACATCCAGAGCAATTTCTTTGCCTTGCTGTTCCTTCCACGTATGCATCATCATCCCTTATTATTTTTTTTACTTATATTTTTGTGTGTCACTATTATGAAGTTACATAAAGTGATTAATGCTCTATGACTGTGTAATGACTTCATTTGATTTGTGAAAAAATAATTAGAGAAGAAAGAAACCGCCCTTAGAAAAAGTCATGAGACCAGATGGAACGGTATGTCTTGGGCGTGGGAATGGTTACACAGTAGTTTTTGGAAAACAATCACTGGGGGATTTTCCTCTCCTGCTCTGCTTGTTCAATCACAACCTCAGTGACCAGTGTCTCTTCTAAATTATCAGAAGAGTTTAGGAGAGAAATTCATTAGGGAAATTGGCCCTTCTTGCCCAGTAGATTCATCTGACTTAAGTTTCTCTAAAACTTTTGACTGGCCAGGGAAGTCCTTCCCCATAACTTGAGTATTTATCAGAGGGTTTGTCCAGTTTCAGAGGACAAATCATCTTGCTGGCATCTCCACACCCAGGTGGGAATGAATACAGACCAACCTCTGCCAAAATAATAACAATAATAACCAGAGATGTGTTGAATAAGTGCTTATGCTCAGCCACTTCCTCTGCCAATGAAGGAGGAAGCAAAGGGGAGATTTTCAGAAAACAAAAGCAACCCAAACCATCTATTAGAACTTATTGCTATCACCTTGCAGTAGGGCCTTCACACTTCAGTGCTGTAGATTTAGGACTGCACACCTTGCAACAGGCCTCAAAGTCCTTGTAACCTTTCCTGCAGGTCTTGGAGCAGCAGCAGTGAGTGCCTAACGCTGTTGGGCTGTGCGACTGCCACTGTCCAAAAAGCTGTTTAACCTGAGCTTAAACATAAGGAATGACCCGATCCAATTGTTGCATCAACCACACAGAACTGGAACCAGCCCCATACAGTTGTGAAAAACATCATTGAAGTATTATGCCTAACCTGGGAACCTGGGTAGCAACTGAACCAGAGCTGAAAAGGAAGTATGGTAGGGGTATACAAATATAGGTTCTCATTCACTCTTGTGTTTCACTATTGAAGCCTAATTTTGCTACAACATCAAGTTGGTTCCGTTAAAAACAATTCCCCTTTCAAAAAAACCAAATTCATAAAAAATGAAGAAACATTAAGGGTTATACTTTGGGTCTAATCCCACTGTCTAGCAAACCCAGGGTGTTCAGAAGATGATTCCTCTCAGTTTTAGAAGCAACTGTAAGTTCACAATCCAAATCAGCTATACTGGTTTGTTTAACTAGAAATGATGAGAGTTTTAGGTCTTGTAAAAAAAAAAAAAAAATCTAGGATTTTCAAGTCTGAGCTTTCTCTGTTTACCTTCCCTAAAATTCTCTAGCTTCTCCCAACATTAAAATCAATACACATATATTTGTGACATCAAGAAAAATGTAGGATTTCAGAAGCCTCTCAGTATTTGCTGGTGGAGAGAACCAGCTGGGACACAAATCTGGTGTTGATTAATTGTTATTTTAATATACTATTTATATTTAAAATGTCAATTCAATTAAGTGGCTAGTTGGGGTAGAGATCTCAGGGAGATCATACGTTTATTTCTTTACTATGAATAAAGCATGTTCTCAAAACCTTATTTAATTCTGAGAAACGAATTGGGGCAGAGTAACGAGTGCCAGGGATGAGTAATCAGTGCCAGGTTAGGCATGCTTCGCTGGCTTGCAAGGGATGGGAAGCTCCCTGCCACAACAGCTCATCAGCCCAGACTTTCCCTCTGCCTGGCACAGTGTCTGGTCACCGTGGATTCCCACTGTGCTGCTTTTCACCACCTCAGATGGCCACTTCAGTCAAGTTTATATCAACTATTTTTGGCTTTTTGAGGTAGATGTCTCCTTGCTCATCTTACAAAAGAGCTTTGGTTGTGCCTGTGACACCAGCCATAATTCAGACTGGCAAATGCTATTCAGTTCCATCAGGCGTGCTGATGAGCTCTCACAATGATGGCTTAGGCAAATTTCCTAACTATACGTTTCTTCTCGCTGGGAGATCGTTGGCCAAGAGTTCACGAGAGAGAAGTGCACTCTTTCCAGGAGAAAAGGAGGTCTGTGCATTGGCCAGGTAGAAATTCAAGTGTTAGAGGGGTGTTTGAAGCAGGGCTGGCGATGCAGACACAATTAGCGGACGTTGCACCTGCCAGACCTGCAGCAGATATTAACGTTGCTCAGAAAAAAGGGTCACGAACAGAGATGTCAGACTCTGGAACTCCTAAGGAAATTACGCTGTCAGCAAAAGGCCAGGCAGACCCCCGAGACGGGAGAGCGCGCCAGGAGGTTCCTTTTGCTGGGAAAGCAGAGTTTTCCCTGTGGGGAATGGGGGTTGGCAGCTGCACACCTGCCTCCTCCGCAGCTTCCCGAGTGCCTCCCCAGATGGGAGCCTTTGCTGGAGATGGCCCACGCTGCTCCGAGCAGTTTCCTGAGCCCTGTGGCTGCTGTCAGGGGAAGAAACACTATGTGAAACATGGCATCGTTTCATTTCACTGAAAGGAAGCAGATAACACAATGGATAAAGCAATGTTACAGTCCCCATGTGTGGCTCAATATTGGTGCTTAAAAGCGTTATTCAAATACTGTGGACTCCCAACAAGCACACAGAGAGGGGTTGTTAAATGTTGCTAAATTACACTGCAATTAATTCCCTGTGTTTCCTCCCAGTTTTTGCCATCTCCATCACCATGACACGTAGGTATTTGATGTAGAGCCTTGCTCCACATACCTCTTGTTCCTGAATCATCAGCTGGGCTGTTCTGCACTTTGGGTGTTCTCCTTCCACTTGCACACTGAAGGACACGTGTTAAAGAGCAAAAGAGCTTTGTTGAAATGTCACCCAGGAAAGGCCATGAGACAGGACAGGATTGGAGCCACAAGCTTTGCCACGGCTCCTTTCAGGAGATCTGGCCCCAATAAACGCCCTCAGGCTCTTTCTCCAGTGCTTGGTGAGAGTGAGGGACCTCGGGAGGGGATCCAGCCTTCCCTGCTCCCTGCCCTGTGCCAGGGTGCTGCTCAGCCCATGTGTGGAGGCAGACCCCAGGGAAAGGGCTTTCCTCTCCTGCCTGCCACTCTCGCTGGGCAGCTGAGCTCTTTGAGGCAAAACTCATCTGGGATTCAGTGCCAGGAAACTTCTCCTTCAAATAAGAACCATAAGGGAGGTCAGGGAGCAATCTTAGTTCCAAAAATGATGGGAGGAGGTGATGGAGCTGTGCCAGTTATTCAGTCACAAGCCAAGTAGAGCACTCAACAGAATGTGAGGGCCTGGGATCCCCTTAGCAGACCAAGTGTCTTTGAAGTTAAATCCTGAAAACAATCCATCACAAACCAGATAAGTCATCCCAGGAAGAAGACCAATGCCCAGGTCTCCTCCAGGATTCCAGTGAGCACTGTAGATGGTAAATGCCACAAAGGCTTTCTTCTTCTTTTTCAGCTTTGCAGAATATGAGTCCTTGTGCTAAACCCAGCATAAACACCACCTGATCTGCAAGATGGGAACGAACTAGAATAATTGCTAAAATATGAAATTAAGAGTTCATTCCTTTCTCCTGCTTCCATCCCCTCCCCTCCCACCTTGTTTCCTAGAACACTTATTTGTGTTCTGCGATTGAGGGTCACTGCAGGAGCTGCACTGGGAGTTCACTGGGAGTGCTCGATGAAACACCTCTGCTGCTCAAACTTCAGCAGGCTTCTTGCAGCAGCATAAAAACATCAATACTTGTGGACCAGTGAGAGAGAGAGAGAAAAAAACCTGCCATACATGAAAAAAAACTTACTGCTCTCCAGTGGGTCTAAGGTGAGCAGTGAGGAACCTGGAGGTTTGTCCTGCAGTGAGACAGGGAGCTGTGCATCAACAGGATGCCTTAATACAGTTACAAAATTGAGTGAAGGGCACTGAAAGAGGGATATTCTGTCACCTATTCACTTCTCCTTTCGTGAAGCCACACATAACACAAAGTTAATTAAAGCCTCTATTCTGAGAAAAAGGAATGTTCCATTTGGTAAATTTAGAAACAGCTGGTTAGTTTTATCCATTACTTTTGTGCTAACATCAGTTGAGCTCATTCAACTCTCTCTTTTTATGAAGCTGTCCTTCCTATGCTACCTGATAGCTACTAATTGCTGCAACTACATTTCTGAATTGCAAATTTTCTGCACTGATAAAAACTTTGATTGCCTGTCAGCTACACATAAGGAAAAGATCACCAGTGCTAAATGAGGTGTTCCACGCTTGGATAATAATGCCTAATGAATTATTCAAAAAAGAATGCTTGAATGAAGCAAACAATTTGAAGGGTTACTAGCAGCCGTAACAGTTCAACAGCCAAAAGAACAAAAGTATCATCCTGAAAATTACACTAATGATTAAAAAATGCGTATTAATTCTACATTTGGAGAAAAAAGAAATGCCAATCTGATTTTAAAGGTTAATCATTATTTTTTCACTAATGCTCTAATCTCTGGGAAAAACACCCTTTACCAATATTTTGGGACATATAATATTATGACATAACATATTTATATAATTTTCCAGGCATTAACCCTCTCTGCAAATTTCAAATTTCACTGTGAAAGAATCAAAAACCTGGTTTGAGAGCTTATTAGTGTCTACAAGATTCTTTCTATTGCTTTAAATGAACCTCGGATCAGGCCCAGTTTCCAGCACAGCAGCATCGTACTGGATTCCTTGGGGTCAAGCACCACTAAAGGTGCTCTCAAGAGAGCGACTGCTGAGCCACAGCGTGGCCTCAACCACACCAAAACACAGCCCAGAGTGTCTGAATTACTCCAGAATGGCTTTGGTGTGGTGAAGCCAGAATCTGGCTCTCACTATTCATGTGATCAAAGATTTGCTAAATGAAAAAATGGGTGATGGAAGCAAGACCCACACATTCACATGATATTAAAAACAACAACTATATTCACCTAACTGCTGTAATATATAACTCTTTCCATCCCAGGACTGATTGCATCTTTGAAAAAAAGTGGATGGTTATTAAGGAAAGAAATATTTTCTCTAAATGCTCCTGGCTAAAGTGAGAAGCATAAAAGAAAAAGAAATTCTTAACAAACCATGAGAATTTCAGGGATGTCCAATGCTGACACATTTTCAGCTTTCATAAAAATATATTTCCAAGACCAAAAGTGATAATTTATTATGACAGACTCTTTCTGGTTGCCAAAAAGAGAGGGAAAATCTGAGAACTAAATCCTAAAGAACATCTCCTGTAAAATATTAGCATTATGTGAAATACAGGAAAAATAGCAGCACAATGGCAGTGTCATGTTTATCTGCTGTGCTGTTAAAACACTCACAGTTGTTGTGTTTGGAGCTGAGCTAACACAGACACACTGGTACAGCAGAGAGGTCTCCCAGTGATAGCACAGTGTGGACAGCACTAAGGAAGGATTTGTAAAATAGCATTTATTAAAATGAAACCCAGTCAACCACTTAGCTACCTCTGCTGCAATTTTACAGCTTTAAAGCCTTTGGTATTAGACGCCAATTAGTGATTTTATTATAAAGATGTTCAATGTCAAGATAACACTTCTTCTCATTTCTGGCAGTGACACTGAATGGTGGATAGAAGAAATGACTTCAGGAAAGCATAGCTGACCATCTGCTTAGGCCTGCTCACTCACTGATGATTAATCCTTTCCCTCGAGGACAATGTCTCCATGTGTTTCTCTTGCTGTCTTTTTAATGTCACAAAAAGAGGTTGATAAACACATTCAAGTCACAATTAAAAAACATTTTAACTGACCAGTTGCCACTGATGATATTATTAGACAGTTTTAGTCACTCTTGTAACAACGCGTTTAGTGGTGTTGATATGAAGTGGAGATGAAGTTTCTTTAATGTGCCTCCTACCTATTTTTATGTTTAGGTGACATTTAAATGTTTACCTTGATGTGAACAAGCAGTCTGCAGGAGGCATGGGGAGAGGGTAATTCTTTACAAAAGCAAAAACTCTGGAGGACTGCAAGGCGAGTGATGTCCTTTGACTGGGATGCGGGAGGAGGAGGAAGAGGAGGAGCAAAAGACCCATCAGAGATTGTAGGTAGATTGCACTGATGACTTCCATACCCATAATATGCTGCTGCCAAATGCACAAGTGATTGATTTCCCATTTCCCCTCAACAGCTCTGTGTTGGGCTCGTGGGCACCGTGAGCACACAGGAGTCACAGGTCTGCAGGAACAGCCACGGAAGCTGCTGCAGCAATGGACAGGGCTGGCTCCTACCTGGCCTCTTTCCTCTCAGGAATGATGGTAAGAATTTTGCTCCATGTGGGAGCAGCTTGATGCTCCCTGCTGTGCAGAGCTGTCCTGGTGGAAGAGGTGACTTTTGAGGGACCAGCCGCTTCCATGAGGATTGGCAGTCACGGAGCTCTGCACCTCTGGCCAAAAGATTATTTTCTATTTATATCCTTAAACAGGAATGTAGGAGTGGCCGATTTCCAGTGCTCAGGGCCTGGCCTTTCCTCTCCAGCCCAGTCTTTTACTTGTGGCATACTTTTGTTCCTCCAACTGATCTCCATGTGCAACAAACAGAATCACATTTCTTGGCAGTCCCAGAATGGGAAGCTTCCTTTACCTTTCTTAGAGCTATGCCTACATCATTGCCTCTGGTTAGATTAAGGGATTCAAACTGTCCTGCAGACCTTAGGTGTTAATGTAAATTGTGGCTCAATAGGAATCCAGTAAGTTATGAAAGAGCAAGGAGAGATATAGAAAGTGGTTACTTGTTGAAGGCAGATTTGACTTCTGGTTTCATCCCTCAGGAAGAGGAATTTTCAAAAGCCCTGGGGCAACTTGGAAAACCAGGTGCCATTGACTTTTAATCAATTAGACATATTTTTGAAATTTATGTAGATAATGAGTGAGCAAGTTTACATTCCAGTTGGACCTGTGGTGAAATTGATGGCAATGTTTGCCTTATGAAAGATAGTTCCAGTACTTAATTAGATTTCCTGTAGGCATTGAAGGAAACAAGAAAAAAAAAACAACATAAAAAAAGGAAAAAATGGTGGTTTATACAAGCAAAAGGTAGTGGCCTTGCAGTTTACCAGTTCAGAAAGAACATTTCATGGGATGAGAGCAAAGGCACAGATGTGGTAAGAGAAGACAAGCAGGATCTCATAACTCATAATCATTGGTGGACATAACAAATCCACTGCCCTTACATAATCACTGGTGGCTGGACCTTGCTGTGGCACAGAGGAGATCCAGAGGAGGAGTGCAACAGGGGAGGACAGGTGATTACAGAGGGGGGCCTTTCAGGTGATTTTGACTGAAGTATTTTTTCTGCATGATGGCAGCAGGAATGGATACTAAAAGCTTATTTTCTCATTGACCCAAAAAAACAGGTGATAAGGAAAAGGACAGGATTTTAAATGCTGAACCCATGAGAAAAATTTTTGCCTGTAAATGATTTTTTTTAAATCATCAGGATATATATACACCAATTTCCAGTGGAATTGAATAGATGCTTTATAAGGGGAGAAGAGGAATAACCCTTGAAGAGACTCTCAAGGGATGGTTGCTGACATGGAAAACCATTTGCCCCAGTCAAATTTTTGGCTTTAATCTGAGATGAAGGATCTAAGTCATTTAAGGGTGTTTCTGTTTACCCCTCAAGCTTCCTGGAGGCAAGAGAGAAGCTTCCGTGATCAATATTATCAAATGGCATGGAGAAGCAGAGGGCATTACATACAAACATTCTTTCTTTTTCAGATGCTGGGGACATCTCATCTACTAAATAACAAGGCACTTTCCACATAACATACAATCAGTCAAACAGACCAATTCAGTGTAGTGGTACAGGATAAAAAGTCTGATTTCTGGTGTATTAGAGTTCTTAGAAAATGGAAATCAAGCAGCAGGTGGTACCTTGAGCAAAATTTTGAGGGTGGATTACCACAATGGATCTAAGCAAATATCAGCTGGTAACAATATCTAAAACTTCATTTAAAGACTTCTTCCTCCAAAAAATTCCTGTGCCTAATACAGAACCACAGTTACTCCAATGGACTTGTGACAGAGTCTTTATACAGCTGGATGTGAGAGGCAAAATTCATCAATTCCCAACATTTAGTTCATATAATATCCATCTTAAAAAATGCTATACCTCATCACTTTGGGATATTGTTTCCAATGATCAACTACCCACTCTCTATTTTAATTTCCTATTCTCCCATGTTCCTTTCACTTAAAAAAAATATCTTATTCTAAGAATTTTAATAGAACAGTAGACAAGATTCTTCCTCTTTATAAAAAAGGCTTTCAATTTTTATCAGATCAATGATAACTTCCAATTAAAATTTTATGACCAAAAATTCCTGACTTGAAACTTTGGAAGTCAAATTATTCGAGAATCTCAGGGAGACTGCTCAAATAGTGAGATACCAAGAGTGTTCAGACACTCAGAAACATGGGCTCTTTCTTTAAAGCAGTCTGCTAAGTCCAGGAGAGTTCCAATTTAAAATTAAATCATCAGCAAATTGCACTGAAAATTGCAAAAGAAGGAATGGATCTGGACTATACTGTTGAGCTAGAAATCCATTATTCATATTTTAAGAGTTGAATCAAAGGCTGTTTTGTTTGCAATTAAATTCTGTCAGGGGTAAGTCCAGAGAAAAGTAAAACGTGCTACAAAGGTAGCTTTTAAATTTCTTTCTCTTTGTGTATGTGGTTTGTGAGATGTTTCCAAGTAATAAAAAGATGACTTGGTAAACAGCACGTGTAACATGATCCTGCAAAAGGGGCAATTCCTTGCCTTCAAGAAGCACAGCTCAGATGGCAAAAGAAATGAAGTAAAACATTAGGAGGATAGTGACAGATTTTCATAGAGACATCTCAAAATGTTGACATCTAAAGTAAATTCAAAGAGATTAAATGGCTTTGAGTAGTCAAGAAAAAAATCACATAGATGTGTCATCAGCATAACACTGGAAGCTGGAACTCAAACCACCCTGATGGCTAAAAAAACAGAAGGAGAAGCACACACCACAGAAATAGGCCTGTACCCACCAGCAGCAATGGAAATGACTAATTCTGATATGATGTTAATTTTAATGACTTGCATAGCTAAGTGTGTTATAATTGTAATCAAGGTGTCAGCACAGCTCTCCAGGTACCCTGTGGTCACCAGGGCCATTCAGAGGGACTGGTCTCTTGTGACTTGCCCCTGTGGCTGTGTCACCCCCTCAGCTATTATCAATTTGAGCACCCCAGACTTCTACCCAAATGTCACAACTTAGCCCTTCCTTAAAAAAATCCAAAACCAAAAAATCTTATTTTTCTGCTTCTACTCTTTCACTTGGCAGCCCCGATCATCTGCGTGGTCCTCTCTCCTACAAATGTCTGTATGTTTTTCTGGTGGCTGTTTGTGCCTGAAAGCCCTTACCCCTGCTCTTCCTTCTGTCACAGCTTCCCATAGCCTTCTCCCAAGCACCAGCTTCTAATTCTTAGAAAGAAACTGCCCACCACACCTGGAAAACTGAACTGGAAACCAAGAAGCTAAAATAGAAAAGCAGACTCCAGCTTGACTTAAGCCAGTGAAGATACACAACTGTAAGGAGGTGAAAATAAGTGTTGGGAATCACAGCAGCCACAGAGGAGGATAATGAGAAGTGCTGGTATTAACTCTGGAAGACCAAAACAAATCACATTACACTGCCCTGGGCTATTAGATCTGGATTAAGTAATTAGTTCATCAGATCTCCCCAGATCCAGGTGTGTGCCTCAAATCTTAGCCATAAACTGTTTTAAAAACACAGTGTTCACATTATGAAAAACCAGATATGTAACCAAACCCACATCACCCATTTCACTTGAGTCTTACTACACTGTCCTATGAAACATATATTTTTATTTCTCTTTACCTTACTGCACCAATAAAAGGGTAAAATAGATGGTGTCACCAGGGTGGCTGTTCCAGCACATTTTAGAACTTCAATTGCTGCACTTTTTTTAGCTCCAAGACTGAGGGACTTTTCGACATGCATCCAGCTCACTTTGGTTTTCATCCTAACAAACCCATGAGGTATGGAGAGGAGATTTCAGAAAACCTGAGAAACTGAAGAGCTTTGGGTTGAGCTGGAAAAACAAGTAATGAATGGGCAGGAGCAATACGCTGTAATAGAGAAAAAACCAAATGCCAAAGCCAGTCCCTTCTGTTTTCAGCTTTTCCAGTGTTTCTCTCCATGTGTACATTGCCTAGGACAGCCATCTTATAGTAAAGGCTATTTTGTCAAAATATTCTAGAGGGTCTTTATGTTTGTCATCCCTGTATCAAGAACAATGTGCATTATTTCACATTTCTCAGTAATAAATTTAATTTGCCATGTGTCAGCTCAATTACTGAGCTGATCTAAGGCACGATGAATGTTTCTTGCCATTCACTTTGTGCTCAGTATGCATCATAATTTAGTATCATCAGCACATACAGCACATTATGGTGGGCCTTTCCAGCTAGGTAATTTATTTAAAATCAAACTATGAATCCAAGTATTAATCACACTTAACTCTTCCCTTTTGGGGGGAACCCTCAGCACAGAAAATTCATTTTCTTTCTTGTATTTCTACGCCATGTCCTTCTCAGCCCCTGTTAGGTTCATCTTCAGAAGCAGCCTGTCATGTAGATCCTTATCAGAGATTTTCTGAAAACCTAGATAAAATATGTCATATGCACTGCAATTATCTACTTTATAACTCCTAAGCTCATTAAAGAGGTCAATTAGTCATTATTGCCTTTTTTAAACCCCCTCTGGCAGCCTCAGGTTAGACTTTGGCTCCTTAATGCAGGCAGTACTCAAACAGAGTGAGTGCTCCCAGGAGCCAAAGTGCTCCTGCAGCCAGAGCTGAGCACCAGCACTTTTAAAGGGAAAAAAAGGGAAAAGAAAAGAAGGTAACTGCCCACTGCTCCACTCACATATTAAATATTGATGAAAAGACTGAGAAAATAGAGCTGGAAACGTAGAGAAATCACATCTGAGTGAAGAAAAAAAAATCACTGAGCGAATAGGAGGAAGGGCGGGGGAGGGAACACTGCAGAGCACTTTTGTAAGCAGAAGCTGAAATTAGCAGGGGGGGTATCTATTTGCAAGCAGAACAAATACAATTAGATGGTCCCCCTGCTAATTTTGGCTTCTGGTTGCACAAGTGCACTGCAGGGCACACACCTTCCTTACCTTTTCCTCTCGTTCTGTGCTTTCCAGGTGATACCTGTGAAACAGCAAAGGAGCAGTGCCTCCACTTTGAGTGCTGACTGTAAGCACCTGGATGAGTCCCAGCACTGCATCACGAAAATAATCACACGGAGATTTTGGGGTGGTTATTCCTAACAAAGCCTTCCCCACAGCACTGCTTCTAGGTGGTGCACTGGTGAATGAACCAACACAGCCAAGCATCCAAAAAGTCTCATGGCTGTCTTCTTCTGCTGACTCAGTTTCTCTGGGGTCCCAGGCAGGACCACACAGAGTCATGTGAAGGTGGAGACTCCCAGCTCAGTGGGGAGGACAGGACAGAAATGTGCCCCAACCCCAGCTGAATCACCATCCAGGACCCTCTGCAGAGCATCTCTTCACTGTTGACCATGAACTGTTCACAACTCGTCTCCTTGATGTTTTCGCTGCCATTGTTGTGGTGCAAATTGAAGGAGACAAATGAAATGGAATAAGAGAATGAAAGAAGGCTATTCCTGCCTCCATCTCATTATCTCTGCTGAAAAAATGAGCAATCATGGCAGTGAGAAACAAAATCTCTTAGGAGTGCTATTCCAGGCAAAGAAAACAACATTGGAGGGAAGGAGAGCATTAATATGTGCTTTTCAACCAACTGCATTTCAATTTACTGCTAGACTCTACCTCTCTTTTATAAATTTAGGAGTGTTTCTACTTTATTCTGTAATCTGTGCTCTACATTTTACTGAATTAGATATCTATTTTCTTTTTCTGCTCTTTTTCTTGGTTTTGTTTGGCAGTGTTGCAGACAATCCCATTTCCTTCTATTTGCAAGTTTGCTTTATCTACATTTCACAGTTGCAATCAGGGCTGTCCACTATCTTATTACTGTGTGATAAGTGATATCTGCTAAAACTGCATACAAACTCATTTTTCTCTGTTCCCTTCAAATCCCTTCAAAGTTGGAATCTGAACCCCATCTGAAATAACAAATTGTTGTCTTGTGACTGGCAATTACTAGTTCTGGCTTATGAGTTTGGATCTCTAAGGTAACTTAATGTGTAACCTTATTATAGTTACTCATAGCCCAGGACTCTATCTAAAGTCCAATTTGGCATTACCTTTTTAGCTATTAATTGCAACCCAGCTGGGCTGAGCATGTATTAGAATGAAGCAATATTTTGATGAATAAATCTCTGCATCATTTCCTAATACACACATTTTAAGGGCATCCAGCTAATGAGGACAACTGAGGTAGGTCACACACACTGTACTATTTGTGATAATATCTTTTCTATTTATTGGGACTCAGGTAAACAATATAACAGAATGGATGTTTTCATAGACTAAGCCAATCTTGCACCATGACAGGCTAACATTTATTAATATCTTTGTATCTGCAATATATTGAGTTAATTTTTTTTCTGTACACAGTTCTGCTGTTTATGTCCCTGATCCTCCTGTATCATCCATGCAATGGAACTTTATATCCATGCTGAATCCTATGAAAGGCAGGAATATGTCTATTTGCAGCCAAACATACAAAGAGCTGAGTTATGCCAGCAACAAATACTCTGATTTTTTGCATTGCTTCCCAAACTAGATATATTAATTACTAACCTTGTTTCCAAATGACCTAATATGCACTGGGTATACTTACTCGTGCTAAAATTCCTGATGACTTGAAAAGCTGATGTAGCTGAAATATATTAAGAACTTTAAGGAATCTAAAATAACAATATGCAAAGAAAAGCTTCATCCTGAAGAAAGGGTGGAGTATAGGCAGCTCTTTGCATGGTATCACCAGTAAGAGATAAACATATGAAAAAGTAGTTATAAAAGTAAATTATAGTAAATATCCTCATGGTAATGGAAGAGAAATTAGGGGGTTTTGCCTTACAACTCAGAAGCACAGTATCAGAGAACTTTAAGTAATCTATGAACCTGACCATGTCAAATATATGATGTTTTACTCTTCGTCATTCATTTATTTAAAAGTTTCCCTGTTTTTGAAGACTTGGTGTCTTTTTTGGGGGTGGATGTGGGGGTGTGTTAACATGCTCCTCTGCTCAAGAACATGATCATGCAAATCTGTTCATTATTGACAAGTAACTGTGAAGGTATGGTGCTGTCAGAAGGGGTTTTCTGTGGTGATCACTGAGTCCAGTGAGGAAACAATATAATTTCAAAATTTCCTCGCGTTCCTAAATCCTTAGCTTCTCCTCTGTAGTAACTCTGGTACCTGTGAAACAAGACCACCATGGATAAGAGCATTTGAAGACCATCACACTGACCTATGACTATTTCAAATTGTTTCCATACCCAGATCTTTGGACTTTCAGCAGCTCTCAGAATCGCTGGAATACTAAAACCACTAATTGTTCAGTAGCAAAATCATAAGTCTGGGATCAAAAATCCTGTTATACTCAGTAAAAGCCATCCCACTGCTGTGCAGCCCTTGCCAGGACCGTAGGCATTAAAAGAAAGTGCTACGTAGATTAAATGTGGGCTCACCTGCCAGGCAGCATATGTTTCACTGCTGTCAAACCCAAGGGTTCTGTAAAGCACCGAGACAGATGCTTATCTCACCTCCTGCACCTTTTGGAGAGATCATGTCACAGCACCCCCATCACCAGAATGCTTTATTGTGAAACACAGCACCCTTTTTAACACCGGTTTGCCTGCAACCTGAGCCTTGCTGGTAGAGGTTTTCTTCCACATCAGCTAGTCTTGGCTATCTTAACTTTTCCTAAAGTGACATGCTGGAATTCCCTCCACGCATATCAACCTGGAGATACGTGAGGTGCAGTGAATTGTAAACTTTCACAACTGATTTACATGTTCCAGGTTTTAATACCCTCTCAATTCTTAAACGGATTAAGGAGGACAGTCTTTAGCTACATTTGACAGAGATTATTCCCGACATGGCCTATTTTTCATGGTAGTCATTTATTGTACTTGGTAATTAGCTATATGGCCTTCTGCATTGATTTTTTTTCTTTCTGAATCTACTTTAGGTCTGCTTCCTAAATGCTGGATATGGTGTTTAGTGACACCACTTTTGTTTATACTGCAGTCTGGCATATTTGATAATTCATTCATTACTTCATGTGACATAAATTGGCAAGGAATAACCAAAGGTTGGAAATAAAATGGGTTTGGCTGTCATAAGATGGATAAAAGCTCTGGAGTGGCTGCCCAGTAATAGGAATACTGGAGGCCAAAAATTCAACTGTTTTTTTAGATGAAGCTTACCCAGTTTCTGAGAAGGTTTGTAAGACCTAACATATTCACTCTGCTAATGAGGAAATGGGTCCCAAAATACAAAATGCCTATTTCAGGCATTTGAGAGATGAGTGTGCACACACAGGATGATTCATCACCACAAAACATCCCAGCATGTTCTTGTGTGTGTACAAAACAAACAGAAAATTAATCATAGCTTGTTACTTATAAGCTTTCCTTTGAGCCTTGGAAAGGCTAACTCTAACTTTGAACATCACTGTTTCCATTGGGGAAAATCTGACTTTTAAAAAATTTAGGGGCACATGCAGCTGACTCCTGGTGCACCATGTACTTGCAGCTTGTAAGGCTGCCCACTCTAGCAGTCACCCAGATTCTGCTATTTGATATTTTCCACAAGGATCATCCATCACATAATGTATGTGTTTATTTGCCTACACAGTTGCAGCCTTGCTGTTTTGAAAACCAAGCTAACTTTTCCCCAGGTTTTTGTATTTATCTGGAGACAGATTTCAGGAGGTTGCTCACCACACCATCCTGCTCTCCCACACCTCCTTCTGCTGCTTCTGTCTCCCCCATATATGTCTGACTGCTGAAGCTCCTTCCAGCTTTACTTGCATCTCTGGTCCCGTGGTCCCTTTTCTTGGATTGTAGCAGGTGACAGAATTCAGTGTCTGCTCCCTTTTGGTGCATTCCTCACTTCACCATATCTCTGATACTACTGGGGAGGGCTGGGAACCACAGTAACCCACAGAAATACCCTCCAAAATACAACTCAGTTTAGCAGCAGGGTCATATGACATCCACATCTACAACATCTAGACTACATCTGCAACCTTTGTGCTGAGCTCCTGTGCAGCACAGGACGAATGTAGTCAACTCCAGGATGGGTGCCAAAATCCCTGGAGGAGCTTCAGCAAGGGACAAGCCCAGCTTCACATGCTCTGGTCTCCCCTGCCTCATGCAGGAAGGCCTGTAAATGCTAAGGCCACCTGAAAGAGCTCAGAAAAGCGTTTCCTATTCTGTGTATCTGTGACGAGAACAGGCACCAAGGCTGTGACAGTCTGGAAAGAGCCCCATGGGACTCATTGCACAGCACAGTGAAGGTGAAAGGCAAAGCCAAGCACAAAGGCAAAAGGAAGCACACGAACCCAGAGCACAGGCATTTAAACAAATCAATATGCTGCTCTCCAGAAGCAAACTCCCCATCAGAGCAGACTTGTGGCTCTGTTTTACATATTCCATGCTCCAGTCACTCATCCAGTCATTGCCAGCAAAGCTGGTTCTGTTGCTGCTGCAGTGGCAGGGGAGTAGAACCTTTCAGAAGGTGTGGGGGCTGGGGTAGGGCTGAATTTACGTGATACAGAGAAACAAGGAAAGAGCCAGAAGGGACAGTCAGGTGAGTACCTACATCTAATAGCAGACAAATAGATTCTGCATCAAATGTGGTTTGTTAAGCTGCCATTGCCTCATGCAACAATAGATTTGGAAGTTGTTTGTATAATTTTTATATTCCCAGACTTAGTTCTATATACTAACGCATCCCATACGTGCTCTTTTACAGGACCTCATGGAGAGGGGAAGCAGGTTTACCACTCCTGGAGCCTAAGGGAGAGGCCAGGCTCTTCTCTGCATCAGGGCAAGGCTCTCAGGCTAGATCTGTCAGTACCTGAAGCAACAGGAAAAGAGTTTTACCATGGAGATCTATTCAGGTCCACAGGCTATGGATGGGCCTCTGTAGCCTGGGATTTTCCAGCTGCCTCGTGGAGTGTTAAAAACAAGGACAAGTTACTGTCACTTACACCAAAACATCGTTTACACCTGTGTCTATCTCAACCCCATGGTAGCAAGAGAACCTTTGAGGGTTATACCAGCATCATAAAGGCTTACAGCTTTCTCAAACCCTACTCTCCTCACCCAGAACAAAGTGGCATCAACCAGCACCACTTATGACAGAGAGGTCAGCAGGAATGCACCTGGGACCATCCCACCCCATTCAACTGAAAGCAAAGAGGTAATAGAAATGCTGCTCTCCGAACTGAAGAGAGACTTGAAATATCAGTTCAGCAACAGAAGGGTACCTATCCCCATCCTGAGCCAATCTACAATGCTTAAAGAAAATTAGTGTCATAAAACATCAAGTCAAAGCCATATCCAAAGCCAAGTCAACGTCATCAAGTCAAAGCCACTGCAGTCTCAGTTTTGTTACTCACAATTATTTTAAGTATTTATTGTTGGAAGTGTGAGGAAAATTCAGAAACTGAATTGAAAATTGATGTGAAGATGTGAGAATTGCAATGTCATGGTATGATGGACTACTCATAAAATGCCTTATATAATGAGATGCACAACAAAAATGTCTGAATGCGTCTTGCCATGTATCAGATAAAACACGGAGTACCTATTTGGCATCACACCCAGCTGCTTTTCCTTCAGCATCCATCCTTCTTGCAATAGCTTTAGAAAGAACAAGACACAGAAGCATGAGAGGGAAGAGAAAGAAGACAATGATAAAGATATGAAAAATGCCTGTTTAATTATGCTCCAGATTTTATCTCTGTTTCATATCAGCTCTCTCTCTTTCCTTTCCAAGAGAAATAACTGGCATATGCTTTATTTTGAAGGTAGATTGACACAAAAAATGAGAATTGGCCATGAATCCTGGCATTAATCTCCCTCCACAACAGCCTGTGATTGAGTCAGAGCTATTATTCTCACTTTCAGGTCTGAGTCACTATCAAAAAGGATGCTATTTCTCCAGCATCCTTTCCAGCAGGAGTATACACTGTCTAGCAGGGACGTTGCAGAGCACTTCAAGTGCTACAGAATTTTCTCTGACTCTTGCTTTTGACCTCTTCATTCAAAAACTCAAAGCCAAAAGGAGGATAAGGAAATAGTACTGCTGTTCTAGTTTCCTTATTGTCTGCTTTCTTACATCCTTCTTCAGTTTAGTCCACGACAGCACCTAAAATGTTATTTTCCCCACTACAACCACACTGCCTCATGAAAACCCTTCCCTGCTTAATTTGAACTCACCCTTTTTACTCTGTACAAAAACCATTGTCTCCCATTGTGGCTTCTCTTTTGTCTTCTCTGCTCCTGTGCCTTCTGCTTACATGCATCAAAATCTTCCTAAAGATCAGTTGGCATCTTTTTTCTGCTCTGAACTTGAGACAGTCCTTCACAGGCCACCCTAAATATTCCCACTACTACTCACACAAGGAACTGAAATAACCTGCAGTGTCACTCTACAGCCCAGCTGCTGAGCTCAGCACAGGACACCAGGTACTCTGGAATATTAATTCCCATAGTATATAAGGTTTGCTCCCTGTCTCAGCTTCACCTGGGCAAAGCCCTGCACTCCCCCTCTTTTCCAACAGAAGGAGGAGAGATCCTGTGCAGGAGGAACATACTCAGAACCACAGCTGCCTGACAGCTGATGAAACGGTGCATGGTGTAACCCACTGAACCTTTCTTTAAAGCTTCAGTTTTTATCTCCCTTCAATGCTCTTCTAAAGACACCATGGAGCTTTTTACTTGGGTGGGGAGGTGGAGGAGACTGACTTCAGATGCAGCACTCTGAGTTTTCCCAGCTCTTACTAAAGGTTCTGGACACCTAGGATTAAGAGAGCAGTCACCTTAGGCAGTGGGATGGAGAGCACACACCCTACAGCATTTCCCTGGTGATGAGAGGGTATTGCACCCAGAACCAGAGAATGGAATGCTCATCCTAACAATGTTCCTGGTCTGCTCTGGTCTGAAGCTGAAGAGCATCTCCTCTTAATTTAAGATTTTATTTTGTTCTCTTCAATAGAGGACCTGAGTGCTTTCCTCAGCCAAATTTCCCAGCTCACCACCTGCTTTCCCTGCAAACACCTATGGAGCTCTGAAGGCAGACTTGTGCCTGTTGTTGTAGTTATGACAATAATACAGGACTCAAATAATGCTATTCTGATGCTTAGACCCCTTTAATCAAGGAGCTTTCCTGAACCATTTTATTGTACTCTCTTCAGGAACAATACTTTTAGCACTGCAGATATTCAATGTGATGGGCTGTGGGACTGGCTGGCAAAAGGAAACAGCTTCAGAAAACAGACAAGGGTCCCTTCTGGCATGTTTTGGATGGGACCATTTCTGTACCTCAGGAACTGACAGGACTACAACTATTTTCTTTTTGCTGTTTCTTTGTTTGTTTGTTGTTTACCTAAACATTATTTTTTCCCGAATCATCTGAAAAAAAAAAAATTGACAGTTTAGGTACATTTGTACATTTTTGTTTCTGGACAAATCTCCATGAGCCATCACTTATCCCTTCATTCAACATCACACTTCGCTTAAGTGACTTTGCAGAATCAAGCCTGTATGGAACTGACTGTAGTATTTTATCCTCACTGTGAAATATTCTTCACTTTTGTGACACCAACTAGTCTTGAAATGCTGTAAAAATGCTGACAGAAGAAATACCAGAGAACGGTTTTAAAAAGCTTGTGAAGGATCGGTAGGTCCAGAGGTGTTTTTTCAGCATCAGAACAGCTAGGGGACATTTAAAACCAAACGGAAAAAATTCTAGAGGACATGGAGGATTTAGTGTATTTGAGGGAGTCACCAACATGAAAGGTAACATATTTTGGTGGAGGCTGGAGGGGACAGGATCTGATGGACAGTATGTCAGCCCCATAGTAGTAACAGGGGGGCAGGCAGCACGACTGGAACGTGGGGAAAGCAATGAAATGAGAAAGGTAAATGAAGCGAAGTGTAGCATCAGGCAGAGGCCCCAACATCACAAACACAGTTGCAGCGTACAGTCTCATAGATCCCCTGAGTTTTACATTGAAGAGAAGTGACAAAATCATCAGGAGAGAAATGAGAATGACCAGCAGAAGCCTGAGGAGGAACAGTGTGAGAAGGGAGTCAAAAACACTAAAGAGCTGCCTGAGGTTAGTGCTACTGGACTACGATTTATGAAGGGATATATTCAAAACTGCCTCAAAGGTTAAATGTGAAGCTTGGACAAGAGAATGAGAGAAAAGAAAAGCTTCGAGAGTCCAAGATGTAAGCAAGATATGTGGCATGTACAGCTTAGCCAGCACAATTGCACTGGAAACTGAATTCCTGAACAGCAGCTCTTCGTTTTGCTGTCTTGAAGTGGCACTCCCAGGCACCTCTTTGTCATTTGAACCCTGATGGCTTCCACTGCTGCAGCACCTGTACTACAACAAAGGAGGAACCCTTAAAATAAGGCTGTGGAATGTTCATTAAAATAACACCAGTCTTTAAGGATTTCATTTTCAAATGTAAGCACATAAGTCCATATATATGCATACACACAGATGTACACATACACATACACATGAGGTTAAATTTTCTCCTGCTTATCAGAACTCTTAAAAATAATTCTTAGCTGTGCTTTAAAGTTTTTCTTAGAAATCCAGATACAAATAAAAGTAATTTTTGCCGACATGTTCCACAGTCTCACTTTGGAGACCAAAGCAGTACTTCTGATTCTCCCAGATAAAATTCACAGTAGAACTCTATTTATAAAACCCCCTCTCATTCAGGCTTTTCCCAAGTCTTTACTGCATTCTGGAAGAAGCCATTCCTCTTCCAAAGCAAGTGGTCCTTCAGGTTCTTTCCTGGACCCACAGCCCTGGCTTCCCCTTTGCCTTTGTCCAGCTGCATCAACCAGAGTCCTGCCCACCTACAGACTGCATGTGGCCCCTGAAGGGTGGCATTTATGGCCAGTTCATTTAATTTTTCACCCTCTACAATTATGGGGATTGTTCTGCTTTTAATTCAAATCATATAGCCCTTTTCCACTTAGCTTTGTTACATCTTTAATTACGACCTTAGGTGGAGGTGGTATAATTTTACTTTAGGAGATATGCCAGAACTCAAGTACTGACATCTCCAGGTTTCATAGAAATTGCAGGGATCATAGGAATTTAACCTGATAATTACCTCAATATTTCAAGTCAGACAATCACCATATAAAATAATTATGGGTTGTTGTTTTTCCAAATTCCCTTTGTGGATTACTGTAGGTGACTGCAGGTTAGAATATATGATGTTAAGTAGATATAGAAACAGATATAAAGAGGTAAAATATGCCTAAATATGAGATTATTCAACCACATATATAAGGAATGCCAAAAGACAAAGAGAGGCACCTCTTTTAAACACATAAAATAGCAAATACCACATTCCCAATTAAGGAATGTTCAGATCAAGGATTCTTTTCCATGACCTCTTCAGCCACAGAAGTTTTTCCCTATGGGGCTTGCAAGGATTGGCACAAATGGGAGCAGAAACACCCTTTGTACACTTCTTGCATGAAACCTTCAAGAACTGGCCCTTCTGTCACCCATATAAATTGTCTTTTACTAACAGAAGCCTTCTTAGCCAGCACTTCATCATGTTCCTTAGCACAGTTGTGGTGATTTAAGCTATAAGCTACTACTTCTTAAGATTTTCTTCCTTTTATTAAAAAAAAAAAAAAAAAAAGAAAGAAAGACCAGAAGGGGAACATTTTGATATACTGTAAACTGATTTCATTTTGTGGGGTTTTTTCCTCTTCAAAATGCCAATGCTTTTGTTATCTCTTGCACGTAAAGAGGCAAGGAAAAAAAAATTACTTGGCATGATTTCCGTCATGTTGATTCTTCTGGGTTCTCAGATATTATGATCCATGGAAAGTCTGGATTCATGCTTACTTCTACTCTTCATTAAGTCAGTTGTAGTTGAATTGCTGCTAGGGCAGGCTGCTGATACAGTAGGTGGGCATGCTGAATAAAATACATACCACAGCTGTACCTGCACTTGTCAGAGAGCCAACCTGCTTTATGCCAGTCTGTTCTCCACTGCTTCCTGGTCATAGCCCATCTGTTTCTGAATTTATAAAATGCTGAAGAACACAAATATCTGAACCTATTATAGGTAACATGCTTCAATTAAATTCTGATTGTGGAGCTGTGCTTAAAAGACTATCACTGGTAATGTATCTCCTTCAAATTTGCCAGTAAAATAGACACCCATCCATAGATATTTCTGTGGAATTCAGAGGCTTTTCTGTGCAGTGGCTTCTACATATGGTGCACCTGGCCAATATTCTTGCAGTTGCAAACAAAATCGAAACCAAATAAAACCTGCCAAGCCAGAGTATGGAAGGTTACTAAGACAGATTAGATAAAAACCTACATATAGGGAGAGGTTCCACAGCAGGAACCCTCAGAGGTGAAGCAAGCCAGACAGCTATTAACCTGAAGTTTTCCAGTAGCTTAAAGAAGTGCTTTACATTTCAGTTGGATTCAGTGATAACATAGAATGATAATGCACACAAAAATGATGAAACTAATAAAAGTTTATCATGTACATGTAATTTTTGCACTGGGGGTGAAACACTCAACTTTACAAGGTCAGTTTCATAAAAACTACGACTTAAAGGAACTCAGCAGGCTGTCAATAACTGATTTAATAGGAACAGACTTTAAACAGAAAAAAATAGGTGAGGGATATATCCCCAGGAAATTTGCTGAGGATACCTACAGTACCTATGATTAAACTATCTGTCCTCTGGATGTCATCATTGCTCTTTTTATATGCTGTTGGTTAAAGATGCATTTATGTAGAAGATAACCACAGCCCTAAGGAAGCTGGCTGGGGTGCATTATTTTTGGTAGTTCAGTGCATTTCCAACTAGAACTGAATTACAAGAGTGTGGTCCATATCATTACTATTTATAATCTAAAATGAACCTTTTTTGACAACGCAGTGCAAAAAAAAAATGACCCCCTGCATACATTTCATTTGACGTGAACTCACATCTCTGCTTCAAGAAGCACTTTGTGCCTCTTCACTAAAAATTTCCATCTTTCCATATGTGCAGCTGAGACATAGCTGCCAGTCAGCAATAGTGTTTGCAGTATTTGCAAAAATCTTTGCTTTACCCTGGAACCAGAATTTAAGATTTCAAAATAAGGTGCTTGGTTTCTCTGGCAAGGGAATACTCCATTAGCAGTGATGCACCAGAGCAGAAAGGAAAAATTTTGGATACACCTTACTGTGACAAGGCTGACCCTGAGAGATTTGATAGAGAAAACAGACCAAAGTGTGGCACTGCAGACATTTACCATAATCCTACAAGATCTTTTATATGATATTACAGCAAAATAGTCTAAGCAGAAGCAGATCTAGGCTAAATCATTCTCCCAGCATGAGGTATGAGGTTGAATTCAAATCTTCTCAATACCTTTCAAGTCCAGATGAATTCAAAGACAAGGAGGGGCTGCCTGTCCTGGAGCACTGGGGCTGCTGGCAGGTGATGCACCTGAACTGGCCCCAGGCAGGTGGGGAAGGAGATTGTCACCTTTGCACTTCTGTTCTTGAGCTGTGCCAAATGTTCCTCAGCTGCTGTCAGCAAACATCCTGAAACAGCGTCTATTTTAGCAGCATGGGGACCACTCCAGAAGCCTTAGAAATACAAGTCTGATGTCCTTCTCCCTTCTGCATGGCCATTGAACACAAAGTGAGTTGTCAGAGAGATACATGGCACCAAAAACCTCTCCAGCTTTCACAGAAGTAGTACAAGCTAAGGCTAAACACATTCTTTCCCAGCAATAAACACTCCTCACTCACCAAATTGCCTGAGGTTGAAATTTCCAGAGGCGTGGGGATAGGTGCTCCATTCCCAGCTTTATCCAAAGTATCAGTTCAGACAGCTTTCAGCAAATCACTTGCACTTAGGTCTACAAAAAGAACCTAGACTTAGCTTGCAAGAAACAGAGCTCAAGTCAGCAAAGCAAGAGACACTTATAGTCTGTTAGTTTCCTATGTGTCTATGATTTTGGAAACGCTCAGAAGCCTCATGCTGTTAGCAGGCTGGGCAACTCAGCATTCTTTTAATGCCTCAGCCCTAGGAGGATTGCAAAGTTCGATAGTCTTGTAAGTAGTTCACAGGTAAAGAAGAATGTGTTAGGTGAGCTTACTGGACAAGTCTTTCAAAATGGGCCCTTACCCTTTTTTTAAGGAAGAAGTGGAGGGTTTTCTCATCCCTATACTCAACAGCTATTGGGTAAAAAGTCAGCTTCTGAGGGAAGAGCCCATTTCCAAGGACCCTTACTTCTATTTCAAGTGAAACACAGCAACAGGTGACAGAAGAGGAATAAATGACAGTCTGCTGGGGGGCTGTGTGTTTCTCAGCAAAGGCCAGCCAAAGCCCCTCCACCTGCTTGCCAGACCCCCAGAACAGGGGCTAGCACAGATCTGAACACAGCAGAGCTGCACCAGCCCAGTGCTGACAGGCTCAAGCTTTGAGGAAGGCTGGTGGGTTTGGACACAGCAATGTGTTATTGTGGCTCCATGGCTTGTGGATCACAGCTGGGCTGGGTTTCACTGGGACAAAAAGAGACTGTCCCTAGAGAAGCCTTATATGCCCAAAGGGCTGTGCAATTATCAGCAGGTTGTCTCAGAGCCCAGCCCCTTGGAGGATGTGTTCTTTATCTTCACCATGTCATCTTTTCCTGACTACCCAGTATTTTCGGGGGAGTTGTGACAATTCATTTATTACAGTCAGTTCACCGTTTTGTAGTGAAGTATGAAGCAGAATTATTAAAATATGTACTTTAGGATGTTCATTCTATTGTTTTTAAGAATCCTCTGGAGATGTGAAAACATGGCCAGAAAAATAACCTTAATGTGCTGCCCCATTTCAACACTGGAGTTTTGCCTTGCATGTTAATGTGTATGTTTTCATGCCTCAGCTACACTAACTGTACTCCTTTCCTGTTTCTATTTATTTTGCAAGCAATATATGTTTACTAAATCAGTTGAAAAGTGTTAATGATCAATTCATAGAATACTAATGTGGATTCAAATTACTTTCACATGAATCAGGACAAATTAAAAAATACTATTTGATCATAAACTGCTTCAAATCCATGTCACAAGAATTCTAGTATCTTGAAATAAAGATTCCTTTCTTTCATTTTGTTAAGACCTCATTAGATAGTTAAATTGATCAAAAAGGTGTGGGGACAAGAACACATGGATTATCCATGGTTCATGTAACAGAGAGAATGGATGAACCCAGTGTATGTGCAGGGGGGTATCTAAACCAGTTGCTCCACAAGTGATGCCTCTTCCATGTGCCTGAGAAGGAAGAAGGAGACATTTAAGTGCAAGCAAAAGAGTCCTGACATGGCTACAGCCAGCCCTGACTCAGAGCCCAGCATTGAGCCCTGAGACATAGATGTGAAACCTGTAGGTAACCTACATGGACACTGGGTCAAAATGTTTCCAATGTTTTTTTATTGCATCCCAGAAAATTCAGGCACACTCCAAAGATGAACCCATTTCAGTGACATTTCAGTGTGATCCTGTCTTGATCTGAAACAAGGCTGCATTTCAGAACTGCCCCTTTCAAGCTTATCTCATAGTCTAAAGGTAGGAGCTTAGCAGAGTTACTCCTCTGCTGATTGCTGCAGGTTTTAGTAGAGGAGAATAACCCAGTTTGGTGACCCCCACTGGGGAAAAGCAGACCAGGGAGGTGTTTTAGTGCACGGGCTGTTTGGGAGCAGAGTGCTAGCTAGGCATATGCCATGCCCACTGGCCATACCTGCTCACAGGTGACAAGAACACAGCACCTCTGCCAAACCAGCCTTCACGGTTCTGCTGCTCACAGAAAGCCTTTCTTCCCCATCTGTTAAAACCTGCTCTTCCCAGGCTCCCAGGAGCTGGAAGTTAACCTCTTAGTGCTTTATCACACAGGGATGTGATGTGCTATCCTAGTGAAACTCTTCTTACTTGGATGCATCATGAGAATGCACACGGTGATTGCTGGGAAGGTCAAACTAGCTAACAGAACTAATCAATACTGGAGGGTAAAACCAGTTTTGGGAGGTAAATTGCAGCTGGACCAGGGCACTTGCTGGATCCCAGCACAGTGAAGATGCACAGGAAGAATTTATCTTAGCTCACCTTTTCCTTATTCATGAAGGAATAATTGTGGGCACAATATTTCCTTAACCCTGGTTGTCCTGAATTGTGGTTTAGGAACCTAAGGCAGGATGTCAGGCTGGCTTTGCCTCTTCCACTATTGTTTTGCAGAGACCAGCTAGAATATTCAGCTGTTCCTTTACTCCTTTATTTCTTTTTTTTTTTTAACTTAAAAAAAATGTACTTTATCATGGATATTTTAAGCATGACAATTAAGACTCATTTAGGAGACTATCAGAAGGAATAAGCTCTCCAGCCTACTCTATTTCATTCAAGACAATTTTATCTAACCGATTTTTAACAAATTTAAAACATTGCCCATATCTACTCCAGCTATGAGGCACTGGTAATCAAGTCAAGCACCATTGACTATGAGAATAGTGAACTGTATAAAATGACTTCTCAGCATTATGTAGTGTCACAGCACAATTTAAATAACACGTTCATTATTCAAGGTCTCATAATTTGTACGTATAGCAATAGATACGGGGAGCTGAGAAAGGCTTTCAAGCTTTCAACAGTTAAATAAATAAGCAACCTGTATCATTACAGCTGTACTGTACATTCTTTAAATATCTGATAGGTTGTTGGAAAGTCCTTTTAAAATGAAATCCAGTAATACAAAGTGCTAATTTAAGCTGAGAGATGCATATACAGACGGCTATTACATATTGACGCTGCTTTTACAGGAATGAACAGAAGATTTGAGAGAAACTGTGCTTTCTGGGGAGGAATCTCAGACATTATTATTATTATGTTGATGTACAAAAGGGCTCTTACAACTGCGATTACAGAAATCTAATATTAAAGTCATGCTCTTTTCTATAATTTAAGTGCATGTACGTATTTGTTTCTGTGAAAGATGGAATATATTGCAGATCTTATTGTCTTGATTTTCATATGAATTTAGAAGACTTTAAAGTGAAATTGTTGCAATCCCATTCTATCTGACACTTCTGGTAGAACCATGGTTGAAGAAGGGTATGCCACAGTTTTTTTATAGCACTCAAACCCAGTCTCAGAATTTCCTGTAGCTCAGTAATTTATACTATACTTAGAGTAATGTGATTTACAAAATATAAATATGTGACCATTAGTATAGAAATAAAATGTACAGATATATGAGCTGTTTATAAGTAATTTTAAAATAAATGTATCAATTTAATATTTCCTTTTTTTCTGTAAGGCCAATAAACTTGGCAAAAACTGTTTCTTCAGTATGAGGACAGTGAGACAATTGAGTGTGTTGCCCAGAGAGGCTGTGACTGCCCCATTCCTGGAAGTCTTTGAGGCCAGGCTGGATGCAGCTTTGAGCAACCCAGTCTAGCAGGAGTTGTTCCTGACAAAAGGAACAAGATGATCTTTAAGGTCCCTTCAAACCCAAACCATTCTATGAGTCTGTGATTCTATTTAACAAAGAAAAACAAACAAACAAAAAAAAGACAAACAAGTTTCACTCATCAATTCTTGCCAAAGCAAAAGAATTTCAAAAGTCTTTCCTACACCTGATACTTGCCCACTTGGGACCTGCTATCTGTGTGGGCTGAATTTAAATTGTGAGTGAGAGATTAATTGATGCCATGCTGTTAAGTATTAAATACCTCAGCAGAAAACATTTCTCCTCCTTTTCTGAGGAGAAAGTCTGTGTCTCTAGACAGAGCCAGGGCAGACAGCTGTGTTCCCTCCTTACTGAGGAACAGATGAGAAACATTGTCCTCTTCTGACTGACACTGGAGCAAATCCTTCAGAAACCTGGCACTTCTGGGGCATTTCTGAGTTTCCTGTTCACTGCTGACCTCACAAAGCAGCCTTCCCAAAGCAAAACACAATTCCCCTCACCTCAGAATACATGGAAAGGCCCCCGTGTTCCTCTTTCTGAGTAGTCCTGCCCAGACTCCCACTTACCACCAGGGCAGGGATTGAAAGTATTCTTGAGGGTTTATAAAGCTTTACTTTGCCATTTGACATCTTCATTGATAATCCAAGCTTTGCCCTTCGTCTTTTAGTCCCAGACATGAATATATAGGCTGCCTTCATCACTCCCTGTATTCCAACAACTTCTCACTCCCATTTCCTGGGCCAGTCTATAAACAGACAGCCTGATGTGAACATAATCCCTCCTGAATCCCTCCACTGCCCTTTCCTAACTTCCTTCCTTTATTTCACCACGTCACATAGAATTTGCTCTATATTTTGGTCTTGGTGTTGTTATCATTCCACATCTTTTATTGAAAAACACCCTCTCTTTCTTCATACTTCTCAATGTTACAAAGCTAGTGAAGTTTTAAACCAGTTTTAAGGTATTTCTCCCACTGGATTTCTTCCTTTCCATGCTGATCACTTCTCCATACACAGTCCTTCCTGAATCCTTGTTCATGACTCAGGGGGAGATATTTCATATTTACCAGTGGATGAGAGCACACACAAACTCTCACCTACTCCAGGAGCTCTTGCAGTATCTTTCTAACGTGTTGTTATTTTACCTCAGCACCTCAAAACAGGATGTGTCCTGCCAAACATGTATTTATGCTTCACAGTACGTCCTCATCCTCCTCTGAGTACTCCTGGCACAACTGAGCTGTGCAGCTGGATGCTGTTCCTCTGCACAGCCTGATTTCTGTGAGGCTCTGTGAGTAGAGAGGATGCTTCCAGATTCTGTGAAGTCCTACAGCCTGGATGTTCAGGAAACCACGATTACAGCTATGCTGTGGAAAACACTTTCCCAACAGGGCACCAACCAGTACCTTAGTGGTGCACACTGGCTCTGCTGAGGTCAGGTGAACTGCAGGAAGTTGTAGTGGATTTGGCATTGATCTGGCTATTAAAAAAACCCCACCAGGCCATGTCATTCCTTCAGTGAGCATATCCTGAGTTCCTATGTCTCCTCTGCTGCCTGTGATCTCTTTTGGACAGCTAACTGTGTACATGAAAATACCTCCATAGATCAGACTCAAATCCATCCTTGCCCTGCGTCCTGTCCTCGAGCTCTTAGTAGGAGATTCTTAGAGGACAAGAATAAGAAACAGGAGAAATCAGAAATCCCTGTGTACACTCTCTCAGCTTCCAGCAATCAGCTGCTTAGGGGACTTTGAACTGGAGCTTGCCACAGTACCATCATGTTAATAGTCCCCCATGGACCTATCGTCAGTAATATATCTTATTTTTTTGAACTTGTAACATCCTGTGGAATGAGTTCCACAAAATAATTATGCCCTGCATGACAAAAGTTTGCTTTAAATTCCCTGTGTGATTATAACACTGGAAGCCCCTTAGGTCCTGTATTGTCAGAAACAATGCATTAGTCACTCCCTAATCACTTTCTCCGTGACACTCATTATTGTGCACATCTCTGTCTTTTTCCCTTTAGTGGATCCTCTGAAGGGTCTAGATTATTTACTGTCTCTCTGTTATATTTCCTTATACCTTCCTAGATCAATCCCTTTGAAACACAGAAATCAACCAAATACAAGATGCAAGATGAGGGCACATTAGAATAGTGCCTAGCATAGATTTTAAGTTTGACTTGACCAGCCTTGATTGTGACTAAATTTTACTTAGCAAGTACACCACTAGGACAAAAATCCAAATAAAAATTAAAATAGCGTTGTCTAACAAATGGTAGTAGTAATAAACAGACTGGTGTCTCAAGGAATAATATGTAACAAAACAATAAAATAAACAGGTGGAATAAAAGAGAATCCCAAGATAATTTCCAAAACTAAACAGGCAATTCTTATCCCCAACATCTAGTGAAAGCTCCTTTGCTCTGGGAGGAAATTCTCCAAGTTTACCACTTCAGGGGAATGAAAATAAAGGGAAATGCAGAGTTGACTCTCGAGGTCTCTGTGATACAGCAGACAATTGCATCTGCTCTGCTATTGACCCCTTGAACAGGGTTTCAGAAAATCCATGCATTTAAGGAACACTACATGACAGCTTATTACTTCCTAGAACTGTCACTTATCTGTGGCTGCAAGTGACTCAGCTGAACAAATATCACCTCCCACATTATCCTGTATCCGTTAGCAACAAGATTGCCTTTCTTATGCATGGTCAGCACAACACCTTTTCTCTTCTGCAAGAAAATTTAAAAAAAAAAAGATACATTTAGGCTGAACAGCCCAATATTTTCACAAAGCACTTCTAGAGGCAGCTGCACCTCTGGACAGTTTCACAGCACCTGTATCAGGAGCTGAGCTCCTCAGCCTTTGCTTGGTGCTGGCAAACTCTGCTGTTCTTCCCCAACCCACAGTGGGCTGAGGCATCTCCTCACCAAGTCAAAGCATGTGTGCAGTCACAGTCAGATGACAGGTGGCAAAATCCTGGCAAGGATGGCACAGGCTGTGGCCACCTCAGTCCCTGAGTTTCACACAACTGATATGATCATTGTAAACTGCCCCGTTGGTTTTTCTTACTTTTTCCTTGGGGAAACAAAACTATCTCATTAAATTTTTTTTTTCAATGAGTTTTTATACAGCAGCCAGTAATCAATTTAGCAGCCAGTAATTGAGGTGACTTCACTGGGATCTGGAATTACCTTCTAAGTAAGAATTAGTACCCTTAATGACCTACAGAGTTGAGCAACCAGGTCCTTGCAGAGCCTGTGCAGGTGACAGAGATGCTGACAAGCTGCCAATAATTATGCAAGAACATAGTCCCACATAACCTGCCCAGCATAACTGAAAGCCCTGCTCTTTGATCTTTTGAGTCAGTGGATATTTGGATATTCTTCGAGGAAACACTAATATGCCAAGGCTCTTCTGTTATCATTAAGAAAACAGTAAACAGGTTAAGCAGGTGCCTCTCCTTCTGCGGGCTTTACTGATCTAAAAGTTCATCTGTCAATTGACAGGTAGCTATCAGAAAACACATGAATATGTGTGTGGAAATAACGTCTTTCCCTGTGCTTCCAAATAGAGGTGGAAAAGTGGAGTGTGCTATTACTTATTAGTTACTGAAGCAGTGTTTCAAATTCCTTCTCAGAAAAGAAGCTGTGCCAAGCCCCAGTGAACACCCACCCCTCCGCAGGATTGATGATAAAGTCTCCTCTCTGGTGGGAATTTTAAAGAGACTTTTATGGAATTCTTTCAAAGACTGTGGTCATGGGAGAAGGCAAAATAAAAGACTGTGTAAACCAATCATGATGCTGGCTCGTGGCACGGCACTTTTAGTGGTGCAGGGAAGGAGGAGAAAAAGATTTCGGCGGCCATCTGAATTTAGGTGGTCAGGGAAAGGGCTTAAATACAACCTCCAAGGCAGAGGGTGTGAAAAGGTGGCCAAATCAACTTTTCACCCAGATAAAATGAAGGAGATGCAGACAGAGAGAAATTCATAGAACCATTGGAATCAGGAACTGTGGCTAAGATGACCCTTTGGAGAAGTTACCACAGGTTGTGATAAAAAAAAAAAAGTTGAAAAATGTGAGAGATCATAATGCCTAGTCAGTATATGGNGAGAGATCATAATGCCTAGTCAGTATATGGGAAGTATATATATACATATATACATATATATACATATATATATTAAGCAGGCTGACATAATTTTTTCATTTCTCAAAAAATTTGGTTGTAAAAAATAATTGCATTTGCATTTTCAATTCATATTTTTTGAAAGTTTTTGCAGTATATTCTGTTAAAGAACAACACTAAAAAGAATGTGCAACAGTAAAACATATTAAAACCTGAAAAAACACTTTTACTGGTCATCATATCTGAATATGGGTGCATCTAGTAGCATTTCTAATGTTTGTATTATTTTTTTTAAAAATGCCTTTTGACTACATTTAGAACAGGAATTTATGAAAATATCCAGAAAAGAAAATACTTTAAATATTTTAAAGTGGCTACTTTAAAGATATAGGGGAAAAAAAAAAAAAAAGGTCAAATAACGTTTGGAGAGATTGGATTGGTCAGTTATAATGTGCTATTTGAATCAGCTTGTAAAATGAAGTAATATTTTAAAAAAGGTTTTAATACAGGCTGACACCAAGTCAGATATGTCAGAAGAGAGAATGTAGGTCACACTAACAACACAGAATACCATATCCTGAAATGCAGTGACACTGAAAAGGACTTCAGAAAATCAATTTACCATGAATTCCTTATGCAATCTATGGGCTAAGGTTAATGCAATACTCGCATGATTATGCAGGAGGCCATGATATTACAGGTATGTATCACTGATGGGACCAGCACTGCTGTGTCCAGTTCTCATATCCAATTTTCAAATAATGATGATGCTGGAATATTGCAAAGGAATCAAGAATGAGTCACTAAACTATGGGAAATTGTGGAATCCTCACCTGTGCAGAACACACTGCACCAGGGAAAGGGCATGGATAACTCACCCCAGTGCCAGAGAAGTGCTGGGAGGGGAAAATCCTGACACCAGGGGACTTTGCAATTAGCGAGGAAAGCCTCAACAGTAAGTAATTAAGAAAGAGAAGGTAGGCAAATGCAGGTTGGAAAAAAAAAAATGTCTGGTCTTTTAAAAAGTAAAGTAAGTATTAGGTTAAAATTAAGTGCTTGAGGGCAGCAATGCAATAAGCTGATGTCTTTCCAGTAAGAATGAGTGCCTTTACAAAAGATACACTGCAGCTTGTCTGGGACCTGGGGCTGAAATCACATGGCTGGCATGATGCAAGAAATAACACCAGAGGTTCTTAATAACCATAAAGCCTCAAAATCATAATAAATTCGCTAGACTATGAATATTTTGACACAAAGAGGAATAAGAAGTCAAGGAAAAATAAGTGTTTGTGTTTACATGGTCAGCTGTTTACCAGTTATCTTCAAAGCAGAAGAACCCCCAGCAGGTGAAACCAAAACAAAAATACTCATGCTGCTGTCTTAAAAAATGCAGGACAGAAATTAGGTCTGTGAAAAAAAATTTTTTTTTTGACTTTGCTTGTGAAAAGAAGCAACACTTCTTTACATGCACACAGAGGCACAGAGCCAAGAAGCAGGAGGACTGAAGGAGAGACAAATGAGTATTTAAAACTGATGTGTTCAAAGATCCCAAATATTTTATTTACACCTGTATTTAAAGGTGGATTTTAAGCTGCCATTTCAGCACATCTATTCTTCCATGTAGGGGGAAAAAAAAAAACCAAAAAACAAAAAAACCCCATCAATATTAAAGACTGTTACCAAGGCAGTAAGTGCTGCAACATTTGCATTTAGGAGCAACAGATCTCCAGAACTGGCTTGTGTGCATGCAAATATTTTCAAGGAAGTGTCGGAGTAACTAATTAAAAACCCCTACATCCTTGCTCATTATCATCAGCTGCTAGAAGCTGCTATATCAGTATTAGCTTTAAAAAACATGTTGGGCCAGCCTTGAAATTTGCAGCTTACTAAACTTACCACCAGGCAAACAAAACTCTTAAAACAAAAATAAAGTATGAAAAGAACCAGACCATCATTATATAAAAGGGAGAGAATAGTGCAGAGTTTTTAGAAAGAAAATAAGGCTCAGAATGTAACAAACTGCCTCAAGTACAAGCACATCTGATTAATCTACTGCTCTTTCTAAAAACAGCTGATAGCCTTCATCACAAAAAGTGACAAAGGGAACAAAACCGACTTGGGAAGTAAAAATCACCAAAGAAGAAGAAGAAGAAAAGGCTTTCAACTGCTTTGACAATGAGGTGACTCAAAGAACTGTGTTAGGTACAGCACTGTTTAATATGTTAGCAAACAGGAGAAGGGGCTTAAAAATTCAACCAATAACACTGGAATTTGATACAATTATTGAGACTTGTCCAATATTATGAGAATATTATGAACCACTTCAGAAGGGCCTAATAAACTAACTAAATAGGCAAGGAGATGGCAAATAAAGGTCACTGGAGAGAGAGACATGTGAATGCACATTAGAAAGAATTTCTGCCATGCATCTGTGCTAAAAGGCCAGCACTGACACCACCTTGGAGCACACACAAAACCGGGTTTGGGGGTAGTGCTGCCCACAGTGCTGGAAGAGCTCTGGTGGGAACAGGAGAGCTTGTGTGGATCAGAACCTCCGCTGAATTTGTGACCCTTGTGGGGGGAGGTGGAAGGGAGTAAAGCCGTGGGCAGCTGGCCGACAATCTGTCCATGTGCAAGAGCAGGCAAAGAAATAAAGCAAAACAAAACATGTTCCTTCTGCTTCGCCATAAACAACTCGACCACGAAAAGAAAGACTAGGTACAGACCAAACTAGGAAATAGCGAGGCCATTACAATTTCATTTTGTAAAGGAGTGATTTGGCCTTTCTGCTCAGCATAGCCCAAGGAATTGCAGAAATGAAATGGGTCCCAGAAGAGGCCACAGAAATGATTAGCTCGCTGAGGAGAGAGCAGAGGGAGGCTCACCTCATCCGTCCGCTCCCCGCAGGAGCCGAGCTGGGATCAGGAGACCCTGGTAAGGAGCTGAAGCCAATCACCCTGGGGAATCACCCCGGGACCAGGGGGGTCGGAGAAGGGACGTGCTGGAGTCACATTTTCCTGCGGTGCTCCCATCTCCTGATGGAGGAGAGGGCTTGTGCCAGGCACACTGCGAGCCCTCACTGCCCCAGGACCCACCGTGGGGTCTCCATCCCCTCACCTGAGAAAGTCCTGCCAGCACAGGAGAGTTTGAAGCCTCTTTCGGGTAAGGGCCAAATGCCTTAAGCACTCCATTACTGTAGGTGAACTCCAGAGATGCTGGAATAACATTGCCTTCATTTATGTGAAAACAGAGGCGTCATGCAAGCTGACTACACAGCAAGTTTTAAGGCTAAACAAAATGGTTCTATCTTCATAATGGAAGAAATAACATTTTATCATAACTAAGTTTCTGAAAATGTTAGTGACAAACCACAAATTGTTCGGTATTTTCTGCTATAACAAGCAGATACAGAACAGAATAAGAAAATCTGTGTGTTTCACATTATGGTTTTATGTATTGTGCACTGAGCTCGCCTAAGAGCTAAACAGCATTTGATTTGTGCCTAACAATAAATAGAAAAAGGATTGCCAATTAAGAATGTGGGGCAGCTATTTTTAACGAAATGTTTTTAAACTTTTGGCGAAGTACGAGAGAAAGGCAGTGCCATCTGTCGGGGAAACGCCGCCGGTTCAGGGACCGCGCGTCCTCTTCTTCTTGGGGAGAACAAAAGCCCGGCCGGGCTCGGGGACAAGCCTGGTTCGATGCCGGATAAACTTTTGCTGATGAACAGAAAGGGGAGGTGAAACAATCTGAGTGGATTCAACACCGGAGTGTGTCAACCAGCAGCTGTGAGGTGTATTTAACACCTTCGTGCTCCTTCTCAGCAGCAGTTCCAGATGTGCGGGGACAGGACATGGGGCACAGGGAGAGCAGGGCAGGGCAGGGCAGGGCAAACCCACGCCACTTTTGGCCACTGCAGCAGCCACAGAAATGTTCCTTCCTCGCCGTCCCGTGAGTCAGCACGCCTGATGTCAAGACTTCTGCACTCACATTGAAACACGCAGCAGTCCTGCATGGGAGGAGGAGAATCTGAGCTCCACAAAGGGCTAAGCTGGCAAGCTTCGGTGGTCTGTCAAGAATTGGGGCTTGGGTGGTTTTTACTCAGCGTTTCCACACTGCTTGTGATTTCACTTTAAATATGCAGCAGCCGAGCGGTTGTAGCCAAACGCAGGTTTCAATAGTTGCACTGAATTTGAAAGCCAATGTATTTAACATTTAAATACACTGCATGCACCTTATGAATTATTTACTTACACCAGCCTTTCTGGAGATGCAGGGATATTCTCACACCCACACATGCATAGCAGCACTAACACATCCATGTGTATCAGCTGAGTCTTCTGGCTAATGATGCTTTTCTGTAGCTATTTAGCATGTTGCTGTTTTCATTTACAGGTCAGGGTGGGTAGTGGATATCAAATATGGACATTTTTGTGCCCAGTGAGGGCCTGACACATCGGCTAGGATCACGTTGATGGTTATTCAAGAGAACTGCAGTAGCCGCTATTTTTGCTCCATTCCCACAGCAGCAATAAAACAGTAGCACAAAACAGAAAGTGACACAACTGATACATTGAACAGCAGCTGCCCTTAAAATCCGAGCAGTCCCCATGGACTGATTTGCCATTTGCAAACACTACCTTTTTTTATTCCCTTCCTCTACTGAGGGGGTGTAATTAAAGAAGAGGGGAAAAAATGGGATCATAGCAGTAAGAGCAAAGAATGAACAGTGAGAACAAAAATACATGACCATACCGGGGAGATGTGTGGAAAGGAATGCATCAGTAAGGTGTTTCCTTTAAGAAAAAATTATTAGTAATAGCAGGTGGACAGTCTCCTGCTGCACTGTCCAGTCTTTGCCTAATTAGTAAAAAATTCACTTTTTAGGCAATATCGAAGCAAGAAGTTGTGTATAAAAGCCAGGTAAGTAGTGAAAGCACACACCAAAAGTGCCCTTGGGAAGGATTAATATACAGACAAGCTTTTGGAAAAGCATATTTTTCTGTTTTAAACAGGTAAGTGTATTTTGAACTAAGGCAGGAAGACTTATTCTCATGGTGTTCCATGCTGCCCTGTTTTAAGTACTGCATGTCATAAGATGTGGAATGAAAAAAGCACTTTTCTGGTGCCAAAGGGGAGAGGGACTTAAAGAACACAAAAGTACCATTTCACTTGTAAAAGGTGCACTCTGGTATTTTTTCCAGCTCACCTCTGTAAGTGTGCAAAGTCCAAGAAACAGAATATTAATCTTTGATGAAGCAAACCTAAAATTGTATAGGCTTGGATTGCAATCATAATTATATTGTCTTCAAATGCCACGGCTCTTTTCTCAATAAATGCACCTAAAGTATTCTGTAGAACAATCTTCCATGGGGAGACTGAACTAATCTGCAGTTTCAAACTCAAGATGATATAGAGGCCAACCAGAACCAGAACTGGAGCTAAAAATATTCAATGACCCAATCACTGCATAGCTTGTGAGAGTAGCCTTTTTTTCATAACATATGTTCACAGATATGTCATCATCATCTGCTGTCAGACTAGTGGCAAATAAAGACTTGCAAATTTTCCTACATTTTTCACATCTCTGCTTGTTCCAGCAGTAACATTGCCTGCTTGCCTTTTATTCATCATGTCTGGCATGTTCTAGTAATTCTCTGTCATGCTAAGATCTTGTACCTTCAATATTTGTTTGCCTGGCTTTTAAAAACAGTTATACAGCAAGTTTTCTTTTTTCCCCCCCTCTTATTATCTGCATTACACTTCTGATTTAGGAAGGCCAGGAATCCCTTTCCTGCACACACCCCCAACAGTTTAAGACTTGAGTCATCCTTTTATTTCATATCAACAAACAAACCAGCCAAATTTGATACTGGATGAAAATGTAGCTGTCAGCATAGCAGAGCTCAGCTAAAAGGACTGTCCCCTGTACTTCCAGCCAGGGGACCTGGAAATACTTCCCAGCTTCCATGGCTGTTCTGCCTGTGTCAGGCAGAGTCCCAAGCCTTAATCTCCTCTTCTTCTTTGATATTCCCTGGGATAAGGCCAAGGTGTGTGCACAAGGTGTGTACAGGTTAGGAACGTGCTGGAGCGTGCTGCAAAAGGTCTGGATGATCTGAACAACAAGGCACTGGGACTACAGGGTAAAGGCATAGGGTGTGACATGGATTTTGCTATTTCCAGCACTGGAATGGGTTTTTTTTTTTTGCCCAAATGTAGGAATTCACAGTACAGAAAATTAATTTCCAAATGCAAAAAGAAATTTTCTAAAATGAAATGAAAAAGATCTCAAAGTGTAAGAGCTAGTGAGCATTAGTGACTGACATCACATTAGTGACTGGCACCCACTACTAGAATTTTGTCATCAAACCCAATAAGATTTTGAGTTTTACTCAGAAATCTGTTATTCTATGTAGTCCTGGATCAGGAAGCAAGGTAAATAAATACATGCAGAACTTCCCACCTCAGTGGGATGGCCCAAGTGAGTAAAGACAACTCTATTAAGACGTGTGCTGTCAAAGCTCACAATAGGTCAAACTAATCCACTAGGTTAATTTTTCATTTACCTTAGGGATGATACACCAACCATGCAGATTTACAGGCTATGAGTTAAGTTTCCCTGATGCTGATGGGAATTTTAACCTCAGTCAAGGAAGTGTCTAGGCCTGAAGGAGCCTAAAGACACCAATAATCACTAGCAGGTGATGATTGTCTGTGTTGAATGATCCCATTTAAAATCCCGCCAGGCATCTATTTGCCTCTTCAGCTCCTTAGTTACTTTTGTGTATCTGGCCTTTGTTATTTGGAGAGTCTTTGGTTTATTCTTCTTTCTATAGTCTTTTGTCTTTGAAGGATTGATTTATTGCTATCTGATATGAGCTACATAATCCAACAAAAATGCCTTGTCTCAACAGTTTATAGTTCTGCTTAAGATTTATGTATCATCCATCCTTCCAAGGAAAGTACTTGCTTTTTCTTCTTTACAATTTTAAATGTTTGCCTATTCAGAAATAAAATCCTCTCTTAGGAAAGGAAGTTAAGCTGAAGTCTGAATAATTTTAAACTCTGACATGGCTCAATTTAGGATGTGCTTTTTGTAACATAAAAACACACACATTCCCTGCTACCCATGTTCCACAGAGCATTTTTCCTAATGCACTCAGATCGTTCCTACCCCTCACTCCAGCTCTTCCTCAAAACTTTCTCATTTTTGCCCTGACTTCTCTTTCCTTTTCTTTATTTAAAACACTGTGGCCAACACGATTTTCATGGGCTTAACCCCGTCTTTGACCCTCTCTTGAATCTCTATCATTCTTTTTCCCTCACCTTGGGATGAATGTTCTACCTTCAGCTTGTGCAGAACTGTCTCTTTGGTTGTTTAGTCTCTTACCTGACACCTTTCACTCATCCTTGGTCACACACTGAAATCCCACAGTGCCTAAACTGACCCTGGTTTGGAGCCCTCAGTCTGCTGGGGAATTGTAACTCACACCAAGAGCAGAACGTGGTCCTCTAGATCTGAATGTTCAGTGAACCAACAAGGCTCTGAGAGTGGGAAAGGGGACATGACCTGGGCTTTTCTTCTGCAAAATTCTGGCCCCAACTGTTGTGTCTGGGAGCATTTTGCTCTGGAAGATGGTCACATTTTGAGAATCCAAAATAATTTTCAACACCCTCTGGTTCGTGGATACACTCACAAGTAAATACAAAAAAAGGCCACGTATGCAGTATTCACACCCATAGAACTCACATTCAAAATGCTGTGGAAATGAAAAGCTTCTGAAAAATCAGGTGACCTTTCTGTGGACCCCTTGACTCACCTATTTAGCTACACTTTTCTTGCCTCAGCTACTTTTCCTCAAAGGCATCAGAAGTTCTTCAGCCTCTATGTACCTCAGCAGAAGGCACAGATATTTGATGTCTTTTAATGATCAGCCTATTAAGTTTGATACCATTGACCTCCGCAGCAGTGCTTACTAAGCACAAAATATGATAATATTAACCATTTTAAAGAGGTTTTTTATGTTTCATTTCAAAGCAAGTACTTCTGATTAAGGCAGTCAGTTCAATTCCTACCACAGTTTACATCTAAACCTTTTTGAGGTTTATAATAATCTCCTACACCTAAAAAAAGAGTGGTGACTAACATTAATTGTGCAAGGAAATATTTTTAACCCCAGAGCACAACCAAAGGTGGGCAGGTAGGTTTTGCTGCTCTCAACTAAGCTACATATGGGATTTGTGATGTGATCATTCACATTTACGATGAGTGTCAATCCAACATCTGCTCTTACCATACTGGACTGTGAATATTTCAGATCAACAACTGAAATCCAGATGTGTTTGTGTCATGAGCTCTATGCACTCTACTTGAAATGATTTGTCTTTAAAAACAAAATTATGGATGCACTCACGCTTGCAACAGTATCCTGAAATGTTCCTGCTGCACAGCAGAGATTTTGTGGGACAATTCAGCCACCTGGGTCCAAAGCCCCTGACATTGTGGGCAAGAGGAGTGTGCAGATGGGGACTCCCTCTCTTCTCGGTGCAACAGCTGGAAGTAGAAGACAAACCATCACCACATTCTACACCATTATTTTCCCCACTTCTAATCTGATTCTTGCACTAACCCCTCCCCCCCCCAACTTTTACTATGCAGTCTCCCTTCTAAGGATAGCACAACACTTTATGTATGGTCACAAAATCAACAAAACTCATACTTATTTTATCCCCCTGACTCCCTACCCAGCTGAGTAATTTTTAAATGGTTATTACAAGCACTGCTTGTGTGACCTGCTACACTTTATCAATTACCCTGTCTTATTTCTTTTTTTGGTATTCAACTTGAGGATTTCCATCCTGCCCCAAACACAGTGAATATCTCTGGTTACAACAGAGGAAAGTCATTGTTAAAGTTTAACTCATATCAGAATGTCATAAGACCAATTACCTGCTTTTAACTTTGTTTTCTCCTTCCACCAAGCCTGGGTTCTAGATGGTGTTATAGATGGGGTTCACATGCACACATGCAAGAGCCACACACCCAGGTGTTCTTCTGTGTATGGAATCAAACATGGATGCCTGGACACTGGTCCTCAACTTCCAAGAAAATAAATAGATATTAACAGATTTGACCAGCTCCGTTTGGAGCTTAAGGTATTGCTGCTTTCAAAGGAGTGTGGAGGGAGCTCATTGCCCTGTGTGTGGTAAAACACACAGAATTGCTCTATGCCTGCCATTAGCATGGCCCAGCATGGCTCTCAAACTCCCTGTGACATGGTGGGGAACTGAGTGGGCACAGGAGTGGGCACAGGAGTGGGCACAGGAATGAGCACAGGAGTGAGCACAGGAATGGGCACAGGGGTGGGCACAGGACTGAGCACAGCAGTGGGCACGGGAATGGGCACGGGAGTGAGCACAGCAGTGGGCACAGCTCCAGCATCTCCCCAGCCACAGGCAGCTGTGGATAAACCTGCACCCAGAGCACAGAGAGCACACTCACTGCAGCTGGAACTCCAGAACTGTGCCACAGAGCTTAAAAACACTGCACTGAGGAGGGGAAAAAGACAGCAAAGAGCTACAGGGAAGTGCTCACCATAGTCAGGGGATTTACAGTTACCCATCTGGGTTACTAATGCAGTTTATTTTCCTAATTCTGCTCCATAACACGTTTATTAATTCACCTCGTTCAGATGTGTGTAACTTCAGAGGCATGTCCCTTGTTTGTTAAAGGAACATGGCACTTCCCATATTCTAACGAGAATTTATATATTTAGACACGAGCCTAAGCAAAAGTGCTCTTAAGAAAACAGCTATAATCAGTCAGGAGTATTCTGACAAAAAAAAAATCACTGGAAAATACTGATTCATGGAATCCTGCCTTTTTTTTTTTTTTTTTTTGGTAGGAAGAAGGTCAAAGAAATATTTTTCAGAACTTATACTTTTTGTAAGAAAAAAGCAACAGAGAATAAAGACATTACTGTATTCGCCTGAGACACAGGAGACCCAGATTCAACTTAGAGCTTTACTGATTTAATTTTGGCCTCAGCAAATCCCAGGTGAATGTCACAACCAACCGCATACATCTCAGCCTTTAGTATTGGCCCAAGGAATTCAGGGAGCCCAGGAATTAAAAATGTTCCTTGGAAGCTCATCAAGAAGTCAGGACAATGGCAGGAGTGGACCCAAATGTGCACAAATAAAGGGAAAGAAAAACAGGTACAAAACAAAATTTGCCAAAACAAAAGGAAAAATAACTCATTTTACCACGCGCCAATCAGAAAATGCTCTAAAAGAGTAAAAAGCTGAGTTCCTCTGCTATAAAACCTGGTAAAATAGAAAGTCTTCCATGAGGTCATTCCACTTACAGTGATAATTAAGCTTTAAACCATCCTCTTGGAAAAAAAAAAAAGTAAGGACCATTAAATTCTGATATCCCCAAGTCTGAGGAAAACTCCCAGTGACTTTATTGAGAATTTTATCTTGATAAATAGAGATTTTGGAGTTCAGGAGGCTGCCCTGAAATTTCAGGGTCAGATCTCTTCAGTACCACAACTGAAGAGAAAACAACCAAACTCAAAAGAATCACCAGGACTCTGAAATTCTTTTCCTACCCCTAAGGCATCGTGCAGCAATGTACAAGTCACAAACACCATGTGAGATTTGCCTTCTCTTTGCCAAGTTCTGGGTTCCTTTTCTGCTCCAGACTAGTGTGCTATCACACTGAACGCCACTGCAGGCTCAGTAAATGCCAGAAGATGCCAAAGTCCGTGGTTTCTCAGACTCTGCATTTCCCACGCTGCTTAGATTTGCTTGTCACTATTTTCCTGCTTGATAACTGCAGGGATGAGAATATCAGGAGTGGCAGTCTAATCAGTGACCACTCTGGGCATTCAACCTGTCAGAGCTGAAAACTCATGAATGAGCTGCAGTGGGTCAGTGAGAAGTTCACACATCAACCAGAGCGGGAGGCTCCTCTGCAGCACGGCCCTTCCTCCTCACACACCCAAGACAGAAATGGAAGCCATACAACAAAACAAATTAAAAAAATCTCAAGCAAGGATCAAAACCCACACAACAAAGATCTGCTTTCATATGGTGAAAATATAACAAAATATTGCTTGTTCTTTAGACACAGTATCAGGCAGCTACTGCACTAAAGATTTTTTTTTTTGCAGAGTCATAGTGAGGATCTGACCTTTTCTTACACAGTGAAACCAAATATCAGATGTACACAAATCCTTATAAATCTCATCAAAAAAAAAAAAAAGTTCTATCTATTTATCTATCTATTTATCTATCTATCTGTCTATCTATCTATCTCAAACCCTGCAAATACAAGTAAATGAATTCAAATATTCTCATTGCTCAATTAAATCTCATCCAGAGATGGGTCTGGGCAGCCATGGCCCCAGTTCAACAAACCACTTAAGCATATGCTTAAAACAAGCTCTGGATCAATTCCCAGTGAGGATTAATGCATATTCGTAAATGCTTCACTCCTTTGGAGACCACAGAATGAAATATTGCTGGAAAAGCCTTAAAAAGTAAAAGCGCAATTTCAGTCACTTGTTTTTAAATTAGCTTAAGCCACACTGAATATTCTAGACTCAGCAAACTCTCCACAGACAAATGTTTATTTTCATTCTATAGCACCTTGTGCAATGAAATTAAAATTTCAGAATGTAGCACGGGGCAGCCAGAGGGAGAGATGAGGACAGAAGGTGGAGGTTAATGCAGAAGGACTGTGTGAGGTTTCCAAGTACATTATAATAGAAAGCACATAAATAGTGTGGCCAAGCCAGTAAATAATGATAGATCAATCTACTGCTATTTCTGTGGCTCTGCAAGATGTACATGTCCTGACACTCCTGTTCATGTATTAAATTGAGAATGTGAATTGATACAAAGTGAAATGTTTTCTTTCCCTCAAGCTTCTTTTGTGCCTAGATGGACGGATGTTCACACTCCACTTTTTTCCTTTGGTTAACCAGAGAAACAAATTCTTGATTAGAGCCACATTATTCATGTTTTGCAGAGAATTTTTTGCCTACACATACAAGTCCTGCTGGGGTAAGCCAGCAGAGACCTATTGACTTAGTGTCGTGGCAAATTACATGGCCCTATAGTCAGATGAAATATTAACTCAAGGGACTGATATTTTCACTGGATCAAAGACCCACTAATGAGAAACAGAACACTGGTTTTCAAAGAGGGTTTAAAAAGTTAGAACAAAACACAGATCATTTAATATACTGCAAAAGTTGCAGTAACTTCCTGACAGTTTGCTTGCCTACAAACCTCTTAGCCCTGATTTATTAACATGAGCTGCTGTGCCAAGTTCGTGTCATAAAGGATAGATGCTGTGTGCCCACGCTCTGCTTGGAACTGCATAAACATGATCATCAACTAGATTTGACATCATAATCAAAACAATGAAAATAAGCTAAAGGTGGCAGGCAATATCTGAGAAAATGTATTAAGAAGCTCCTTCTACATTAGGAAAAATAAAATTTGTCTCCACTGATGGAGGGAAGAACCTGTTTTTTAAAGGAATTCAGGTGCTTAAAGGAGCAGATGGGTGCACAGTGGGATTTTTAGAAGCTCTTTGATGGCAACTCCCACTGAAATCACTGTGTATTAGGCAGCTAGGTATTTCGGAAAATTCACATTACCTGCATCTTTAAGCACCTAAATACCTTTAAATATTTGGCCCAAAGACAGCTTACTGTAACGTCATAGCAAATAGAATAGTCCCTGCTCAAGGGAAAATAGTTTATTGTATGGTCAATTAATTTTCTAGCAAGAGAAATCCATATAAGCAATTTGTAAGAGAAATTAGGCCAGAACTCCTGAGCTATGACTTCTAAACAGTATTTTGTAATTGAAATTAGAGATCTGGTACACCAAGAAACCTTGGACATTTATTTTTGCAAGACAGTGATGATACCTGACAGATAAGGTGCTCACCTTAAACTGGAGCACATCCGGAATCCACGGGCCCCAATCCCACCGAAAAGGGAAAGATAAATGTGGTACCTCGGTGTTTGTGAAGGGAGTCAGGGGCTGGTAAGTGCAAGGGCTACGGGAGGGACACACTCCCTGCAGAGAAGGCAGGCAAATGCTCAGAGGTGTCATTTGTCTCTTTGGTCTGGGAGAAAGACATCGGCAGGAGCAGGTTTTGTCCCGAGGAAGCTCTGGAATTCCAAATGTGAACGTGTAAGATTTTGCAGGACATTTATGTCCATCACTGTGAAGGGAGGGGGGCATTGCAGGTGTCACAGTGGTGAGACACTGCTTCTAAAGTGGCTCACTGCCACTTAGTTTTCTAATTCCACTTGTCCAAGGACAAACTGGAGACCTAAGATAGCAAATCCCACACAAATCCTTTGACTCCTCATTCAGGAGTAGGAGTCAGAATTAAAGAAGCCCATCTACAGCCTGGCTTGCATCCAGGCTTTGCCCTGTTAGCCTGAGGTCCAGAAAATCAGAAAAGTTTCTTGGTTTATCTTTAACAGAAAGGACAAATATCAGTTCAAGTGCTGCACCATGCCACCTTTCAGTTGCAGAAGAAGATTTCTCCTGCATCACCAATCTGTGTATCCCATCCAAGTCACTTCACTTAAAGTGGAAAAAAACAAGCAGTGACAGAACAGGGCCCTTAGAGTAAGGCTCCCAGCATAATGCAGCCACAAGAATTTAACAAGTGGGATTTACTTAACTGGTCACTAAGTGTTAGCATTGCTCTAAAGATATATGGCTGAAAGTGTTTCTCTGGCTATAAAGAAACAGAACTGAGGGAGCAGAGAAAATGCCTGGCAAGCAAACTCTCTCCCTTTTGTTTAATAGCTCTCTTCAGACTTGTAAACCTAGAAAAAGCTTCATTAAAGTTAATGGACAAATCTTCCAGGAAAAAATTAGGCACTTAAATGTTACCAGTTTTGGTCTGAGCATGCAAAATTTCTCTTCCTTGCTGGGTTCACCCCAAGATAGCAATCTTCAGGCAGAATTACATAAATATTGTCAGCTCTCAGGCTGGCTTTGTGTCTCAGAGCTGAAGAGTGACTGGCAGAGTTCATGGGCCAGGTTCACCAGCCTTGTAAGTGGGCACAGCTTCACTGGAGTCAGTGGGAGGCCTGAGCACATTACAGGAACCTTCCAAAAATAGAACAGAGCTGTGTCCATTTGTACCAGAAATGACTGCAAATTGCTGCCAGCAACGTTGCAGAGAACATTTTTCACCCTGTAGTCTTCAGGCAACCCATTCCTGAAGATCCCATACAAAAATACTGCCCCCAAGTCCCTTCCTTAGCTACTGCCATGGCAGCCCTTCCCTTAACATTTAAAACCCCTTTAGCACCCCAATGCCAGCCAGCCTTGCTATGTCCCCAGAGTGCTGCTGTGCTTACTTTTCAATAGGTGACTCAGGCACAGATTGTGACCTTCACCAGGTCCCAGTGAGCTGATGGGGAGACACAGCAAGGTGCTGGGACAAACAAAGGTGAGTATCATCCCTTATATAATGTATTTAACACTCAGGCTTTACCCACATCGGGCATTTCACAGAAGAAATGCTTTAAATAGCTTCTTTATACATTCCCAGTACAGATAGAAAACTTGAAATTTAAAAAGCTCAGTTAATACATGCTGCCATTTTAGATGAGATTTTAAATGGGTGGCCAGATAAAAAAGGCCACATAACTTCCACCCTAAGCCAGGCAAAACTGCAGCTGAGGATGGGACTCTGCACAAAGACAACTGCACTCTAGTACCACACCTGAGGTGAGACATAGCAAACATCATCTGCAGTTCCCATTTGGGTGTTGCAAAGTGTAAAAACAGCATTTGAGATGTCCTGTTCTTGCCAGACATGAGTGATGCAATCAAAGATAAAGTGTCCTGCTGTGAAGTCTGCAGCTCATACAAGGAGCACAATGTAACAGAGACCACTTACACACCATGAGACTCCTGACTGCCCTTGGAACAAGGTTGGCAGAGACCCCTCTGGATGAACAAGGAGCAACAATTTCGCATTAATGGACTGTTTCTAAAATTTTGCATATTATCTTATTATTACTTATAATATCAGTATGATACTGCTTTCTGCTGTTTGTTCGAACTAATAGAGTTAAAAATAGAAGAACAGATGGATTTTTATGGATAAGTGACCTGTTTTGGCAATTTTCAACAGTACCTGAGAAAAGTGCATTGTGTCATGGCTTTTCTTCAAGTGCAATAGCAGAAAATTCAGTAAAATACTCCAAGAGAGATTTCAAAAATCTGAGAGGATTTAAGGGATCTGTTGGTGGCACTGTCAGGCTGCTCAGCAAGACACACAATATTTTAATACTGACTGTCAGCTCTCCAGCCTATAAGCAGACACCAAAAAATATGAGTCTGAGGATCCTCCTTTGATGAGGCTGAACAGAAGGCTGAGAACTTTTGTAGTCACAAGGAAAACTGACTCTCTTTTGACAGAAGAAAAAATTAAAATTTGGGGGGGTTCAGCTTAACAAATTTCATGTTTTTCCCATCAAAATTAAGGGAAAAAAATCCAAGACTTCACTGTGCAAACGTAGCAGTCCAGGCTGACAGCACTATGTGCTCTACAGGACAGAATGCAGTACAAAGGGGCCTGATGTTTGTGGCTTTCCACTTTGATCCTCAGGATCTGTTGAAGTTTCTGCAAAGTTATTCTTATTTACTCCCCAAAACACACTGACCCAAACAGGCTGTATGAACCAAGGCTCAGATTGCTCTAGAGACCTACAAGTTCATGTCCTGACTGACCTCCTGAAGAGAGTTGATTGAATTCCTACTTTGTAAAGTTGAACTTCATGTTTTAGGCAGAATCTTGCCACAGTGCATAATCTAGTTGATGTAGACTCTAAATGTTTCACACATCACTTTCAAATTCCAAAATTTGGTAACACTGACAATAACAAAACGTCCATGGTGGTGACATTGCAATTCTGGAAATAAAACACCATAAGGCCTCAGAGCTCCCAACAGCCTTTAAATATGGAAACGAGAATATATGAGCCCATGACACACACAGGGAAAAGTTATTAGCTAATAACAGCTTTCATTCCCCATTCCAGCTCAGGACTCTACTCATTATAAACAGTTGTGGTCGCTGCAACTTTCATGTTTAATATTCCTGCACTTTGGGGCAGGGACAGCTTTTTGTTCTGCTGGAACACATCTCCCACAAGGGCTGTCCTAACTGAAGTAGTAAATTTGTAACCTCCATGTCATTAAAGAGAGTCACTGGCCAAAGGAGGGAATGAGTAAGTGCTAATACCCATCATGCTAATCTGTGCACTCTGCTTCTTCTTAGCACCACAGTGAGCCAAAGGAATAATTAAATCTGATCGGTGTAATTGTTTCAACATTAGATATAGAATTTCAGATCAGAAACTGAGCAGCCACAGAGATTGCTGGAAAGTAAGTATCACCATCCTTGCCTGTAGGTAAAGTGCTGAGAGAGAAGATAATATCCTGATTCATGGCGTGGTAAAAGTACTCCAGCATTTTCCAGCAGGCTTCTCTGCAAAGCGACCATGACTAAAGTGAACTTGAAAAGGTGTTGTTTGAGAACTCCATAGTAAAAGCAAAGAGGGAAGGATTTTACTGCTTTTTTCCAAAGCATGCTAGCACCACTTGACAATTGTTTGTTTCAAGTTCACTTTTTTCCCTGAGAAGTATAAGAATTCATCAGCTTTCCCTATCTGATTTCTGCTGTCAAACGCATCAGGAAGTATGTACCTCTCCATAATTCAAATGCTTTCCTGCCCACCCTTAATTGTGTGTCTCTTTTCTGGATGTAACATAGGAAGAATGGGAGACTTCCCCTGGATATCCTTATAAGGCAGGTGTACATGAGCACTGAAGGGTAAGTCCTGCACATAATTCTTCTGTCATCAATTTACTTTACATCTCCATGCCTCATGACAGCCATTTTAAAGGCCTTGTCTACAGGGAATATTGCCATGAACTTCCTTAGACTCTGCAAGGAGTGACAGGAAATCTATACCTCCAAGTATAAGTAATTCCAGCTGTTTCAGGAGAAAGCAAAATGGTAAATTCATGCTCTTCAGAAGCAATAAAACAAATCCCGATTTAGCTAATTGTCTTAACACAGGAGTTGAGAACGACTGCACATTTCTGTGGAAGCCAGTTAAAATCTCACATATTTCCATTTGCCTTTAACAACTTCCAGTGTGCTGATAAGAAGCTGTGTTGATAACAAGAAGTTATGTGACAGGCAGCAATTGCTACAAAAGAGTAGATGTTCATCTCTGTGCTTCAAGTTTCATAGAGCTCTAACAGAGCAGACCCTGGAGTTTGGATTTGTGTGGATTTTTTGCTGGAAAGACTCTGTCCCTAGTGTTATGCAGAAAGCATTATTTCTGCTACATCTTCAGGGACTAGGACTCTGCAGCTCTGCATCCCTACCCTTTTAACTCCAAATGTCACACATTGCTAAAGAAAATCTTTAAAAATACCTAAAATTCACTCTGCAACACTGGATTCCTTCTAGCAGCAGCTTTCTGAAATATCTTCACCCTGGTATGCTGTATACACACTGAAGATTGTAAACAGCAGTAGAGATAAGGACAAAAAAAGGAAAGAAGTGCCATAAAAATATTGAAAAAAAAAGAAAGAGAGAAGGATGTAAAGGGAAGTAAGGCAAGCCAACTGTAACGGGGAAAGGTGTTCTTACCCTGATATACTGGGGGCTTCTGATAAGAGTTCACAACTCAGTGCTGTGAAAATGTGTCAAGGTCATTGAACCCAAGGCATGCCTCTGCTAAATGACTTGCTTACTTTGCTTTCCCAGCTTCTCCAGGACTTTGTAGATGACCACTGGGCCAAATTCTCATTGTTCAGTGAACAGCCTAAGAGCTGTCCCCTTGCTTGCTGCCACATTTAAACCAAAGCAACAGCCATAATCTCTAAACTCCATCATAAACATATGGGTGCCTCAGAATAAAGCTATGTACAGGTAGATGCACAAAGGAGGTGCTGAGCTTGTTTCTTTCCATAGAGGATAAACATGGTGGAGGGGAGTATGTGCCTGTGCATGTGGTGGTGGGGAAACTATACAGCTCTGTCATCATTTAAATTCAATGTCAATCCCACCAACAGAAAAAAAAGGAAAGGAAAAGGAAAAAGAAATTGGAAGTTTTTCCACTTTTTTCATATTTTCTTAGCATTTCAGAATTTTTATAGTGGAGATTTACCCTCTTTTAAAAGAAGACACTTCCTAAGATATATGATTCTATGAGAATTTTTCAGGCTTATCATTATTCAAAAAATATCTCATTTAGTTAAACACTGCATATTTTAGAAACCTGGCATTCAGTGCTGTGTATTATTCCTTGATGCTCTCACAGATATAAAGTTATGACTGTATGGAAAAAAAGCCACCACCCCCCCAAAAAAAACTCTTTCAAAACCTGGAAGAAAGTAACTGTGCTTGAGGGATTCTACTTTTGCCTTTCTTTTCCTTGCCCTCTTTAGACAAATTCAACCTTGATATAATCCTGCCACTGCTGGCTGAAGCCCCTTTTGTTAAAGTCAGAGTGAATCAGAATAAGGTTTGAAAAAAACCTGGGAATAAAAATAAAACAGTCACCCAGCAAACAGAGTAAAAAGGAATTGCAAGCAAGTATTTGTATCAGTAAACTTGAAAACCATCATCTGCTGTCTTCACTTAATGTCAATAGTTACTGATGTCCACTTTCATAAATATCATCTTGTAACTGGCTTTTCATCCCTTTCCACACATGCCACCCCTCCCCCTCACCAAGCACTCAGTTGTACTATATGGGAAAATTGAGCTTGGTAAGTAAATTCCAGACTGTATTGGCCAATCTTATGAGATTTCCACACAGTGCAAGCAATTTACACTGATAGCTAATTTGACCATTAAAGAAGTTATTCTGGTCAATGAATTAGTTTGTTTACAAGTAAAAGGAAGTAGTAACTGTGAACTAAAGTGCTATTTGAATATTCCTTATTTACAAATTCTGGCTCAGCAAAGCTTATGCTGGTTACATTTGATTGGAAATGATTCTGTGGTGCAACTTGAGTAGAGGTTATTTGTGAGTATCTAACTGAAATAACACATTTTACTAATAAACTGTAGCACTACACTCTACCTCTTCCCCCCAAATCTTTACGAAAAAAAAATAAAATCCATAAATATACATACATTGTTGATATGCCTGAAGGCCAAGTGAATATACTTAGTGCTACTTGAAATAAGACAGTTGAATGCTGCTGAAATCTTACTGAAGTAGCTAGCAAAAGGCCTGAGGAGCAGAACACAATAAGCGTTCAAAACCATCTCACAATGTAATAATCAATGTGTAATATGAGCTAGGGGTTAGTTAAATAAAATGTGAAAGCTGTATTAATGAACCCTTTCGCTGTCCAACACAGCATTTCATTTTCTTTCATAGGCTGCATAATGCAGGGCTTGGGAATAAATTATAGATGAAACCCCCATCATATGTTTATAAATACACTAACATTAGCATTTTACTTCCTCATAAATCTGCACCAAACATTCAGGCACAAGATAGAAAGCCCTGTAAAACAATGATATATTCTCTGCTTGCAAGACTTGCCTAGTGGCCCATTCATTTTTACCGCTGTTCTTCAAACATTACTTTCTTCGCTCATGCCCCCTCATTTAAAATCCATTTTAATTTAAAGATGTTCGATGCAGTCCTAGTGGTACATTTACTCATCCTGGTTATACATCATGGAGCAGGGAAAAGAAAATTGTTTAATCTAGAGATACGGTTCACTGTGGTCACCACTGAACAGTGGAGTAATTACCAGATCAGCTCCGCTAAAAATGCACTCAGGGTGTTCTGTGACCTATCATCTTCTAATCTGCATAGTGAAGTATAGCTTCATAACTATAAATTGCTGACTTAATTAAAACCAGGACCTTTCTGTCATTTAATTACAGGGAGAAAGGTTATTGCTTAAATGCAATTTTCCAAATGTGATTTCTTAACAGTTATTAACTGCTTCACCATCATTTATTGTTTCAGATTTTTCAATTTGAAAATAGTCCCTGTGACAGAAGTAATGACTTCATGAAAAACTCAATCTAGATGGAGCTGAGCAGACCCATTTGTTTCTCGTAAGTGGAGCAGACAGAAAACTTGAAAATGTCACAGGAGGATCCTGTGATTGCTCCACTTTACAGGAGTAATTAAAAACCAAGAGGTTGTATTAAAGGTGAAGAGAGGAGGTTTATGACAATTTCAAGGTTTTTCCCCTTACCAAAATATTGTCTGTGCCTTTTCAACCCTGTTAGGAGAGGTTTGGATTAATAATTAATAGTTTATCCCAACCCAATACACAATACTAGTACCAATACACTAAGATAAGCCTTATCTTAAAAACTGCAGTTTTCTATTCATCTGCCAAGAGCCGCCTTAATTTGAAGATAAACAAGTTCCATATAATTTTCCTCTGCATATAAAGCTTTTCATTTCCAAGAACTGTTCTTTCCATGAAGTGTGTAAGTGCATTTTAACTAAAATTTGAGTAGTGGCTCATTGTCTAAGACAGACCTTCTCATCCAAGAATTAACTTGACTCTGCGAGGCCACTTTTATACCAATCTGAGTCCCATGAGAAAAAAAAAATCAGCATCAAGACCTCCCCTGCAGAGTGCTGCATGAAATTCTACTTGAAGGACCAACCTGACCATTACAACTCACAGGAACAGCTAAAGCCTGCAAGTTCTCTTGCAGGGTACTGCAAATACAAGGCAAGGTCCCTCTGCCCAAAAAATAAAAAAGACAGAAAAAAGAGAGGGACAAAAAAGAGGGNAAAAAAAAAAAAAAAAAAAGAGAAAAGAGAGGAAAAAGGGGGAAAAAAAGAGAAAAAAAAAGATTAAAGAAAGAGAGAGAGAAAAACAGAGATGCTTGTCGTTGCCAGGACAACAATTTCTTGCTCCCAGTAAGAACACATTTCAAATCTGAATTTTCCTTGCATCCCCTTTTGTTTAATTAACAGTCCTTCCAAAATATATGTGAAATTTACATGAAAGAGGTTTTGCAGATCAAGGGAAGCCGATTGTTCAAGAATACTGCAGGAAGATGAGAAGCTTTCACCAGGCAGTCGCACACTCCTTTGCCCTTGTGGTGAGATTCTGCATTCCCATAAAGCTTCCCTGCCATGACTCATGGGGGCTTTAAGGAATCAGAGGAGCTGGCAGTGGGTACGACGGGCAGCACTTCAGATCCATCCATTTGAAACATCTTTGTGACCCCAAAAGCATATTATAGTCTCCAATTCATTAACCCTTCAACACCCCCATTAGTGAGGGGAGAGCTGCAGCCCCAGGACACTGGAGCTGAGGGACAGAGGCCACATCACGATGGTCCAGAACCTCCAGCTCCAGGTCAGGGCCAGCAGAACTTCTTTCCTGAACAAACAAGTCAGGAGGATTCCTTCTCTGCCCAATTTTCCAAAGCATTCTGCTGCATATGAGCTAACTGTGAGACTGAAATGAGTGGGAGCTGTTACTTGTAGGCCAATTCTGTGAAGCAGTTTGGTGCAGATATTCGTGGCAGGCACAGCCCTGGCTGCCTTGCACGAGCCATGTGGCCGTGTTTGCTCTCCCTGCAGCCACACAGCTGAGTATTGCCCATTCAGAATTCGCTCTGCTTTTATTATCAGCACAACAACCAAAATATTTTCAAACCACATGTCACCTCTGTTGCAAATTGCATTACTAAGTGGAATACAAGCTTTTGACTCTTTCCCCCCCGTTTTTTTTTTTTTTATTGTGAGGACAAATCATGTTTTTGGTTAGTCACCAAACATATGTGGTATTGGTTTTGTTCCCTGACTGGTAGACTTGCATAACTTAGCAATGGAATCAAAACTGTAAACAGACAACATATGTGCATGGACAATGTGCAGTTTGCTTGCAGCTAATGATCAAGCACTCTGGGTTACAGTTTGCCCTTGGCAAGCATCTGTACTAGCATAGCTTGAATCCTTACATGTTTACACTCCTCACTGGCAGGGGAGTGGCAGTGTGGCACAGGAAATAGCACGAGGGAATGGGAATTATCTATTTTCGGGCTCTGGAGATGGCCTTCGCAAGAATAAAAACTACAGGGACAGAAAATCAAAGAGAGATATGGGAAGAAATGGAAGATTTTAAGAGAAAAGGGGAAAAATTAAATGCAGCCACCATAGGAAGAGAACAGGGAAAGGGACTGTGGGATACAGCCACATTCCCTGGAACAAAAATGCAGCAGCTCTGAGCAGAAAGCACCAGGCACAGGCAGTCTTGACTAGGACTCAAAATCTGGTCTTTTCTGCCAGGCCAAACCAACATCTTAGAGATATACACTGTGGCCCTGCCTGTTTATTTAGAAAGCAGTGTTATTGCCAGTTTCATGGAATTCTACGGTAGGGCTAATAAATGACATGATTTTGGTGACCTTTTCCTTACGCAGAGGAAAGTCTCCCTTCTTGCCAAGAGACGTGGCACAGTGCAGGATTATGTCCTAAACAGAACAATACACCTTCCACCCCAGTTTAAAATGAAGCTAGAAATTGTACTGTAAGGACACCAGTGCAACTAGGGGAGTTTAATAGCAATTTCCCAGTCTCAGTTCTGCACTCAGAACACTTCTGTGCCCTTCCCCAATGCCAATAGCTACTCTGCAAGTGGAGGAAGGAAAGCCAGTGCCTGACACTGCAGACTTCCTGCTGAGTTGTGTCCTGTGCAAGTTGCAGCAGAGCTCCTTACTATCACATCCATGCTGGGTGTGAGTTTTCATAAAGCCCTTATATTTGCACAGAACTCCAAGGAAACTGACATTCTCTAAAAGGGCCCAAAACATGCTTAAAGAACATAATGATGGGTATCTTACATTTTCAACCCTTCTCAAATAATTTTTTATCTCTGATGGGACTAATCTGAGAATCAGAGACCAAGTTCCTAATATCAGTGGACAGTTCCCCTCCAAAGGAGAGAGAATTTTCCAGGCTTTGATCCCTTTTACCCAAGTTTAACTCACGCTCAAAAGGAAGAAAACCTAATAAATTCCATGTGGCATTTTTTATGTCCTCTTGCAGCTGCCGAGCTTCACAAGGCAACAGGACACAAGGCACTGTTCAGAGAATTAGAAGAATAAGGAGAGGAGAGGACAATGACAGTAATTTTACAAATACTTCAGGACTCAATTCAAGTGAAACCACTAACATCAAACCTGTCTCTTCTTTAACACCTGAGAGATTCTCACAGGTTTCTGTAAAGTAGATATTCTTTTAGTGAACACCAAAATAGTAAGGGATGCCCATAGGTCATTTAAATTCATCATTTTACCTTGGATAAGCTGGGGGCACCAGTGATCTGCTCTTAAGCAAACTCTTCATGCTCACATATTCAGAAATATGCAATCCAGACAGAATTTCACAGACAGAATTGGCTTGATCATGTGAAATAAGACTCCCTTTAGGTGGGGTCTGCCAAAGCAGGCACTTAAAAAAATCATCATGCCCTGCTGTCTTATAAGCTTCCCATGTTTTCCTATGAATTACAAAAACGTGCTCTCAGAGAAGCAACACATGGATTTCAAACCACACCATTATGAACAGGACATAGTGGCCATGCAGGTTAATAGCCTGAAAATATAGAATGAGCCCTTTTTGTAATCTCCTACGGTTTGTTCCTTTGATTAATTGAGCCCATTCAATTTCCATTTAAGACTATTAAGAAGTCTGTAGCTTTAGCTATTTTTGTCTGCGAGACTCAGCCTGGAGATTTCAGAAGCTTAACATTCTAGCTGCATGTCACTGCAACCATTGTCTCTTGTCACAATTCTAATTCTATGTTCTGATAATAAAATTTCATTAGTGTCTGCACATCCTTTGCCTTACCTTTGAAGTACTGTCTTGTGCTGAAACGATTAGCAGTACTTTACGTCATATCACTTGACTGTTTGACAGCCATTGTGAGTGAGCTAAACGGGGAGAAATTAAAATTTCTGACAATTTCCATTACATCTAAATTGCTGAGAAATTAAGGGATATTTACTTTTACAAATATTAAAGGTTGTTTAAAATGTAAACTGACTTCATTTTATTAGTAGATTCCACAATGTGCTAATTCAAAATGACTACATGGCCTTGTGTGAATAAATTACCAACTCATTTTCCAAAAGCGAAGGACATTTCCTCCAGGCTGCTTTTTGACTGTTTGTGTCAGTAGAAAAAGAAAACAAAAAAACTTATGAATATTTCAGAACAGAAGATATTCCTTGGTGCCTGTATTCCGTGCTTCATCTTAACAGAATAATGAGGTTATCCCTGTATGGTATGATTTTTTTAACAACTTAACAAAAAGCATGCCATGAAGCACAGAGTTTATCACACGATGTTAATTTATCTTGGGAGGGGTCCCTCCCTGATCAATGTCTTGAGCCCAGCTAATCCAGACCATCACACCCCACATGCCTGTACATACAATGACTGAATTTAATTTTGAAAGTAATTTAGATTTTTCTATTCCTGAGGATTTACATGTTTGTTGTCACAGTTTCTTCCATGATTTGGTGTTTCCTCAAAGCTAAGTGGTCACTGTCCCTAAAGACTCCAAAGGGACACAAGCAAAAGATGGTGAGATGTTTGGGACACCTGCACAGGCTTGTGGGGTGTCCCCAGTCAGATTTCAGACACAAATACATTGCTGAAATCTTTTATTCACTTAACCACCCAGAGCTGCAGCTCTGTTGTGGTGATCTAAAAGCTGAGTTAGTGCAGCTGCCTAGAGTTATTTAGGTTTCAGGCTGGGAATGAGCACGGTTAACAACGTCATGACTTTTTTTATCTCAGTTGAAGTATTATGGGGTGACCAGATGCTCTTGTACAATTTGAATTGCAGCCAAGAAAACCTAGTCATGGTTCCTCCACTCTAAAACATTTCCTTTGATTCCCCAGACCATCTTCAACACTACCATTGTTTCCAGACTGATGAACCTTCATTTCATCATTTATTAGGGTTTTTCATCTTTAATTATTCCTGAGGCTTTTCTTGGTGTCTAATCACAGTTTTCTTCACAATTTTTTTTAAAGCTCTCTGCACAAGGTCCAAAGACAAACACTGCTCCCAAAAGTCCTAGTGCTTTGCCTTGCAGGTACCTCTTTTATAGACTCCATTGTAGACAGCATTCAGATGACCACTCTGGGATGAAACCCCCAAAGGCTGCTCACAGTGTGCTGGCATGTAGAATGCACTTTATTCCACAAAGTCTGGCCCCCATAAAAGGGGCAGAATAGTTACCTACCACATAGGATGTGGTAAGGCTTAATTTATTAGTGCTGTAAAGCGTTTTAGACCTTTAGAAGAAGGGTGTTACGAAAACATAAAGCACTATTGCCATAAAACATTTGTCTGGCTGAAAGCCCTCACTGGTCTGCTTGAAAAACAAAGAAGGTTGTGGGAATCAAGAGTGTCTTACGAGGCATTTTCCATTAAGAAAAAAAGTGCTGCTTTCATTTATTTGGTGTCAGCATACATATTCTAAGATTCTTGGTGATGGAGAAGGAGGAAGAGCTGTAAGTCTGTTGCATGCAGCATTACTATTTGATTAAAAGATTACTAGGACATGGAAAAGCACAGAAGCTATTTCCTGTCACCTAAGCACATTTACCAAGAGAAACAGATCTGCAAATGCAGGAACTTTTAAAACTTTAAGTCCTTCTGATTAAAGCAATTCATTATGAATAATGCAAACTGTGTAAGGAATGCTGTGCAAGGATGTGAAAATGAAGAAAGATTACAATATTTTTGATGGCTTCATTGTTGGAAACTTTCGTTTGGTTGGGATTTTTGAGAAGCAAGAATGCCAGCAGTAAATGCAATCATGTTCACTGGCTGCCACCAAAGCTCACTGTGTCTGAAATTCTTTCTTACATGCTTTGCTGAATCAGGACTCCAGTGCATGAAATATACTTTGATCTTGACAGGGGTTCAAGTCTTTTCCTTAAAGTCAAAGCCCATTTTGGTTTTTTTGCTTTGATGCACCATCAAGTTCATGCACATTCTTTGTCAAAATATATCCATATAATAGGGTTATAATAAATAGTTCTTTTAACAGTTCATTTAGGATTCCAAAATGATGAGGTTTGCAAAATGCAAAGAAAAATCACACAGATTTTTTTATGCAAATAAACTGTAACAACCCCCGAATTAATACTACAACTGAAAGAAAATTAAATCTGAGATAAGTTTACGTGACCAAAAGGCTTTGGGGCAGCACATTGCAATATGCTAAAGACAGACTCATGACCACAAGCTACATTTAGGACTCAAATCACATATGAGTGGCACATTTCAAATGTTCTTCTACTCCTTAAAATAGATATGTACTTACCAGATGCTGACAAAGGCTACTCTCTAAATGGCTAAAGATTTCTTCCTGTTCATGTTTCATTTTATTTTCCATTCTATGTCATGTCCAGCTCCTGCTCATTTGCTACTGAGTCAAAAATAGAGTTATTCCATGAGAAATGTTGATATTTTTGATCTGCCCAGAAGACAACACAGCATGTGACAGCACATATTTCATAGAAGATTTTCATTGAGTTCACTAGAAACCCCCATATGGGTGTTCATAATTTGGGCTCTACATTTTGATTCCAAGAATCAGAGGTTGTAAGTCTCAAACAGACCTTTAAGACCCTGGGCTGCCCTCCAGCAAAAAACCCCATCACAATATTCCTCCAGCAAATTGGAAAGATTCAGAGGAACATCTCAACTTTTGGGAATATACTTAGATCAAACTTCCAAACCTCTTCCAACAATATAAAAACAGAAATAAAACTGGCAGGTGCATCTTTTGCTATGTCCCATAACATAAAAATCATGGGCCACTTAATTGAAGTGATTGAAAGTCAAGAAGATAATCTAAATACATATATACAGCCATTCTGTGAAGTCTGCTATTTGCAGCTGGATTTCCAAAAGTTTGCTAGGAAACTGGTAATAATATCTAAAATTAAAAAGCACAAAATGATATTTCCTTTAAATTCTGATGACATTTAAGACCAGGATTGTATCCTAGAACACAGCTATAGGAACAAATTATTGCAATAGCTTCGGTGAATTCACTATACAAAGACCAGCAACCTGTCTGTGCTCTGCTCTCCCTCACTGAAATTGTGCTGGTGCTGCTCTATAAATACACATAAATGTACAGATAAATGTATACTAGCTCCACACCTTTCCCTGCTGCCCAGCAAAGTGTAAGGGTGCCTGGAGAAGGGATTATCCTCATGATCACATGGACAGACATTGACCTCAGGGCACTTACAGGGAGCTGCTCCTTGCCACTAAAACCATGGCTTGCTCTGGGTTGGACACAGGATGCTGCTGCCAGGAGAACGGCAGCACTGAGCTCCCCGGGAAGCTGCCGAATTTGTGTCTGTGTGACACCACCCAACAAGAGTCTGCCTCAGTGAGAGCAGACCTTTGACAAGTTTCTAAACCATGCAAGGGTGGGCAACTCTGCCCCTGGGCCACAGCCTTTTCCCTGAAAGAATTATTTATAGAAATAAATTTAGCCCCCAACTTGGCTGGAGTGCTGCCTGCCCCTTATCACAGTGTCATTTCTGCATTTGTCTCACCTGGACTAACAAATTTAAGAAACAACCCCCCCCCAAACTGACTTTAGCCTTGAAAATTTCGATCTTAACAGGACAGTTTCACTGATTGCATAGTGGCAAATGGGAGATTGTCACTTGTTTTTAAAGTGCTTGCTTTTTACAGTGAAGAGCATGAAGTGTACCAGCAACGTTAACCTTCCGGAAACACACAATATTTAAATTACACTGCTCAGAGCACAGTAATTGAGCCAAACAGACATAAGTTCATATCCACTGAGCTTTCAACGCAGCAAATGCTGCCATCAATCCCTCTCAAGTGCCCGAAGGATGGTTCATATGCCCAGAACGCTGTGTATTTTTTTCCCAACTCTAGCTGTAGATTTAATAAACTAAAAACTTCCTCTTACAAATCTTACCTCAGCCATGTAATCTAGGGATAGTCAGATTGTTGGCCAACTCAGACCTTTCTAACATGCTTAGCTAAAACCTTGGGTAAATAGTGAAATACCACTCAACACACTTCCTTTGCCTCACTCTTGAGCGAGCAGACTGACAGGAGCCCATGCATAGACATGATTATACATTTGTTTAACTGCCATGTTTATAAAAAGTCTCCAACTTATTAACAAGCATTTGAAGAAGAGATTAATCAATCACTGCAGAGTCCTCTATTTGGTTATGAGCTGTGCCTAGTAACAGAAACAAGACTTTCCACAAAGACTGTCACGATGCTTCATCCTTCAGAGGTCCAGATTCCTGCTCACCAGCCTTTACTATGGTACTTGGAAACACAAGTATAGTAAAGGATGGCCCGCTTGCCTACTGAATTCCTCACAAAAATATACTTCTTTCATCCCTTTTGCAATTTTCCAAACATCTGAATCTAATTTGCACTCACATAGGAATAGTACAGACACCAAAACACGGAGTTGCCACACAGCTGTTGCTACCAGATGTCTCACCTGGGTGCTGCTGGATTCCAAGATAAATGAATTTAATATTCCTAGAAAGGGAAGGACTGTCCTGCCTGTAAGGTAAAGCCAGGGCACATTCTTACTTTTTACACACCACTGCCATGACTCTGGCATTAGAGACACCTACTGAGATGCTTTATGCTTAGAAAACAATTCAAACTCCAGCTATTTAGTACTAAGTGAAACATCATATATGGGTCTATCGTAAGTCATTTCTAATGTGTAGATATGACCTGTGCTCATATTTCAAAAGACATCAAGAAAAGCATCAGCTACATTGTTCCCTCTCCATTTTGTACATCTTGCACTGAGTTGCTGGACTTGCTGCACTTTGTGGCAGTTGTGACATTTTAAGTTCTTGTGGGGTAAAGCGTAACCACTGTGGAGAACCTGCACACGGCACATGAACCACTACTGTGCCTCCCTCATCTTCAAAGCAAGGTACATTCACCCTGTCTGAGAACATCAAAAAGTGCTGTGCTCTCCCAGCTGGGTTACACAGGCACAAAGCAGATCAGGCAGAGACACAGGCAAAACCATTTATTCATCTAAGAAATCCAAACATCCTTTTAAAAAATTAAGGTCTAAACTATCTTTTGAGAGGAAGTGTATTATATTCATGAATAAAATAAATACCTTTGTTATGTGTTCAGAACGTGTGGTTAAGCAGTTTTTGTCTTACAATATTTTAAAATCTTGCTTCACTGATGAATCCAACTCTCAACGTGCAGGAAATTAGCAGATGCTCAGCATAGTCTATTAACTGTCCTATCAGCCTATCAAAATGACATCTGGAGGCTTAATAACAGATTTGTAATAAAAATTTTATAAGTCCAGGTGTAAAACACATGCTATGTCACAAAAACAAAGGGTTTCACAATGTCAGCTGGAGCCTGCTTTGCTGGCTTTTTGCAGAGCAGTTATTTTGGAGGAAGTTTCGTCCATCTCACATAATGCCTGAAATTTAATTCTACTTGCTTTGGAAACAAATTATACCAACTATCCCCACACTTCCCCAAACTAAATGACATCACCTTTTCACTCGACTTCTACCTGTGCATACCACATCCTACAAGAAGGAATAGCAACACATACTTGCATACTTCTCAATTTCACATTTTTAATGCATGAATCTAAAGAATCTTCATAAACAAAGTGTTTGGAATCTCATTTCAGAGGCAAGTTTTGCTGTTTTGAGTCCCTCCCTATTCCCAAATGCAATGCAATATGTCACTGTAGGCTAACAAACTCTTCTAAAATAAGATACTTGGGGAGATAGTGATCATTGTAACTGTAGGGTTTTTTCTAGGGGAAAAAAATTGATGGTCTAGATCCTGATTCAGCAACATCCACATCGACTAAAACAAAACTGTTTTTGAAAACAGGCATGAGCTGGAGTATCTTGCAGAATTTGTCCTTAAATATGTATAAATTATATATATATATAAGAAAGCCTTTAGACATAAAGCTTTGTCTGCTCCAAAAGCACCCTCATCTCAGAGTAATTGCGTGGTGTAAATAAGCCTTACCCGTGGTCACTATGCTCATCTCAAACTCATAAAAGTAGCAGCATAATTTAAGAAAAAGTACCTTAATATATTGGTTATCACCCTGTCCTTTTTACAAGCATTTTCAATTAAAAAGTCTCATTAATTTTCTTATTATGGACAGACTTATATGTAGTGTTCTCACTTCTAAAGAAAAGAAACTTCTAACACATGTAGTCACCCAACTCAGTTTAGAATAAAACCATCTCAGGAGCTTTAGTTATACCTTTGCCTTTGTAACTTTTTCTTCACTGAGAGCTCTTGAAATCAAACCCTAGTAAAAGCAAAAGATTAGCGTTGTTACTTTTATCAAGCACTTACAGGGTGTGTAAATTTACTTAGCGCTTTACAAGCAGAGATAAGATATCCTTAGAGTCAACATAAGAGATGACAAACACAAGGACGGGAAAGAAGTGAGTGTGAAAGGGAGCAGGAGGGTGAAGGAGGGCGATAAGGGATGTGCAGGGAATGAGTCCCATGGAACTGAGTTACCAACAGAGTTACCAACAGAGTTACCAACAGAGCCGGCCGGCAGCGGCGGCGGGAGCCGCGTCCTGCCCGTCCGACAGCAGGTGGGGCTGCTGCAGTGCGGGCTCGGAGGGAGAGAAGGAGGCAGGGAGAAAAGGAGGGAGGGAGAGAAGGAGGGAGGGAGGGATGCTCTGCCACTCCAAACTCACCTGCAGGACACTGACGCCTCCAACCCAGAACGGCGGGACAAACCGCCCGCCTTCCACATCACTTCTGTCATCGCTCCTGTTGGCCTCGGCAAGCTCTACCCAAAGTCCCGAGTGCTTGTTTGTGTGTGTGACTAAAATACTGATTCAGAAAGATGCAGGGAGACACTCGTCCCAAATACGGATCGCATCTCTAGCGGCAAAGCTCCGCTGGCCAGTGATACACAGTCAGCCTGCACCTCTGGGGAGCACACTTGAATGACTCCTGAAAAGCCCCGGTGCACCTCCTTTAGAACACATTGTGGACCAAAGCTACTTTTAACACAAGGGCCATCTCCATGTGCAGGTCATTCCCATCGCCCTATCAAATTTAGGACCATGTAAAAATGATGCTCAAAGTAGAATACAAGGAAAAAGTCCTGAGGACAAATCTTGTTATCTGAAAGACTGAGATTATTTTCAAGTCCAAAGGTCCAGTTATGTTCGGGTCCTGGACCGAACAGGAAGCTGAGCCCTTTTTCAGGAATGAGAATGGGCACAGCAAGGCGATGCCTGGTTTAGCATCCCAAACCCACCTGCAAGGATGCCAGAACCGAGCTCTGGGCTCCAGCAGGCAGGCAGGGTTCGGTGGGAAGCACTGGCTGGCAGCACAGAGCCCCGGCTCCGTTCAGCTCCGTGGCCCTCATTAGGCTGACAGCTTACATAAGCCAGGCCACGGGGGGAAGCAGGAGAGCCCCAGGGAGGGCTCTGTGGCAGGTAACAGCAGCACATCGTCAGGAGGGCTTCCAGGCCCACTTTTCATGCTCTATTTCTACCACTTCTGAGGCAGTGGCAGGTTGTTCTGCAGCATGACACAGTCTCTGCCAGCACTTTGTATGTTCCAGAATCAGGCACCATGGGACGGTTTCAACAGTTCTGGTCATCATTTTTCTGGCATGGGCTCATACTCCCAGCACTGGAGTGGAAACACTGCTTTGTTCTCATCCCTCCCCTGACATAAAGTTGCTCTAGATAGAACCAGTCTTCTCTTTGTTTGCCTCATTTTCCATCTTTAGTCTCTTAGCATTGGTTCCATTTGTGCTGAGGATGTGTCCGGATGAACATTCATACTGTGCATGCAAAACACTATCCCTGTTTCCTCATAGCTAAAACAAGTGCATCCCATCCACAGCACCTTGGTACTCAGGACAAGCTGCAAAACTCACCCAAGACACAGAATAAACCTGTGACTATTACTGAACTCAGCAGAATGTAGCAGAATGCTAAGTAACCATTCACTGATTGTGAAATTAGTAACAGCTATCTCAGGGTATCTCTGCAAGCAGCAGTTGCAGTGTCAACATACCTTGAGATATACACACAAGGTCTCTGGAGACTTTATAACTTGGTTGCTGGCCAGTGCTGCTGCCTCCTCACTGCTGCTATTACCTCTGATGGTTAAATTAAGACAGGCCAACATGCTAAAATCACACCTTCATTCTGTCGGGTAGACCTATGGAGATAAAGACAGACCCAAACAAAAAGAGTCCCTGATCACAGGGAGAGACAGATGCATAAAGACAGGCCAAACTGTAATTTTTCCAGAGAACCTAATAATTCCACTCTTTGAAGAGCAGCACACAGAATCAAAATATACAAGAGTGGGGCTGGCCATGTCTCACACACCACTGAGGTAGTTACAGCTGCTTCTTAACAAGTGCACAGCACCTCATCAGGCCCAGAGTCCCTGCCTGCCAGCCACAGGACAGCAAGGGCATGCAGGCAACAAGAACAGCAAGAGGGCAAGATGCCAAGCTAGGAACTCCTCGATTTCTTTTCTTTTCACTGGATGATGCCACCTTTCCTCACCTTTCCACCACCTGTGTGACGCCCCTGTGAAGGGCCATGCACAAGTCCCTGATGACCACAGGGTCTGAACTTGGAGACACAGCAGGGTTTTCCACTCACACAGGAAGAAATGGTCAGACAGAAGCATGAAGGACAGCCAAAAGAAGAAATAAACAGAGTCACTTTCAGAAGGAAAACAAACAGAAGAAAGCACTGCTCTTTACCCAACAATTTTTGCACTCCCAGTAAAATGCCTGGCTTCAGCGGAGGCACTCCTCTGGGAGAGCAGGAAGAAGTTGCTGTCTGGAGGATGGTAAGCACTAGAGACAGAGCTTCAGATTTGCATACACCCTACTTTGACCAGTCTGCCTCACAGCCTTAGCAAATGTGCTCCCTCCAACACATGGCCTATTTTCTCACTGACTTGTGCTGCACTAGGACTGCAAGAAGCCTCTGAAATAGGGGGTCTATTTCTCCCCCACAGCCATTTTTACACCAGGTTAGTTTCACTTTTCACAGCAGGCTTAGTCCCAGTTTGCACTTTGCTTGAGAGCAGCATCTTTCCAGATGCAGCAATGCTGAATTAATATCAACATTCTTTCCAGAAACATCATTCCAAATAGACACCTACCCCTCACAGCAGAAGGGCACACTCTTAAATGTGGTAATGAACAGGCAGCACTACAACAAATTCTGTAAACATTTATAAAATGAAACCTTTAGTAGACTTCTTGCATCTGCTGGTAGAGGGTTTGTTTTTCATGGGAGACAAAGCAGTGACTGTGTGTAAATTATGCTCATGTCAAGTGTTAAAATGCAATAATGCACCACCCTAGAACATGCATAGAAATGACTGCTTTGCTATGTATTTTGTACTAAAAGCAGATACCTAATCATCAAAGTAAAGCTGAATGGGCTGTTACACACCCTCATCACAGGAGCTCCTACATGTTGTTATTTGGAATTGGCAATTCACATTTCCAACAGAAAGCCAAGACCAAAGGGGACAGAGAAATTTCCTTACTCATATCAGATGAATGCCTGCAATGAAACCCAACTATTCCACCTAGAATGAAGTCCACACTTTGTCTCTGCAGCAGTCAGGGCCACCAAACAACAGAACTGGCTGTCCACTCTCTCCCCAGCCAGGATATTGCTTGCTTTATCTGTGCTGGACAAGGAGCCTCATCTGTGGACAAAATTCCTGTAGCATTCCCACCTCAGGACACTCCAAACTCCTTTGTACGCTACTTCAATACAGAAAGCTAAGATGAGGTCTTTGCAAACAGAATTTCTTCCTTCTCACCATTTGTGCTTTGAAGCAGTGAAGAAGAATGTCACAGTCTAAACCCGGGTTCTGATGAAGAACCTGCTCTAGTGGAAGGTGTCCACACTAGGGTTTGGAGCTAGATGATCCCCTAGAGGTCCCTTTCAGCTCAAACCATTCTATACTTCTATCGCTCCATGACTTGCCAATGCAACAGCTCCCTTCCTCCACATGTTTTGTTTTATTTCTCTAACTCTGTCCTCTGGATTTGCCAGCACAGGGCAGAAATTTCTGCCACTTACCTTCTGGGGAAATCCCTGCTGGGAAGGGTGAGGTGTAGTTTGAAAACCGGCCCAGGCAGCATCTGACATTTCCTCACTGAGGTCACCCTCACAGGGGGAAGTTGACTTTGGCTGCAGCACTGTGTGTTCTGGCTAACCCAACTGGCAGACAAATTCCCAGGGACTCCTGGCAGGGTGAACCAGAGCAGCCTGGGGCTGCACTCCCACATTCAGGAGAGCCTGGGGCAGAGACACTGAGTCCAGCACAGAGCCCAGCATTCAGTGCCCCCATAAAAGCCCGAGCCAGCTTACAGGGAGGTTGGTGCCAAGGCTCCTGCCCGAAAGGGAATCCAGCTTGTTCAGAACAGCGTCTTCTGTGCCACTGCCAAACCCCACGGGATCTCGGGTCCAGTGTCAGTCATGCTGCTGGTGGTAGTACACACTTATGGGCTCTGTTGTTGAGGCTTTGCCATTTACTGCTTTGCTCATTCAAGAAATTCAAGTTGGCTTAATCTTATTGTGCTAGTAGATCTAAATATGGACATAAAGAACTTGAGCATACATAAGCACAATGAATATGAGTCTCTCATTCATTCCTGCACAGTACACGGTAAATTGCCAGTGCAGCCCTTTCAGCTTACCAACATCTTTAGACTTGGCCTCACAAAGATTACACTCCCCACTCAGCAATTCAACCTCTTTCTAATACTTTTAAAACAGAGGAAAGGCCAGGACCTCTAGAGAAGATGCCAAAGATTGAATGGTTGGCCCTGAAAGCAGACACACTGCACCAGCCAGCAAAGCAAAGAGTCCATGCCAACAGTGGTGCTCTCAAGGAAAGGAAGTAGAGTTTCTGTTCTGGCATCCACAGCACCCAAACACTTCCCCACACAATGCAGGTCCCTGCAAGGCAACAGCCAGTATCTACTTGGAAAGGGTCTTTGCTACTTGGAACATTTTCAGGCTTTCTTTAAGCTGTGGCTTTTCTTAGGATTCCCTCACCCTTCTGGTCATTATGGAAAAAATAAAACCACTGGAGCCCAGGCTCCTGCACTTACTGGGCCCCAGGAAGCTGAAACAGCTAAGAGCTGCAATACACAGGGTGATACTTCGTTTTCTTTCTAACAAGAAAGAACTTTCATTTCCCTCCAAACCACAGTAAGCACACATCAGGAAATGAGCATTTGCAAGGCTGAAATCTCAACATCGAGCATTATTTAAATTTGTAGGGCTATTTAATGTTCATCACACATTTGATCCTAACACTGCAAGTGATTTTGTATCAGAACATTTTTTTTTCCACTTCAACAAGGAAAACTGCCCCTCCAAATATAAGCACTGCTTGTTATTTTGAGGCAGTGAGGCAAAACATACAGCACATAGACCACATTTGGCTTGCTTAGCAGATGTCTACAGATCACTTGATGTTAATTTCAACATAAAAGCTATTATATTTCTGGCCTCGCCCTATTAGTTGTTAAATAATTATTTATGCTTGGCAGATAAATTCTAGGAACCTTGAATAAAGCCCATCAACCCTACTAAACTAACCACATTTGACACAACAGTTTTCACTCACAGAAGACCCAAGATGTAATGTTTGTTGCCTATATGAGTGTTTCACAACCTAAAAGGTAATCCCATATTTACATTTAAATGTAGACTGCATATAGGATGTGTTCCAATGCTACTTCACAGGCAAATAATGAGCTTGTTTGGTTCAGTGACATTTACAACTATACTGTAGCCAGTTTCAGTTCATAAATGAGTTCATCTAATCTCCACTTCACAATTCTGGCACTCGTTAATATATTTTTCCATAGGTGTTTTGGCTTTGCCTATTTACTTTTGGCTGTACTTGTCATTGGTTAAGCCCTGGTGTGCTGCAGCCTTGATGGCTACAAAAGAAAACAATAACTGGAAATGTAGACTTCCCATAATTAATGTTTTTAAGCAGCTAACCCAACTTACAGGAGTGCTATTTATACACATTCAAAACTGCAGTTGTTGTGCACTCTGCTTGAACGGTTTGTAAATTCCAAATAGTCAATCTACAACTAAACTTGGAAAAGATACTGAGTGCAAGGCCCTGTATGAAAGGCTTTCAACCAAGTCTTTGGACATTCATATGCTGTTGTCTGAAGAAATTTAGTTGATGTGTTGTCCTCTGAGAGCACATTTTAGTGTAATTATACTTTTTTATCCTTTAAAGACAAGTTAGAATTTAAAGATTTGGAAAAAATAAGGAATGTGAACATTCCACTGAGGAGAACTCATTCAATACGTCTATTTCTATTTCATCTGTCTGGTTAAAGGAGCACAGCTTCTCTATTATCATAGTAATGTACATTATGCCTGCATTTAAGTTTATGTGCAGTTTATGATTTTGTGTGATAAATAAAAATTAGTGATGCAAAAAGGAGCAAAAGGAATTCACATTGCTTCCAGTATACTGCACTTCCTGCCCTAAAAGCTGCATGGCTTTGCTTTGCATCGTTGACAAAATAGAGTTACTAAGATGCTTTCAGCTGATCTTGGTGGACATTGAACAGACCCCTTTTGCCCTAGGAAAGAGCCAGGAAAGAATGCTGAGTTCCTCCGTTCCCCTGAATGGATACCTCCATTCCAGGAGTGGAATAAGTGCATAAATGCAGCTACAGCACTTATGCATCTCTCAGCCCTGTGATGAGAAATCCTCTCTACACCTGACCTTTGCACATGGAGATTTTAACCCTGGGTTAAAAATGTTCAGCAAGAGCTGTGGGCTGTGTTTCACTACTGCATCCAGGAGGCAGAGGTTGTGGCCAAAAGCAGGGTTTATTGTAGGGTTGGTTTTACAATTTTATTAATGACTAGCCAATTTCTCGCCACTGATGCCTGTGATAATGCAACGTATCCTTGAACTTCATGGCATAAAGTAGCAAAGGTGAGCAACTGCTGAGGCAGAAAAAGTGAGGAGAAAAGACTGTAAACAAAATGATGTACATCAAATAATACTTTTTAAACACTTGCCTTTTTGGCACATGAATTTGATGTTATTATTTCCTTTGCTTGTTGATAACACATACCCACTTGTTAAATACAAACTGCCCAGCTGGCTAATATAGCAGGGTTTCACATGCTGGCAGGTTCCCTTAGTGTGGTTAGCTAGAAGCAAACCAAAAAATGTGGAGACTATGCAGCACATGGAGGCAGGCAGCATCCTCACCAGGTGCAGGGAACCAGAGTCACTAAATCCAGCACTAGCCCTACATGTGGCATTAACCCAGACAGATCTTTTCCCATGCTGGCTTTTTTCCCTGTGTTGGAATGGTACTGCAGCTCTCAGAGAAGCTTTGCAATGTCAGCAGATTCTGGATGAACTTTTAAGATCTTCAATTGCTCTGAGTTTCATTAACAGCTGACACCATTGCTCCCACATTCCTAGGTTGCTTGCAGCCTTTTCGTTTTTAAACATTGCTGATCATACCTCGCTCTATGAATAATAGCAATAAATCAAAACCATACAGAGATACACTTTCACAACAAAACTACCAGGAAACGAAAATTATGCTGGTGTTGATCCCCACTGTCCCCTGGACTTAGGAAGAGGTCAGTTCAGTCCTGAAGAAGACATCCTAGCCAAGGGAAGCAGAGGACTGGATAACTGCAGTCAGGTGTTTTCTCTGACTCTGGCACAGGTTAGTCAATGAAACTGGCCTGTGAAGAGGATTTCAGTAGATCTAGCAGTGCAGTTATTACAAATTTTATCTTGAAGAAGTGTGTATTTAACTTGCCAGGGCCTCAGTTAGGCTATCCCTGTAATTCCAAGGCACCTATTGTTCTCTTTGATGTGATTTGAGTTTTACGGAGAGGCCATTCTCAGACAATCACATGCTGAAAATAGAAATGACAAAGAAATATCCATTATATGCAAAGTAGGCAGACAGGCAAGATCTCCTGCAGATAATTAGGTTCAATAGTTTCTGTCAGATGATTAAAAAGCCTGACCTTGTACATTTCTTTTGCAGTTTGTTTTTCTTATGTAGGCATCCTAACAGGTGGTCTTCTCCGAAAGAAATACTCCAGTGTAAATCAGGGGTGCCCATAACTTCAAGTGCTGTTGCAAGGTTTAACAGCAAACTGGGTTACCTGGACATGGGTACCTTTCAAATTCCACTGCCATCAATAGCTGTGCCTGGGAGGCTGGCACAGCTGCACAGTGCTGTCAGTGCTACCACTGGGCAAAGTACTGAATTATTAATTCACAGAGAAATTAGAGGGGAAAAGATTAAACCTTACAATCTGGGATTCGCAGGCAGACCTGTAAGAGTGGCAAAACCTCCTTTACAGATATCAAGGGATATAGATTTGCAGAATTTTAATCTCCAGTTAATTAATACTCTATATGTCTACTACCTCTAGCACAAATAACACTTCTCAGTGACTTCAATAATTTTGTTTGCACTCCCCACCATGGTTCTGTTTGAGACAGACCATGTTCTTATGATGAAGACTATTCAGTGCTGACCCATTGAACAGCACAACCTGTTTTGGGATCATGTACCTTACAATCTGGGATCTAGCTGTGCCTGTGGCTGCCTGCACCAGTCTTTCTGTGACTCTCAGCAAATCTCCACTCTCTTTTATCAGGGTATTTCCTCATTTAAAGGCTGGGGCAGTGCAGCTTTCAGTAATCAGCAACTTCAGCACAGATTGCAGCACTAAACCCGCATCCTCACTATATAACTCCAAAGCAAAATGAATTCAGCAACAATTTCATTCGTCACCAAAAAAAGCAAAATCTTTACTTAACCAATTTCCTTGCCTGCCTTTTTCATATCTTTAATAAAAGACTCTAGTTACTCTGTGTTAGAGGTGTACCTTATTTTCGTACCTCCAGGGCTCTAAGGTTACACAAGGACTAGGGCATATGCAGATCAGCTCTACTATAATTTTTTTTCATTGCTTTTGCTATGACCAAACAAGGGATAACTGTTAGCAGCTCCTTCTCTGCTATTTCTTCATTTCAGTAACAATGCTCAGGCCCTGATAAGTATTCAGCTACAGCAGTGTCTGCTACGAGCAACAAAGCTGCTCTCCCATATCTTCTGTAACTGATTTGAGGATGTTTACACCTCAGTCCAAACATCTGTGGCTACAACTCCACCTCCACATGCTCCCACCCCGTGTTTGCAAATGCAACAACTTGGGTTTAAGCACAACACGGCCCAGCCGTGTATCCAAGTCTCTAGACTTTTATGCCCTACATACACTGTGGAATTTCCACTGTGCATACAAAATTATTCATGACAGAAACATTGAAGGACCATCCTCCCCCTCCCTCTGTGAATACCAATGAGAAACATAGCAAGAGGTTTTCTTTTGCTTCCCGATCATAGTGAGGAAAGGAAATTTTCAACCAACATGTTTTGGGGGAGGGAAAGGGAAAGTCACAGCAAAATGTTGAAGACCAGGGGTGCAAGTACATACTTGTATTAACATCTCCCATCCCTGGAGCTGCAGTAATTTGCATGACATTATCTACCTGGGATGTTGCTATGGTTATCACCATACATAAGTAATTACCAGGGCAAATTGCACATACAGCGCACGGATTCACGCTGTCAGAAGCAAAGGATCTTTTTATACACTTGAAAATGTACATGTTCGAAAAAACTCTAATCACAAAGATTCCTGAGAAGAGAGTAACTTCAGGAGTGCTCCAAAATTCTTGTTAACTACGCTTATTGACACCTTTAGGACCAACTCAGACCATGCCCAAGTGAAGAAAGACATTGCAGAGGCTCAGTAGAAAATCAGCAGAAACAGTCATCAGTAGTAGTAAGCAGAAGCCAATCAATAGGAACAGCAGAAATCCCTCCCAAAGAATTTACAGTATAAGCAGATGAGAAAGGCAAAGAGAAGGAGAAGTGGTGTATCATGCAGAGCAAACAGAACAAACGAGGTTGTCAGCCCTGTTGATAGCACAGGCCACAATTATTTTGGGTAGATTATGTCATGAAACTTCTGTCAACTAGACACAAAAAGATGAATAGAAGAGAAGGAGGAGGGAGTGATGTAGACTACACCCATGCTAAGAAAAAAACAAGAGATATGGTGTTGTGATGAAGCAGCTAGTCAGGGCAAACCAAAACCGAGTCTAATCAAAGTGGTTCTCTGAAAGTTCCCCTATTTCCTCTCCTGCAAAGTTTCTGCTGCTGTTTGCAGGCTGGGATCTGACTGAGCTGAGCTCTTTCCCACAGAACCTGAGACAAAAGTTACCGTCCATCTACACTTGTACACCCAAGCTGAAGGGAGTAATTCACACCCAGCAGAATTTGGATGAAAGTACAAATACAGGGTATCTAATGCTAATACAAAGTAAATTAGACGTTAAAAGCTCATTTTGAAATACTGATACTGTTACGTTTTCAATAAAATACAGCTGCACTGAGAAGAAACAGCTTGAGCTGCAGTCTCTTGGCATCAATGAAAACTTCTCAACAAGTTTGAAGAAGGTGTTCTGTGTGCTCAGGAAAAGACAAAGCTTTAAAAAATAGTGCTGATACTGTGACCTGAGTAAACCACATTAGGCTAACTGGAATGTCAAATATAATTCCGAAAAGCACAAAATATGTTTCTATAATTTAATTTGAGGTGGCATACCCGAGTCTCATATCCATCAAAACCAACCATATTTTTTGTATAGAGAGAAATATTGTAACCATTCTGGATTTAACAGGGTGTAGTAGAATTGAGGAGCAAAAAAATGTTATATTTTCCATTTGTAGCTTCTCTTAAAAACAAGTTATTTTGTTTACTTAGAAATCATCTGCTTCTCTCAGACATGTATTTTTACCTCCTAGTAGTACCAGGATACTATAATGCCATCGAGTATTTTGACTTTTTAGCAGATAGAACTACAAAAACATACTGATACAGGTCTGCTCTGAGAAGAGCTTTGCTACTGCGAGTGTGACAAGAGCAGGTATTAGCCAGCAGGCAGCCAGAAAGCACAGCAGCCCTTAGGGATCATTTGCATGGGAAGTCACAATTAATGATGTCCAGAAATACTGGCTAAAGATGCAAGATATTACCCTCATTAGGATAAAGACAGACTGAAGACAAAGAGAGATGTAAAATAAGTAATCTCAGGCTTTACCCCAGTGACTGGACACCAAGAGTGACAGGAGTATTGTAACTTTATTTCATACAAAATAGTTTGTTGGCTTTAAATATATCAGTGAAAGGGAAAGTAAATATGTGAAGAGCAAAATGCAAGATGGAAAAAGTGAGATAAATATTGTTAGATTCAGAGGAAAAATGCTATAAACAGTAAGCAAAGCTCTTTGATTTGCACTGTTTTCCAGCCCATAAAACTCTAATATCTGCCAGCGTTTCATTAAAAGCTTATAAACTACCCAGCATGCCTGCTCCTGCATAAATGTATTGCTAAAAAACATTGTCGATGTTGCAGACCTGGTATTTTGCAACGTTTCAAAGAAACCTCATGTGTATAAAACTCAGATGTATTACTGAAAGAAGTATGGATGGTGAAAATAGCACTAGAAACTCTAAAACTAATTAATGATTCAAGAGCAGTAAGTTTCTCTCAGAGATGTTCGAAGTAGTATCTCTAAACCAGAAAATACAAATATTGTAAGAAACAGGCGTTGTGGATAAAGGACTTAAGAGAAAACTACCATTTTGTGAATTGAGTAAAAGGAGTCGAAGGCACTGTCTTCTCGGGGAATGGAGAGTTCAAGGTCACGACAGCCCAACAGCAAAATCTGTAAATGTTAATCTGGGGGATGCAAAGATCTGGCAATGCTAAGACTGACCAGATCAACAACTGTTTTGACTGAATGTGCAGCCTATTCTCAGCATTACAATCAAAGACTTCAGCCCTCTAAGGACAAGTAATGGCAATATCATTCCTTTTCCACAAAAAGTCATATTGGATCAATCAAATCTTTATTGTTATTACCAATGGTCCCAAACCAAGTCTGGAGAGATCAGAACATTCATGATTTCCCATCTTTCATAAGACCACTGCATTTCAGGGCTCGTTCTCACTGGAACCCAAACACAGGACAAAATTAAAGTGTTCCGACGGGCAGAACCCATATCCCTGAGGCAAACCCTCCCAAGTGTCTGGAGGCTTTCCAGCGAACGACCATGGATGCACTTAGCCCAGTCTGCATTGCTCTTACTGTAGCTTTCCTCACAGAAGTGCCTCCAAATTGTTCTGACAACAAAACACACAAATTCATTTCCCACATCCCTCAAATAACTTCATATCCCTCTGCAACTAAGATCAAGCATCAAGCTGATGTTTGATTACAACTCTGATGGGGTGCATGGGCAGTAAAGCCTACCTGTTACCCATGCAAATGACTCATCTCTTAACTAGCAGCACACTCCAGCACTTGTGGATATGCAAGCTAAAAATTCAGCACCTCAGCACAAATGCACCTCTGGAATAACTTTAAAAACGATATTATAGATGTAGGAATCAGAGACAGGAATATTAGAAGACTGAGACACAAAAAAGAGCCATATCTGATTTATTGCACAAATATGAGATTCCTGAATACGTTAATAAAACTTTGTTTTGAAGGTATATGCTTAATAACAAACAAACCCAAACACTGTAGAAGGATTACATTTCACTAGCTTTGGAAACTCAAACACAGCTGGTCTGATCAGCTGAGCCATTTTCAAGCTGCCACAAGCAGATCACAGCTCTCACCAAACAGCACTGAAGCAGTTGCTCAGCTGTGGATGCACAAACACCCCCAGAGGACAGACTGTCCAGGCCTACAGGGCAGCTCGTGTGACTGAGCTCAAGGGGGTGCATTAGTGTTCCCCTCTGTCGAATTAAGTAACAAACCAACATATTTGACTGTTTCAATGTCTGAAATCTGCTGTTGTTGCCAGTGGTTCTGAGGCAAACCAGCACTAGCCCTGCATGGCTCTCATTTACCCTTTGCATGAGTCACAAAAGGCAGAAAACAGCACATGTGGAAATCTCCAACACCACATTTCTGTGGTCATTACAACCAAATCCTCTACCAGGCACAGCTCAGCTACACATGAGGTTTAGGTCAAAAGGAGTTCTACCAACGCAACAACAGCACAAGGGGAAGCTGTGGTCTGGTGGTGGTGTGTGTTAGTGGTACACCCAAAGGCCACATCAGACATGTGGTTTATACACCCTGTGGGCTGGGCTGACAAACCAGTTGGACCCTCAGGTCCAAAGCAGCAATGGACAGACCAGCCTTGGTGGTGGAGTGCAGCTCACCACAGGACCCCTTAGAAACGGGGTCATTACCCTGCAATGTACTGCAGACAATGACAATCCTCTCTCTGCTGTCTTTCTCGAGTTGTGAATGTATGTATAACATAGGAAAAGGAATCACACTGGGGGCAGATTTGATTTACCTCTGCCTAGAGACTTTCACCACTGTGAACAAAATAAACTGCAATTTAAGCAAAACAAACCAAAACCTTTTTCTTTTCTATATGATTTGGGATTCCCCTCTTCTACCTTTCCAGGATCCCAAGCTCGGTTCTCTTACAGTGACGGTGACAGTGACCCCATCACGATAAACATCCTTTGTGGGAGTGCTGGCAACCTTTCCCCCCCCACATTTTTGGGGCATCAACACTCAAGAAAGCGTGAAGGGGTTTTTTGTTGTTGTTGTTTGTGGTTTTTTATAGCCGTATTGTTACTTGCCACGAAAAGAAAAAAAAAATCACACTTTTGTCCTTTCCCAACAGATTTAGGATGACCTAAGCCATCATCAACCTGGCGCTCTGGATGAAGGAAGAGCAGCGGCGGGACAACCCCGACCCGCTGTTTCGAGCTGCCCTGATGTTTATCAGGCCGAGCCCGGGGCGCTCCGGCGGTGGCAGAGCGTAGCGGCCCGGCGCTGCCCGCGGCTCCCCGTGAGGGCTGTGCCCGATATCCCCGGGGTGCCCGCGGTGCCGGCCCCGCCGCCCGGGCC